>VZRO01004750.1:660421-681854 GCA_013397915.1 Daphoenositta chrysoptera | reverse complement strand
TGCGGGAGCTGCCGGCGGAGGGGCTGCGGGCTGAGGGCTCAGCGCGGCCCAGGAGGAGGGATTAGGGGCAGGGAGGAGGGCCGGGGCGGCCGGGCGGTGCGGATCCCTCTCCGGTCAGCGGGAGAGGATCGCCGGGAGCGCTGGCCTGGCTGTCACCCCTGTCCCGGGGGCTCCGTGTGAGCTGCTCTCTGCACGGCCGGCGCTGCGATCCGCCGGGCCTGGAGGGGGACGGGACCTCCTTCACGGCTGTGAGGCTGCAGGTCACCTCTGCTTAAAGGGAGATTTATGCCAGCGCAGGCTTGTAAGTCGGTGGCATGTGTGTGTGTGTTTTCACCTAGTGACAATAGGCTTGATCTGTGTACAGGAAATAGAACGACGAGGAAGAGACCAGTTCCTGTGGAAAGACATGAAGTATAGCAAATGAGAGGGCATTTTTTTTCTGTGTCCTGACCCTGTCTCGGGCCTAGCTGGCAGTGGATCAAACAGACGGGGTGCAGTTTTTCCCTATAATTCTGGGTGTTTTGTACTGTTGTGTATCACAGCCATAATACCTCAGATAATTTACCTGCACATCATCTCTATTGACCTGACCACTGCAGCAATTTATTGTGATATTCTCACTGCACTTTAAATCCAGTGATATCTTCCAGAGTTGTTTCTTAGATTTTTTGGAAAAAGTTACTTGTTTTGAAATAAGTCCCTTATTGAAAAAGGAGTTAAATCTTAGTTTTTGACCTTGGTGTGTGCTGAATGTGGAGAAGGGATTGAATATGCAACGAATATCCCTATTCTGAATGGTCCCATTACTTTTCAAAACCTGGAACCCAGTGGGGATTTCTGTTCTGCCACATGTTGAGACTTTGGCAGCCCCTTCTTCCCTCTCCCGTCTCTTCTCTGTCAAGAACTAATATTTGTATTGGTCTTCTGCTTTTTAGATGTTCTTATTTTGTTTCACAAGCTCAGTTCAGGCAGTGGTCTGCTTTGCTTTAAAACAGTAGCAAAAAGACAACTCTTTTGACTTAAAAGATTGTTTACATATTGACACAGTAAATGAATATTGGTACAGATTTAGGCGTTTTAATGTAATTCAGCTAAATGTATCTTTGTGTGTTTTAATTGCAGAATGAAATTAGAAATTCATAAACTCTGCAATTTGTCAGCTTTCTTGAAAGAAGTAAATGCAACAAAATGTCACTTGTATGTTATTTTGGTCTTAACTCCTTTGCTTTTTTGAATGAGTGTCTTTGCCATAGTAATAAGTCTAAAGGGAGAATTTTTAAAAGAGGCTGGGGGAAGGATTTGCTCTTCTATAAGTTGTGTATTTTAGGGGAAGGAAATTGGAATTTAAGGTGTTCACTGCGTGCTAGGTGGATCTGAGGAGTGGAAGCTCTTTCTTACAGAACTGAGCTTGTAGCAGAATAAGGACATGATGCTTATGTCTTAAAACACTGTAATTTTATGTCTCTATGCATGATGGTGTCCTCATGGATCTGAGGTTTCTGTCACTTTGCATTTTTACCTGTAATCAGCCTTGCCTGGGAGCTGTGGGAGCAGTGGACAGAGCAAAAATCCAGTTTCAGTCATGCTCTCTTCTCTGTGGATATTTCATTACTTACACTTCTAGCAACGATCTTGCCTCAGTTTATTTGCAGTTGTGGTAATGCTGCTCAGCATAAAATTGGCCAGTGCTTCAGCACTGTCAGGAAAAATGTACATTTTGTCACCTGAGGAGACTGGTGCTCGTGTGCAGCAGAGCTGTGCCCAGGAGCTGGTGAGGGGTTCAGTCTGGAAGTTGGCTGATCCCATCCTGTCCATTTGCCAGACCTGGTCCTTTCTCTGTGTTGCAAAGGCAGCTTTCCAAGAACAGGTGTATTCTGGGGTGTAGTGTCCAGCTGCTGTTCACATACCTTATTTCACATCTGAAAATACATAATCTGGCATTAATACAAATCCTTTCATCTTTGCATGGATGTAAATTGGTTCCCAGCTGCAGTAGTGCTTCCCTTTTGTCCAGGTGCATAAGGCTTGATTACATCTTTTTGTCCATAACTGTCTGCACACCTTGTGAACCACTGTAGCTTCATAAGATATGATATGGGCTTATTGTGTGTTTGATTTTTATTAAAAAAAAAAGTTCCAGTTGTGTTAAAAATACCTTGAAAAAATGTACTTGCCAGCTGTGATTAATGGACATGAGCATTGGCAAACATGCAAAATAGGGCTTATTTCAGCGACTGAGAGTCTTGTTAATGATGTTGTTTTGAAGAGATGAGAACTAATTCTCATATTGCTATATTTATTGTTTTGTAAATATGAATCTGAGATTTTAAGGGAGCTTTATGTATTTCTATTAATTTCCAAGTGAACTGAATGCAATTTCTTTCTTTTATTAAGATACTATAAGAAGGAGAGACTTATGCTTTTTCCCCGTCTCTTTCATAGTTTTAAATACATGAGTTATCTTTTGACGTTGTTCTTGTAAGGTATTTCTTCTGACAACTTCTTTTTTTCTTCAGTAATGCCTACACCTATAGCCATATGTACTTTTATTTAACTCCTTTTTGGTGTCTTAAGTAATCTTACTGAACCAGTATTTCAGATACAGGTGTCTTATCCTGAAAGGAGGTTCTGCTGAGAATTTTGCTAGTGAAAAAGAATACTGTCATCCTGGAAAAACTAATTTTGATGTGAAATGTGGGATAAATGCCAGATGGAAATGCTCTTTCAAAGAATATGAACTTTTTGAAAAGAAGTGGTGTTTGAGTCAAATGCTTGTCAGTAGAAAGTAGAGAAACTTTCTTTTTCAAGTTCCTGCAATAACAGAAGGAAAGGATAGCTGTGTGTGTGATACTGCTGCATGGCAAGGTTGCTCAGTGTTTTGCAGATTAAATAAGAGCTAAAATTAGTTTTCTGCAAGTGGAATAGAATGGGAGAGGAAAGAGGTTGTTGAATACCCATTTTCCCCTTGCTTCCTGTCTGTACTCCAGCAAGGAAATGGAACTGGGTAGTGACAAAAATTTCTGCTACAGCAGAGGCAATAAATATGGGCAGAGCAATATATACCGGTGTGTGCGTGTAAGAGATTAGTAAATACCAAGAAATTTATCTTCAGACACCAAGCTGTTGGAAGTATTACAGCAGATGTGTATGGAAGCAGCAGGACCTAGATCACTGCTTTGTGAAATACTTAGTCTTTCCCTAATTTCTAGCATTTTGTGGTGAAATTTCTGTGTTGGAGCCTGTTGAGAAGGCACAGCACCATTTGTATCTTGTTTATCTTCAGTTAGTAGGTGTTTAGTGTTTTTCAAGGCCTGATGTAACACCCCCTCCCTTTTTACTGTTGCCCAGTCTGGCAATAGAGATTGCTTTGTTCTTTTTTTGCCCTTTGACTGCACAAAAGATTTTCACAGCTTCCTTCATTTGTGAAGAGCAAAGAAGGGGATTTCTACACCAAAGCTAAACGTATTTTTAATATTTCCTTTCTGAGAGTGTTGTATAAGAGTAATATGGATTGCCATGCGTGCGTGCCCTCTCAGGGTGGTGATCAGGAGACAGACTGGGAGGGCAAGTTAAGAACAAAAAAAGAAGGCACTGTATTGAGTCACTAATCTTAAAAACAACTGAACTCCCTCTTAAATGCTATAATCAGTGGGATGATTCTTGTATTAGCCATCAAATGTTTCATGAGTGAAATGGTGATATATTTAGAAGCTTCTCTTCATAATGCAGAGGATGTGGAAATTAAATCTAATGATGTGTCAGAGTAATCAATAAAACTACTGGGTTTTGGAATAAGTGTAAATGTACAGTGCTGTCTTTGCTCCTGGGAGAATTCAAATTGGTTGGTGTTAGAAGTCTTTCTAGATTCAGAGGTCTGAGAATTTGCTTTGATTGCAATTAAGCATTTAACATGCTGGTACCGTGAATTAAAATGCAGTTTCTTCCAGAAGACTGAGGTGGTGCTTTCAAGTCTTAGTTGGCTGGATTAGATGTGTATGTAGGAGGGCAGGGAGTAAGAGGAGCTGCAGCTTGTTGACAGAACTTGTCAAGTACTAGTAAAATAATTTTTTGCATTCAGAATTTTATACTTGTTTGCTCAGTTTAGGGTGGGAGATCTTAACTGACTAATTAAGGTGTTTTGAGGATGGGAGGCAGTTTACAACAGAGAACGGTGAATTCACCTGAATTTTTAAAATATTGCACTTGATAGGCCACAGATTGCAAATTAAATTCTGTTGTGCTGCTGTCAAAAATCTGTCATGAAATCCTGGCATGCAAAGATGGAGGTTGGCCCTTAATCTTACATTTTTCAGGAACTGAAATTACCGGCCACATTCCATTTTAACGATTGTTAGGAGGCTCCTGAGAACAAGGATGTCATTATATGAATGCGTGTGAGTATCTGGCATGAACAAAGTGACTTAAACCTCAGTAAATCTGAGAATATCAGGTTTATAGTTCATATGTTTGTCTTTCAGGACCAGTCTCACTTCACTTGTTTGTTACCCTCCCTGGAGCTTTTGCTATCTCAGGCTGTGTATCATGTAGACAGGGCACTGTCTACAGCACTGGGCTGAAAGACAAATAAAGCAAAAAGCATGGGATTAGTAGAAGTTTACAGTTACTTGAAGGTACATGTGTATAGTGACTGATTAGCACAAGGAAAAAAATCCTCCTGTCAGTGTTTACTAATTGCAAGGCTGTATTTACTAATATATTAATAATTCTTTAGGAAAATATTTAAAGTGAAGAACTTAAATCGATATTCTCTTGGTGCTGGTGTGCAGTATCTCTTTTAATTAAGATTTCTGTCACCTATTTTAATTAAGATTTCTGTCAGTTCTGCATTTAACCTTTTCAGAATACCGTGGTAATAAAAGTTAATGGTTCCTTTAGCTTTACCCAGTGACTGGAGATCTTGGCTAGGATGCTGGGGATCACTTCCATCCCCCAGGGTTTCTGGCCTTGCATCTCTCACCTTCCAGGGGAGTGTTCTCATCACCAAACTATGCGTTATTCAGAGGTTTGTGTGTCCACTTAAATCTGTTTCACTTCATATAGAATACTGTAAATATTTGCTGGGCCAGGAGGCAGGTATGCCTTTCTGCCTGGGACTGGCAGGGCCCTGGATTCTACTTCCTGCCTTGATAAAAACCTGGTTTGGAAGACTGAAGGGTCTGTAGTTTCTGGGTTGTACTTTGTTCAGGCTGCTTTTCCAGGGATGAAAGGTTGAATTTCCACAAACAGGATGACCTGAATATGATTTCCTGTGTCACAGGTAAGTGAGTGCTTAGGTATGTGGATCCACCAATATCAATACTTGTTCTTGTGGTTTGTGTGAGGTTTGATGGACCTGAGAGCATCTCTTTCTTCTGCTGAAGCATAGGATCCAATAAATTGCTTATTTTGTGCACTTTGGGATTTTGGTATGAGTTATGATGCTGTTGGAATTTGAGGAATTTTGTGGGGACCACCAGAAAAATTAATTGCGGATATTTAGTTCTTTTGACATAAGTTGTGTTTTGGTGAATACCACCATTTTTAATACTAGATTCAGTTGCTGAAAACTCAATCATTTGTCACTGAAACACAATGCCAAAAAATGGGTACTTAGGAAACCTTCCTACATAAAGTACTTTGAAAAATGTGTCATGCTTTTTAAAATGCAGGGATTTTTATTTCCTAAAATTTGAAAGAAGAACAGAACAGACTCTGGTCTTTTTCAGTATCTCAGCTATTTTATTTCATTATTTTGATAATGTGATGTGTCAACATCTGTGGCATAGGTGCCATTGTCTTTATTACCCTTTGACATTTTATGGTGTCTCTAAGCATTGTAATATACTCTAAAAGCAGATAATTGGCACAAGTCGTTTAGTCAAAACAGTAATTTGATTCTGGTGACGTATGAGGAAAGTTTCCACAAAGAACCAAGGATGAAATTGGTAGGGAAAAAAAAAAATAGTGCACATTTTCTATTTGGTGCTAGATTGCTTTATTGTCAGTGATTAGGATTAAAATTTGCAGCGAGTCAGGCGGTGATGGGCGTTGCGTGGAGCGAAGCAGAAGCTGCTGTGCGGCTGGACGGGATCCAGGCAGGCAGACCAACTCTGAGAGGTGATGATTTCATAAGATTAATGCAGCATATGTGTCGTTGCAACACTTGCTGATCCCCTTTCTCTGTAATTCTTCCAAGGATGCTTGTGTTGATGATCTCTTCTTCTAAATGTTTTGGTGTCTGTGCCTGAAATACTCTGATCTGCCAGACCAGGGTTCTCCCTTCATGTGCTTCCCAAGAGAAGCTCAGCTCTCACAATACATTAAGTGTCTCTCTGTCCACTAGAACCACCATGATGACATTATCCCAGAGCTCATTAATTGTGTAGCTGTGTTGCTGTCATCTTCATTATTAGATTCTGTTGAGTATTTCTTTTTAGGGCCAGACCTACGCCTCAGGTCCCAGATTCCCTTGGATAGCCTCCATATCTGTGTGTCATATTAAGTGGTATGGTATAGACAGGGCTGTCAGAAAGTTCTGCTGGCTTTTTGGAGGGATACTTTGTAACTGATAACTAACCAAATAAACTAGAACACTGTTAAAATATCCTACAACAACAAGGATTCAAAATAATAAATGTATGAAATAAGCCTGTCCTTATACTCGGGTGAGGACAGGGTTTAAGTCTGAAGTGACTCTTTTTTCAGGATGTCAGAAAGGAGGTTCTTTAAAACCATCACAGCCAGTATCATAAATAGGGGAGAATGCACTAAGAAGATGATTCTCTACTGCACAGTGTTATGTTTAGGATTCCTCCTTTATCACTGAAGTTGACAATGTAGAAGTTGAAGGGATAAAATCAGATTTTAGAGTTTATATATGGTAGCGTTTTCCCTGACCAGTGGAATCTGAAGGGAAAATTACACTGTTTGACTCTGATTTTTTTTCCTGCTGGAAACAGTATTTTCTGTGACTCTCAGGTTTGGATGTTCTTCCTTTACTTCCTGTAGCTAGTTCATAGACTTTTGACCCAAAAAGTATTTTCCCATGCAGGCGGGTGTGTAGCCAAAGACTGTGAAATGGTTCTCTTCCATTTTCATGCCATAACCTCATTCCTGCAGGCGCCTCCACAGCAGAGGTTGTGTAGGGGAAGCAGGAGGAGACCCAGGGGGTTCCACCCTCTGTTCTTATACAGTCTTTAGCCATGAGTTGGCAAGCTTACCTGCAGAAATAGCCTCGAATCTAGATTATTCTTCAGTTCATTTAAAAGGAAAAAAGTAGTTCTGTGCAGTGTAAACTACTGGCTGTTAAAGCTAAGCATCCTTCAGACCTCTTAGTTGTACCCAGTCAGAACTTCTCTGCTTGCTAATTTTGAAAGTCCAAATTTTCTTCTTTATTCCTATGGACTCTGGTGTTTTCTGGACAGAAGTATCTTTAAAAAGTCCTTTTGTTCATCTGATAACTAGGCAGAAGATAACTTCTAGTAAACTTGCAATGATACGTAATTTTAACTATATTTCAAAGTATTTCAGAAGTTTAGAGATCTACACAAATGTTAAGAATTGGTAGTGTTTCGTTGAATCACAGAAGTCTGGGAGCTCTTACACCATTTTCTCATGTCGGTAGTACTGCAAATAGCAGCAAAAACTTGTACATGTGGATTCATGGTGCAGTGTGGTTTCAAGCGGTACAAAAAAAATCAGATGATCTCAGCATGTAAGTTTGGTGCTTGTATCTCTACAGCAGTGACATTTTGCAGAGGGGTTCTCTACATGGGTTAAGATAGTAGCAAGTGTATGTCCTCAGGATTGATTTTAATTTCAGTCTTTACTGGAATAATAAGCTCAGCTGACTCCAGTTGAGATAGCACAGCTTGGACAAGAACCAGCGTTACAAAATGTTTGAGCTCTGTGGTAGTGCAATTAGCAGGACAGAGGTGAACACAGCAGCTGAGTTATGGCTCTGCTCAGTCTTAGTTCTGGTATCTTGACTCCTGGCCATCTGACATCCCTTCTCCAGTTGGATAGATAGCTCAGGTTTAAAACTTGATTTAAATTTTTCTGGAAACCTTAGTAGTGGGTAGAAATTCAACAGTTAATTCTGAGTAATTATTGCTGTTAGTATCAGCCAGCTGTTGGTACAAATATATTGGATGTGTAAGACCAAAGCTCAGTGGTGAGTTGTTACACAAAGAAGTGATTTTACTGGTGCCACTTTCAGGTTACAGTTGTGATTTATCTCACCATCATCTGTGTCAGACCTATTTGGCAAGATAAAATAGGTGTAGCGTGACTTTGACTTATTTAGTCAATGGGAAGTCCCTTCTCTAGGTCACTGTTAGCTAAAGGTGAGGTTGGTGAAATAGCAGGAGGCAAAGGAGCAAACAGAGCTGGGTTACATGGATTTCTGTAGCCTGTGTTGCAGACTGGTGAGGTGAGGTGTGTCTGTCTTGCTTTCTAGGTTTGATGGTGCAAGGTCACTCTGGTCCTTTTTAGAAGTTCAGATTGATGGGCTGTGTGCTGGAGGAAAGGTTATCTGCTCTCTGAACTCTCTTTGAGGTGGCTGATCCTATACCTTCACTTGAATAGCTGCTCTGAGAAGTTACCACAAAGGGCTAAAAGCTCTCGTGGGGAACATTATGATCTCTGCAGGGTTTTGAAGATGAAGAGTAGAATCTAATTAAGCTTTATGTTGAAAATAGTTTAAAGAGTGCTTTTTTTCCTCAAGAAAAAGGAAACTTTAAAGCTAAATAGTGAAGAGCTGAACTTTTTTTTTCTTTAATTTTCTGCTAACTTGACTACTTCTAAAGCAGATGCAGCTGTAAGCAGTTACAGATGGTACAGAACAGAAAGAACCTCTTTATCGTACTTAAGTGCCTTAGAAGAACCCCAATGTTAGTTTTCCAGCTAGTTCTCTTTCTCTTTATTTTTTATATTTTTGCAGATAAAACATTAAAAAAGCACGCTACCTTAAAGCTAAATCAAAAGATGAAAAGAGTCTGCCATAAACCAGAAATATTTCTCTGCAGGGGGCTTTACTGGAAAAAGTTTCTTAAGATTTCCAAAACACCCTCTTTAAAGAATGTTCCTATTTTTTGTTGTTGTCACAAGCAAAGCTTCTTAGCTATTTAAGCAAGAGTTTGTTGAAAACAGCCTCTCTCTGTTCTGCTACCAGTTTTTGGTACCTGGAACTGACTCGGTGCCTTGACCTTGGCACTTGGGTGTGTGAATGTTCTGTGCTTCTCCTGCATGCAGGTTGGGAGGCAGGAATCAGGCCCTGGCCACTCGGGCTCAGGACAACTCAAGACCCTTTTTTTTTTGAGTTTGCCTCTCAGTAGGAGGTGAGAAAAGCAGGGTGCCTGTTTTGATGGTCAGTATTTTGTATTTTCATGCCAGCTGAATCCCCTCGTGATGTGGTGCAGTTGTGAATAGTCATGTTCATTTCAGAATCTCACCAGCCATCATCTGACAGCATGAATTTGTCTTAATACAGGGCCAGCATGATGAAAGCAGCTTAAATCTGGCAAGACAGATTGGCTACTCTATGGCTTTGACTCACACTGGAGTGTACTTTTACCACTGTCACTGAAGATTTGTAGTTGGGTGCTGATGGTGTTGTCATTCTTTTATGGAATGATGATAAAACAGTGTTTCATCTACCCATGCACGTGGTGATAAAATATATAATCCTGTACTGTTAAAGTAAATCAACTCATCAGTAGCACTCAGTTGCTCTTTCTGACAAGGTCTTAGTGGTCAATTTGACTTTGGTTCTGGCATGTTGATTGTAAGGCCTGATTGTTAAATGCCTTGATGAAACCATTAGTTGTTAGTTTTATTTTTTTATCTGACTTCTGAATACATTGCTAAAAAGAGTTTGGATTTCTAAGCACGTAACCAATAAATACCAGTCTAAGTGTCAGAGGTATGAGGTGTGGTTTTGGTTTGTTTTTTTAAGTCAACAGTAGAGTCAATATAGGTAAGAAAACATCCTGTTTTCTGATTTCTGAGATAAAAACAACTAACCTCTTTTGTACTAGAGAGCCCACTACACCTTGGTAACTTAAAAAAAAATTATTAGTATCACGGTATTCTGCATATTTGTAACTTAAGTACAAGAACTGCTGTGGAAATGAAACCTCCAGATAAGATTTTTTTTTTTTTTAATATTGGGATGGAAGGATGTGTTTTGTCTAGGAAGCAATGTAGTGTTTAGATCAATATCCTCCATACGTGAGGGGACTCTGACGTGTCTTTGTACACTAAGTCTTGGGTGAGTGTTCTTCCATCAGTTAATCCAGCTGCATTTTTGAACCTGTGTATCTAGAGAGCGATGATTCCTGGTTTAGGGAAAAGATAGAGACCTTGGGGTCTTTGCTAAGGTATAATATTCCTGGCACCTGTTCTAGGGGCATGTATGTACATGTTAACCTTTTCTGTCACATTCATTGCCAAAAACACCTGTATCTCACAGGTAAACCAGCTGTATGGTTCTGATATGAGTATTCCTGCACTTTCTTGCTCTGAGCCACTGTTTTTGCTTCAGTTGTTGCATTTGCTTTATGAGGAGGCAGTGACTTAGCAAGGAGATGGGATTTGCAGCACATTCTGCTGTCGGAGTTCTGCTCTGCATGACCAGCTCTGTCACTTACAAAAGAAATGTCCTTCACAGGACTAATAGATAATGCAGTGAGTATTATACTCCAGATAGTTAGAGCAAGGTTAGATGGAAGAACTTCTCTACTGCTGATATGTCAAGAGTGGCCAAGTCCAGAACTAGGCACAGACTTTGTGATGGTCTGGGACAGTTTGGTCTCCTGGAGTGCAGCTTTGATCAGAACCCTGGGATGCCTGTGCAAGATGAGGAGTAGGGCTGGAGTGAGAGCCTGGGGATAAAGGATGGAGCTGGCCACAAGGTCAAGAAGTTAAGCAGGAATATGCACAGACTGTTTAGGTAATACTCTGAGAGCAAGTTAGGCCATTTAAGTATCATCTGTGTGTCTTGAAGGAAACTGTACATCAGAGAGGATCAACTTCATCTTCTGGTTCTGGCTTCTGGATGACTGCAAGTGATCAAATATGGCATCAAGTAGTGGTATTGCTCTGTGTGCTTATTAGGAAACCTGCTGTACTTTTTTTGTGTGTTGTTTGTATTGCTTCAGATGGAGATACATACTCTGGTCTGAACTTTTTTGGTTTAGTCTGTTACCTGCCTCTCTGCATCCCCACAGAAAGTCAGATTACAGATTTAGTAAGATTTATTGTCTTAAATATTGAAGTAGTCCTTTTGCACAGTGTGTTTCCTGTCCAAGCAAAGCTGCCAAAACCATTGCACATTTGTTTTACAGAGCATTACAGCAAGATTTTCAAGGTGAAGTGGTTCCCGAGGCCCTCAGAGGTGACCCAGCCTGTCCTGTCCGTGGTGCTGGGTTCTTTGCCCTGTTCAGCTGAGGGCAGTGGGCAGCTCTCGGGGCAGTGACAGAGCAGCGAGTTCAGGTCACACCTTGGGAGGTGTCAGACGCTCTGAGCGCCGGGGCCGTGCTCAGCCCGTGCTTGTCTGGTTGGGCTGAGAGACGCTCTGAGCACAGCACTGCTCTGGGGCTCTTGGCAGAGCACTGCAGGCCAGCAGGAATTTCCCTCTATATCCTGAGAGTCCTCCCTTTCTGCCACATAATGATATGTCTTCTTTTGTCATTGTCCTTTTTTGACTGCTTGCTGGCACCATGACAACCATAATATTCTGTGTATGATGGAACATTGACAATAAATATGCCCAGGATGATGCACCTGGCTCAGCTGCACTTTAGATGAACTTAGCCCTGAATGTGCAGTACATTCTGACTCTTGGGTAATGTGGCTGTAAGAGGACCAAGAGGAGAAGGGTGGAGTTGGGCAATTAGTTGTATAGAGTTTTTATCTTGAACAACCTTATTCAGAAAAATGCCACTTCTGGACTTGGATGGCTGACAGCATCTGGGATGAGGCTGAATTGCATTAATAGAAGACAGGCTATGTTTTCTGATGTTAAAGACTCAATTGTCTGGAACCTGGTTCAAATAACTTACTGCTCCAGTTCTGGAAGACACTAATACAGTTTCCTTTCATTAGGGTAAAGTGTGAAAATTTGTTATCCCTTGTTACAAATAGTAGCCTTTATTTTGCTGATTGTAGTTCAACTATTGGAAGTTTTTTGTAATGGAATTTTTCAGTGCTGTTAGGAAACTTGCTGCTGAATGTCTTGTATCTTGGTACTGTGTAGGAAATTGATAGCTTTGGATCAGCAGGATTCTAGAACTCCATGACAATCTATTGATAGTGTCTATATGACTAATTTGGAAAGGCTGCAGTGCTATAGTCTTTCCAAATTTGTTGAAGTGAGATAACAGAATCTCCTGACCCCTCTGGACACTGAATAATGCCCCAAATCATCCAAAAAGATCCAACTTATCCTTCATTTCTGTGGCTGTTAATTCTTTTGCTGGCTGTTTGTACAGAGAGAGGAACAAAGGAAATAATTTAAAAATAGTTGAAGGAATGATGTGAATTCACGGATCTTAGCTAGTGTGGCGCCTTATCAGGGGAGTGATGTCCTGTAGTTTTTCTCTGCAAGCTATTCAGCACTGTAAAATGAAGCACATACTTAGATTTTCTTACAGTTGTAGACACCTGAGGACAGTAACTCTGTAAAATGCCCAACTAATAGAAATTCATAGTGCTTATTTTGGAAACAAAAGTTACTTCGAGTAGTAGATGTTTTGTAACTAAAAATATCTTGGGTATATAATATGTTGGGATATTTTTAGTAATCAATGCTGAGTGGATGTTGTCTTGATGGGGAAGGTCTGCAGTTAAATTTTTAGCATGTTGTAACTAGGCCTTTTTTTTTTCTTTTAAAAAAAACCTTACTAAACTTAAGGATATGCCACCCACCCATTTCTGATACAAGACAAGTGGCCTAAGACCAAATGGTGATAAAAATCCTGCACAACTCTAACGCCATTTGCAGTTCTCTTCACAAAAGTAATTTTCTTTCAAGTCGCTTTGTAAGATTTAAATGTATCAGAACTTGCTTTTGATTTTGCAAGTAGGGAATTGACCAAACTGAGTTGGGTTCCATTCTTTCCAAGAGGAAAGATCCCGTGAATGTGAAGGTGTGCTGGGTAAGGCTGAAGGAAGGTGGTGTGTTTTGGTTGCCGTGTGGTAGTGGTGTGGTTCTGCATTCCTACTGAAGTGTTGCTCTGGTTTAGATCAGTGACAGACCCTCCTTGCTGCCAGCCAAGCTGTGCTTTCGCTGCTGGAAAGTTACAAAAACTCTCTTCAGCAGAAAATATGAAGAGAGCGGCTGAGAAAGCCTTTCTGTCACTGTGTGGGTTGGATTTGAGATCCATGTTGTTGTTTTCGTGACATTAGGAGAGAATTGGAAGTCCATGATAGCAGCAGAGTTTAGTGACAGTGTAACCAGTTACCTGCTTTGCTTATTAACAAGTGTTGGGTTCTGTATCAGGTGTAATTTCCACACTAGGGCACATTCCATCTCTACAGTCAGAATGGGAATCAGGAGCTGGTGTGTGCTTCTGTATGGTAGAATGGCTTCTATACTTGGGGGCATTCTCTTGGGCTGGGGCTTTTTTGTTCTTTCTTTCTTTGTTTTAGCAATTGATAATTGTTTAACCTCTTGAAAGAAAATAATTGCTACCAAATGACTTATGCTATGGCATCAGAAGTCTCATCAGCTGCTACAGACACTGCTATTTTGCCACAACTTGCCTGTGACAATTGTCTGAACATTGTTAGGAACCAGCACAGTTGTGCTTGGAATTTTACAGGTTTAGTTACTTACATTTCCCATAGCTTACTATAAGAAGCATCACAGCATTCATGTAGCTGTATTGTGTTTTGTAAAGAAATTTTTCACTTGTGCAGTAGTCTGGCCTTGGATGTGGTAGACACGCTTATATTTTTATTTGTCTTTTCCTAATGATGTCTCAGGAGGTGCATCTTCAGCCAGTGTCTTGTTTGAACTTTCAGGGAAATTACCATTCTGTGCTTTGAATATCTCCCTATTACCATGGCAAATAATTCATGCTGCTAATTAAGACACTGTTAGAATTGCACAGAAAGATAGGCAGGGAAGGAATACAGCTTACTTATGCTCACAATTTATCTGCCTTATAAATTTATAGAACAGTTACTGCCAATGTAGCTCACGGTTTACCAATGAAGATATATGACCTTCTGATTCATGATATCTGTCTCCTGAAGGCAGGAGGGAAAGAAAAGCCAGACGTGTTTTGTCTGGTGCTTAGGAGCAGCATTGTGCCCCGAGCTAGATTTGTGTTCCACAAGAGAGAAACACATTGAGAGAGACCCTTCTGCTCGGTACAGAGGGTTTGAAACTGGGAATGCCATGAGTTCCCTACAGAACTGTTGACTGGTAGTTTCATGCTGAGCAGAGTTTCTTACTCAGGTCTTGCAAACCAAAAGAAGACTTTTGTAACTGTGAAATGAATGTGAAGCCATTGCACAATCTGGCAGGTGAGTAACAAATCCAGCAGACTATTTTGGTGTTGGTTGGAGTTCAAAGAGAAATTGGGAGACCTAATTAAGGTGTGTGTTAAACACCAGGGAAGTATCAATGCTGAAGAAAGCTGGTGGCAGTGTCTTTGTTGTCCACATGTAATAGTGGAGACTAATAATTCTGTAGTATGTTGTGACTGTGTATTGCAAGCCAGATGTTATTTCTGCTTTTTTTCCTTTTCCTGTTATAGGTAAGATGAATTTGATTCCATCTTGTCTGAAATGTGGTGGGTAACTCATATACTCTCTTCTCTTTTCAACTGCAGTTATTATTAAATCTTGTTTAATACGAAAAGATGAAAATCATCTTACCTTACCAATGGCATTGTGGTAGCTCCTACTGCATCATGTCTGGAACTGGGTTGTACTGCCATTGCACACTTACTGCAGAAAATCAAATGCCTAATATTGAAAAAGAAATGTTTTTCTAGTCTTTCTTCTTAATAAAAGATTTTTTTTTCCTCTGTAAGGGCCTGTGTGATTAGATATTTATCCTCTGTTCCCAGGAGACCAGACATTGCGGTTCATATTTTCTGTTTTGTGAAACAAGATTTCATATAGCTGACTACATCTCTGGAATCTATGTCATTCTCCCCCTAAAAGGAACTGAAAGCAAATTGGCTTTCTAAAACATGAAAGAAGCCTAGAGCAAACTCTTTGTCATCACATTCCTGGTCAAATCCAGCATTTGCCTTCCACAGAGTTTGTAATATTTAGTAATGTCTGTGGTTTCCCATGGGGTTGCTTAGGTGAACATAATAAGTAAGAGCTGTTGAAAGAGAAAAGAATGAAGACTTCATAATGAGCTGAATTGAGCAAAACTCTTGGGGATTGTGTGCATGGTTTGTATGTAGTTTTTTAAAATCATACTACTTTTAATCCCAGTGTTTCTTTCCTTCGCAATAGGTTATTAATCAGAGAAAGAAGATACCAACTATTATACAAAACTTATGTAGATTAATTGAATTCTTACTGGTATATGCCAGAAATACATCAGAAATTATGGGGTGATTATTCACATCAACTTAATTTTACACTTCAGCTCTAGGACTGCATAAATACCTGAAGGGAATGGAGAGACCAGAACACTTGTAAGCCCTGGGTAGAAGCTTGTCCTTCTCCACTGAGTCCTAGGGAGCGTGGTCTTGGAAGTGAAGGGCTTCACGTGCCCTGGGAAGAGGGACTTGAATAACCCTTTGACTGAACATCACAAATTTATAGACAGCAAGGCAATTCCAAAAAAAGGGAATGGCTTCCATCTACCTGCTGAGGTGCCAGCAGGCCCTGGTTGCTGTCTGAGAACTTGGCTCTGACTTGCAGAAGTGCAACCTCAACATCTCCTGCACCATCACTAATAAATGTGAGCCCTTGCCTTAAGAGGTGCATGATTCTGTATGTGCTTAGTATTTTTATAATTGGTTTGGGGCTGAAAATGTGTTTTCCAAGAGTTATACTGTTATATTTAAAAGTAATTTTGGGAGAGATTAGAGAAAAATATTTGGACAAACTAGTATTCAGTCCTGAGTAAAAAAAGTTCAGTTTGAAGTAAAGTTCTCTTCATTCTTTTCATCCATAAATCATATCTGTCACCTTTTTGTCACACTTTTCTCTATTTCTCATATTAAAATGTTGCCCAACTTTGTTCATTTTACATAATTATTTGCCTTTTTTTACATTTCAGATACTTAGATTTAGGACTGTCCTAAAATATAGGCAACAAAACAGGCAGGGAAAAAATCTGAAACTTTGGGCTGTTGTGATTTTTGTTCTTGTGCTTAATCCTGCACAACATAAGTTGCAGTTGCTCGTGCATAAAATCTTAACTGAAAAAGCCTCCCCAGCGCCAAACAGTGATGAGATAGTGTTTTAAAAACAGCTTAAAATTTATGTTAGCTACATCCTCATGGTGCTTTACTTCTTACGCAAAAGTAGTTTTCAAATAAAACATAAAGGATGATCAAGGGATATTCTTGAATTTTTCATTTAACTTTACTGTATTTGTTCACTCTGTGCAATCAAATCTGAATAATGTTATGAAAGTGAAATAGCATTTTAATGTAATTTGGACTCAAAATAGCATATTCTTCTTAGGTATAGGAATCAATGCAAACTGACAAACTCACTGTGAATTGTGTCTAAATTTAGTAGGTGCCTTCAACAATCAACCAAAAATTCTAATGTTCAAATCAGCTTTGTCATCTTGCTACTGCATTTTCCTGAGTTTAACTTTTGTTGGAGTTAGTTTATGTTCTAGTTCTGATGTGAGTGCTTTTGCCTGAAGGGTGCTGTGGAATTATGACTGTTCCAAGGGTGAATTTCGTTATTTTTAGGAAGGTTAAACATCTGGATGTTCACTACAGAACCTTTTCCAAGAAAGCATTTTGTTTCTGAGCAAGAAATACCAGCAGAAATATCGATGCAGCACAACAGAGTGTAATCTCTGCCTTCCCAGGGCACTTGGGTATTTTCAGACTGGTCTGTTGCTTAAAGTACCTCTGGGATTACAGACGGATATCAGGAGGATTTAGCTCTGTAGTATTTTTGTAGGTGGCTTTGAGACTTTGGAGTCCAGAGCAGAGATGAAACCAAGCAGAGGTGCCAAATTAGGAGTGGTTTTGGGGGACATAAGGAGTGTATTTGAAATGTTTCTAAGACTCCAGGTGTTTGCATTCTGACTGATTAAAAAAAAAAAAAAAGTTTTTTGATTGAGGTCAGTTGATTGGAAAAAATTGTTCTCTATCAGTGTTAAACAGTTTTCTGGATTCAGAAGTTTAAAAGATAGTACAGGTACAGTATAGGATTTGGACTAAAATTTAAGTTGTATGTAATGATTTTAAGTCTTTCCCATATATGTTGTATGTGTATGGGAAGAAACTCAAGGTAAGTTGTGAAAGTTAAATGAGTTAAAACTGAAATAACTTCAAAAAGAGGCTGCCTTCTCTTTTATGTGTGCTGTCTTACACCCTTGATTATACAGAATACTGCTTTGAAAATGTATTCTGACTGCCTAGTTTGGACCTTGAATGGCTAGATCAAAAGTCTTGTGAAAATATGCTAATGTGTTATGAAAATATTGATTGCTGAAACATTGCATTTGCAGTTCAGGGTTATTTTTCCCCCACAGCAGTTTCCAGGTGCTGCTTAGAGAACTGTGACATCCTCTTTTCATTTTCTCAGTATATTTTGAGTGTCTTTATACTCTTTTTTTCCTTAGGCAGGACAACTTCAGATTTTCAAATGTTATTTAACTACTCTCGTTTTCTAATAGTGTTGATAAAATGGTAAATCTACTTCTGGTGGGAGGCGATTTTTAAAACTAATTGATACGTAGGTGTTTTATGTACCCCTTGAGGATATCAAAACTCTTGTGTCTATATGCTGACAAGCTTCTGTCTCTCCAGCTGTGTATTTGTTGGTGTGATAAAGAGATTGCTCCTCCCCACAAATACAGTTTGATTTCACTTGTTTGCATGTTGATAGCTGGAGACTGTTGCTGAGTTGAAAAGACTTGTTTATTTGAAGTGCTTAAATCTGGTCACTCACTTTGATTTGTATTTTGTTACTTGCTACATACATTACATGAAAATGTGAACTGAAACAGATGGTGAAGGATCAGCATTTAGGCTTCCAGCATGTAAAATTCCCTGGAAAGCTGAGTCCTCTACTATGGCATCAGCAGTCTGTGTTCAAAACCACATCGTGTTTGTTTTATAGTAGCTCCTGGATGCCAGGCATATATTAAGTTGTTCTGAGCCCAGCAGTTCTGTGTTTTTCCTAAAAGAATTGAGCTATTAATTCCTTAATCCTTAGGGAAATTATTTAATGTCAGTATTGGAGACTATTGTTTCCGTGGGTTCAGGATTCATACTAAAGTGTCAGTTTGCACTTTTCAAAGCAATTCTGTTAAAGATGAGAAGAACAGAAGTTAACCTGGCTCGCATTTATGTATTTTTCTTCCTATCCATGTGATTGAAGTGTCATGATTTTTACTAACAACTGAAAAATTTGTTGTGGCTGCTCCTGTGAGGGCTGGACTGGCATTTTGTCCGGGTTAGGTTTATGCTGGTAAAGACGTAATATGACTCTGCTGTGACATTTAATAAATACTGAAGGAAAAACTTCTTTTAGAAGTGTATCTCTGCTCTGCTGTGTTGCAGTTTCTCTAGCCTAAAACACACATTAAAGGAGTACAGCTTGAATTAATGAAATGTGTATTTAGAATGACTGGTGCAAATTAGTGGATGACCTGAAACAGGAGAGAACTTACTTTCCTGTGTAGTGTTACCTCAATGCCTTTACCTAGAAGTTTGCTTTTTACAAGGCAGACATTTTGTCCAGTAAAAATAATCTTTTGGTTTTGTTTGGGATTTCTAGTAGCTTTTGAACCTGGTTATCCCTGGGCTTGCGGAATATTACAGACTCACCCTGTTCACAACAACCTGTGTTGTCTGATGCTGGATTTCAGTTCTGTGTTTGTAGAAGGCAAATAATACATAATGAAATTACAATATCTCTGATAAAACTAGAATTTTCAAGTGGGTGTAATTTGTTGCTGGTAAAATACAGATTTAATTTGGTCCCGTACATGAAGACTCCTGTACTTCAGTTTGTCCAAAAGGTTTATGTGATGCAATATTGAAGACATGACAGCTGCTGTTAAGAAAAGTTTCTGTTAATAAGCATTTCAGCATTTAGAGGCTCAGCTCAGCATGTGAGATGCCTCTAATAATCTCTCAACATTATCATTTAATTAAACCTACTGTTTAGAGTAAGTGAGTACAAAAGAGCAGTAGGACATGTTCTCCTTCTTTTTCTTGTTTCTCTAGACTGAAAAGAGCATACTGGGTAATACCTTTGGAACTGGTCCACTTGGTTTTTGTGTTCTTTGGGTTTTGGTGTGTCCCGTCCTCCCCCACCCCCTGCCCAAAAAAAAAAGCACAGTGGGTGAAACTTTGAAGAAAAACTTCCACTTCTTGTGTTGTCACTAGTGTTCTGTGACTATGGAGATGTTAATTGGAAAAAGAAATTGGATTTGAGGGGGAAATTGGATCAGTTTACAGTTTGGTGTTGGGAAAGAGTGTAAGTTCCCCTATTGTGAATAATACAGTTTTAGGTCGTTTTAATCTCATAGTTCTCCCACGTGGTGTTTCCTTTTGCCTGTGAGCCGGCTTCTCCCCTTACTGTGTATTTTTCTAGACTAAATAAACTCAGTTCCTATCTCTCCTAGTCATCTTAGAAACTCTTCTCTGCACTCATCCCAGTGACAGGCTAATAATTCTGCTCACACTGAAATGAAATTCATACCCGAGCCTGCTTTCCCCCTCAGCAGTCCTCTCTCTCTTCTGTGCTGGATGGGTTGTGTGCTCTTACACCACATGACTCAAACGAATGGAAATTAGGAGAACACCTCAGGAAAAAAATGTGTCTATCCAAAATACTGGCATTAGTAGGCTCAGTAGTATGGGGAAATCATAATGCTCATAATGTAAAACCTTAATTGACTTCTGTAGTAAATCATATGCAGTTTTAACAAGTTAATTGCATTAGAGTGTGTTTATATGCATTTACTGCCATGCTAACAATTGAAGCTGAAGTTCTGTTTCCTGCTTCATGATCCCCTTAGTCACCCAGCCTCTGGCACAGATACCTTGCATTGGTTGGCTGTATTTGTGTGTAGTGTCTCATTTTGGTGCTTCATGCTCGGAAATTTTCCTCCTCTAATAAATACACATTTGCTTGTTTGGGTTGTCCTTCTGTGCTAAGTAAAGTAGTAATTTCTTCCCATTGATTAAGAGACTTTGTGGAGTGTATCCTGTGCTTGGGGGTGTGACTTGCATCAGAACAGGAGGAAATTCCCAGTTTTAAACTTAATTTCCCCATTATACTGCCTCAGTTGTAACTGAACTAATCATGGGACTCGTGGTGTGTTCAAATAAGCCTTTGTGCATTCTCTCTGGGTGGGATCCATTCAGAAGTGAAAAGCTGCTCTTTGACATATTGGTAATGTAGATCCTAATTTTTTTTCCTGCTTAAAGGAGTTTAGTATTTGTAAAGAAGTTGCCTTGCATTTGCTTTTCAAAAAGCAAATGATGTTGCTTTTTTTTTTTAGAATTGTATTTATGGTTTTGTGAATAGCAGTGCATTATTCTTAAAAAAATGAAGTACTGGAACTATGAAATATTACAATATTACAGGTGTGAGATTTTACTTCAAGCTTTTCAGTCTAGCTCCATGGAAGGGTTTGTTTCTTGCTCTTGTTGTTTTGTTGTTTGTTTTTTTGTTTTTTTTTTTCTCTTTTTAAACTCCTTAAACTTTTTTTTTTTCACTTACATAGGAAAGTAGTAGGGGTGTTTCAGTCAGTGCTTCTGCTTCAAGGAAGAAATTAAACATACCTGACATTTTCTGGATTCGGTGCTGGTAGTTCCTTGACCTACTTGAAGCTCGTTTTTCCCCTTGCCTTGGTTTGAAAGACAGGTGTCTGCTAAGGAAGGCATTTCCTTGGAATGGAAAACCTAACTCCCTTCCCTCCGAATTATTATAATTGTGAAATTAAGGGGCTTTGAGGCAGAGATATGAGAAATAGGAATAACAGTTCTTTACTAATATATACGTAACAAGGCAAACAACAATAACTATGGCAAATCCGGCAAACTCTGGCAATAATTAACACCCAACAGACCCAGAGCCCGGTGCCGGCCCCTCCCGGCTCAGGCCCTTTCCCCGGTGCAGTTCCGCTCCCGGCCGGCAGGGGCGCTGTGGCTCCGGGAGCCGGGCGGGTGCGGCGGTTCCCCCGCGGCTGCAGGGGGCGCTCCGGGGCGAGCGCGGGCAGCACGCGGCGGGGGCGGGAGGGGAGGGAAGG
>VZRO01004750.1:607435-660393 GCA_013397915.1 Daphoenositta chrysoptera | reverse complement strand
GCTCCCAGCGGGGCAGGGAAAGGCGGGCTGGGGATCCCGGGGTTTTTCCGATAGAAGGAAGGCAGCAGAAGGCAGGACCCCGCAGTGGGGAGGAGTTCTCCCCACAGCGATCCTCTCTCTCCCCTCCGAACGCCGAGAGAAGACGGCAGCCAGGGGCTCCACCCAACCCCTTTTTCCCAGTCCAAATCTCACGGCAATCTCCGCCCTACAGGAGAAAACCCCAGGTAAAAGAGAGTAACCGAGCTGTGGCCAGGTATTGGAGCTCTCTTAAGTATCCAGTCGTTATTGTCTCCTAGCAGCACGTACGGGGGAAAACTACTTAAGAGAAAAAAAAAAAAACAAAAACCAGAAGGAGAACTCCTAAAAACCCCAACAGCCTTCCCATCACTTTTTCTTGTATTATCAGGAATAATGATAATACTTTCTGCTTATGTCAATGTGCCTTCTGATCGTATTTATATGTTTGGAAAATAGACTGATTCAGCTTAGTTTGACTTCTGTGTGTGTGTCTGCCAAAGTAACCTGATACTCTTGTAGAGCTTTGGGTCTACTACAGACCAAGTAGCTTCTTGTAGTTCTTGAGATGAACAAGTGTAGAGCTGAAGTCTTCCACTTTTCTAAATTTAGAAAAAGTTAAAGTCTGAGTGTCACACTTTGAAAATACTCAAAAGTAAGGCTATGTCCAATTTTATGAGCTTGTTTTGATGTTCTCTGACTGTTTGAGAGAGAAGGTTTGGGTTTGTTTTTTCTTTGGTGAAAACATAATTTACTCTGTGTGTAGACAGTGTTGCAGAACACATTGTCAGAGGTGGTACATGAATTGTTTGGCAATAACTTGCAAAGTAAACATGAATCTCTTAATTGTGAGGCAGAGATTAGGTATTTGCTTACCACTGT
This sequence comes from Daphoenositta chrysoptera, assembly GCA_013397915.1. Taxonomy (NCBI): domain Eukaryota; kingdom Metazoa; phylum Chordata; class Aves; order Passeriformes; genus Daphoenositta; species Daphoenositta chrysoptera. Next base: position 659,496 of record VZRO01004750.1, on the reverse strand, counting down.
CTTCTGGGTCCAGATGGAGCAGCAGTGAGGACTGGGACAAATATTTAACTCCAAATTATAGAAACTCCCACGTTTTATCACCTTACAGTGTAGAGTCCTCTGAAATATGTTGCCTGAATGGAAGAACTCGTGCTGTCGCAGCTGTGGTAACAATGTTGAGTCAAGAGAGAAATTTCTTGTCAGTATTGTCACTGTCCCAGCAGGGCTTCTGTGAGAGCAGCACCCCTCGGAGCCCAGGGGCAGAGCTGGGACCCAGCAGGGGCTGGGAGAGCAGCTGGGAGCTTACAGACATCTCCTGTGGAACCGGGGTGGGGCTTCAGAAGGGCTGGGGAATTCTGTGGAAGAGGCTGGGACTCCTTCTTCAAGGGAAATGTGTTCTACTGTAAACTGGGAGTAGGGAACATCCTTCTGTTTTATATGATTGCAGTCATTCTAATGAACTTTTCTGGGAAGTATAAAAAGACTTACAGTGATCAAAACATAGATGGGAGGCTAGCCTGAAGATTCTTGGGAAGTTTTGATTTTTTTCCTGTAGTTAGAATAAGTACCATGAAATGAAACCCAGCACTGAGCAGCCTTTTGTGTAATGCAGAGCTGTACCACCATGTGGTTGAAAACTCCAGGTTGCATATATGACTGGGATATAAATTGATACCTTTATAACCCAAAGTGGTCTTAGCCATCAAAATTGCAGAAAATTTTCCTTTGCCAAGGATAACCACTGACATTTCCAAATGGCCCTTCCTGAAACACGATGTTATTTGGATCATGATGAGGCTGTCCAGCATAAAACTGTAGACAGCTTGCACAGTGGTACTTTGTAGACTTAAATTACAGTAACCACACCCTTGATTTGCCTTTTTTCCTGATGTAAAAAGGGCTATTTTTTTGAAAATTCATACAGTTGAAAGTGGTAATTTAGATAAAAGAGCTGTTTCAGCAAGTCTTTGGGGTAGGCTAAATATTGGACTGACCTTCACAGAGTTCACTGGTCTGTTGGAATCTGAAAATTTACAAAAATAGATACACTTGTGGATCTGGCAAGAGAGGATTGTGCGTAACAGATCTTGATTTAACCTCCTCTCTTCTCCCTCCTTCCAGTCCTCCTTTTGATTGTTCGTGGAAGGTGGAAACAGTTTTCTAGATGAAAGATGAAAGTCTTCCTGTGTGGTCAGTTTGTTGTTGCAGCTAAGCTGCAACTTTCTTGCTTTGTCAGATGTCTCATACGTGTATTTATGTGCATTGTCGTAGTTACATATTTACATTGTTTTGATATTTGCTGATTTTAATTCTTCCGCAAAAACATTGTATTCATACTTTTGTTTGGCAATTTTTGTGGTTCTACAGCACAACTTGAATCTCCCCTCTGCAGTAAACTGAAGTATTTTTGTAAGGTGATAAACTAAACTGAAGACAGTTAAAGACAATACAGTTTCTTTAATTAGTTCAGCAAATGGGTGTTCTATTTTTTTCTCATTCTCAAGCATCTTTTAAACAAACTGATATTTTGGCCCTTGCAAATGCAGTATGGCTACTTCTTGCACCTCACTGAATACCCCACTTGTTATTGATGCTGGGGTTTATTGTTAGTGAATGGCCAGTGCCTCGAGGTACTGTGGTGGGGCTGTGCTGCTGGAGCAAAGTTGTCTGCGGTTTACTAGTGAAAAACAAATCTGAAAGGATTGAAATAGCACAGAATATTATAAAATGCTATCATATATTGCAGCAACTACATTACTTGTGGTCTGTTTTGAAAATTAACTTAATTAAAGCAGTGCTTACTTCTGCATGGAATGCTAGTTACAGGAAGATAGGAAGGTTAGTTTTGTTTAACTTACATTAGCTCCAGCAAAGCTTGGATTACAGGTGCGTGTATTACAATGTGCTTAATCAGATCTAACTGTAAGCTGCTCCCAAAAGGATTTTAGTCCCACCTTGGCCATGGCCACATCTTGACTCGTTTCCTCTTTGTGTCACACCTACTGATAGTGCAGCTGCTGGCCTGAATGAGAACTCGCTTCACAAAAATGGGGCTGCTATCATTTTTTCACTACTTTCTTCTTCTCCTGTCCATGAATAAGTTTTAGTATCAAAACCCAAGCTAATTGTAGTGGTAATTATTTGAAAAAGCAGGGTTTGTTGGCAAAGCTCTTAATGCCACTGAAGTCAGAGGTGCAAACTGAAGTGGATGCAATTTGCAGTGGAGCTTGTTAGACTTTTCTTGCCTCAAGCTTTCTATTTTCAAACCAACATAGGTAAATCCTGTCATAAGTTGGAGTCCTTCAGATTTAATTGTCAAGAAGGGATAAAAGTAATAATTGTTTTAAGAAATAGAACCAGAGCTGTGCCTTGGCTCAGCAGTTTGCTGGGGCTGATCTGTAGTAGTATACCAGTGTTCTAGAAGAAGTTGGCTGATCTGATACAGCTCAATTAAAATAAACATTACACAATTAAAATATAAAATCAAGTAAAACATTTGCTACTAACAAGCTCTGTATCTTGATATCAAATGTGTTTTTCCACATATCCTTGTTCAGTTTAACTCATTGAAATGATGCTTCTTCAGTGGGGGTCGCCTATTGCAGACATCATTGTGTAGATGTTCTTTTCACATTTTCAAAAACCTTGTGGTACAGTTTCAAAATCTTGCTCCTGGAGAGGATTCCTTGGCTGGTGGTAACATATATTTGGCAGCAAAAGCATGCCCTGCTTTTCATGACTGCTTGTTTTTTCTTTCTTTGAGAAAGAAAGAAAGAGAAAGAAAGGAGGGAAGGTTCCCAGATCTTTTTGCATTTGTCAAGTTTCGACCAAAACTCCTAACCTAGTCTAAATCAAAACCAACCAACACTCCTCCATAACACAGGGAACCTCAAAAAAGTATTTTTTGTGTGTTTGTTTAGTTAAGAGATGAAGATTATGTATCCACGCTCCCATTCAGTATGAAATAAAAAAAGGCAGAGTTTTCAGTGTTTTCTGACACAACAGTGTCAAAGACAATCAGTATGATTTTTGGATATTTACTTTGGTTCAGGTTACTTAAGACTCAGGTATGTGTGTCCAGTACAACTTATTTGATGCTGTACTGGTTAATTTTTCTCCATTAACCACTGATTGCAAATTTTGCTCCCAAATATCCTGTTTACTGTGGTTCCACCCGAGTGCTGAGGACATCAGGAGCTGAAAATACTTTTGAGGTACAGGGATACTATCCTGTGTTGATTTGGAATAATGCTCCTTTCAACCAGTAAAGTTTTGTTATGCTTCCATGCAGGGACTGGACGTTGTGGTCCCGTTCCTGTGAGGAAATGAGTGCTCCAAGCAGAATGTGAAATCTGGAAATCTTCCAGTGGCTGTAATTCCTAAACACTGTGAAACATGTAATTCTTTGTTCTGCTGGCAAACACTCTGGTGAACCAAAGAAGTAGCTTGGGGAATGTTTTTAACAGAAAATATTTTTTTTCCAAGACTGTGTCTCCTGATGCCTTAATGGATGCTTAAATTTCTTCTCAAAGTGAACTCAGAGGAGTGTTTGCTCTTAGCAATTTAATTGAGAACTTAGAATTTGGTTTTGCAGGGAGAATTTTAGGCAAGCAGCTTTCTGGAAAGGGTAGAAGAGGGAATTGGGATTTTCAATTGTATGTATATATGTGTGTATATATATGGTATTTAATAGTGTGAAAATGTTGTTGTGAGACCTCTGCCTGGTAAACAGCAGAATTGTTCTCTGGTTACAGTTTGAAATTCCTGGCTGAGCCCTAACAGAGTCTGAGTAGTAAAGTCTGGTTTTAGTGGGACGTTTCATATTACTCTTTTCTTTTTATCCTTTTTTTTTTTGTTTTGTTTCACTTTAGACTTGTTTTAAGTTTATTTTCTAACATAACCCATGTTTTCATGAATTACTCATACTTAGCAGACCTTATCTGCACGTGACAGCAAGATGAAATTGTAAACTTACTTTAGAAAACAAGCTATTCCTTTAATGTAAGTGAGGCCGTAGCAATTTGCTTGCTTTTCCTATGAATCATACTAAAGAATGGAATAGTGTTGAGATCTGTTTACAGCTGTGGGTACCATGACTTCACGCTTAAAATTATACATTTAACTGTTACACTCAGATTTAGCTTTGGCTTGGCAGCAAGCCTAATGGGGGCTCTTAAATATGTATATATCTTACACACGTAAGACAGTTGAAAGAGGCTTTTTAGTCATACCCTTGACCTGGAATCCAGTAAAGGAAAAAAGTAGTAAAGTAGTACTGGTTTTACCTATGGAGTGAGTCTACCCCCCAGCCAAAATGAGTGTTTGTGCAATTAACTGTAATTGATCTTCACGTCCATGGCAATGCTCTTCTTTCGTGAGCTGTAGGACTGTGCTCTCCTCGAGTTTGATTTGTGTGTCTTAATAAAAAATGCTACAGTGGTAGCTCAGAAAGGCCAGGTACTGTAGCATCAGAAATTAATTGCTCTTAGCAATAAATTGCCCTGATCACTGAGTTACCTCACACTCTTTTTAAGGAATAAAATAGTAGAATGTTTTAAAAGCTTACAAAGCAGGTAGATTCAGGAAAATGTTTTCCTCTTGAGTGGCACATTCTTGCATGATCCGAAAAAACCACAGGCATGGGATCAGTGCAGCAGTGTAAAGGTGAACATTGTTTTCTGTGTGGCATTGATAGCTCCAAAAACATGGTGTAGGCAGGGGAAGTGCAAAAATACTCTTCAACTTGGCTTGAGTTTACCAACTATGATTTCTTGATTTTTTCTGTTGCTAAGACAATCACTGATGGAATAAACACACTAAAAGAGCTTTGAAATACATGAAACCCTTGGAGGGAGGGGAGTAGAAACTTTCTCCATCCTTGATTTTGGCGTTGAACACCAGATTTCCAGCAGAAGTTGATTGTTCGGATTTGGTTTGGGGTTTTTTTTGTGTTATGGTGGGGTTATTTTTCTGTTTCCCTTTGAAAGGGTTGACCATCAGCTGAGATGGGACCCTCACACTGAATGTGTGCCCTTAGCAAGTTGTGAAAATGCATGATGAGTAATAAAGCAGAGAGGGAGATGCTCTATTGTCACTCTTCTCATGCTGGTACCTACCGATGAGGAATTTTCTTTGAAAGAGAATTAAGATGCATGTTTTGTTGGGCATGGATTATTGTCACCTTGTGAGGAGATAGTGGACATTTGATTATAAGGGTGGTATTTGAAAAGCAGGTGAAGAATACTATATTGATTGGGTAAATAGTCATGGCTTTTAATGTGGGCTGAAGAGTATTTGAAGTTTTGTGTGGTTACTTCTCAAGCAGCCACATATTTCAGAAACTGAAATATGTGAGTGGATTCATGTATGGATCCATTTTACCCCAGATGTAGCCAGTATGAAAAGTTGCCCATGAGTTTTGAAAAGAACTTTTTCTATAGGAGAAAAATTGTGAACTAAAACTGTAGTCAGAAAGACTTACATTACATGTCAAGAAGGTCCCCTAATTTCACCAGATAGTGTTTTAACCAACAGATGAGGTAAACATCTGTCCTGACTGATTGTCTTTCCCCAGAGTAAGATCAGTGAATTAAATGATCTCCTTACGTTGCCCATGTGAATTCGTGATTCTGTGATATCCACAAGTTGTAGATTTGGTCCCATTAAACACAGCAAAAGCTCTTCTGTTTTAATCCATCTGTACTCTGGCCTATCTAGTATGCTCACCGTCCTTTTATAGTCTTGTTTTCCTCAATCTTGTGAACCCTTGGATGTTTTGGTCACTGATAAAGAAAAATATGTGATGAAATGCAATCTCTCTTCATGTGAGTTTTAGTGAATTTAGTTCATCTGCTGCACTTTTCAAGTCAGTGTGATTTATTTGTTGCTCTATTGTTTGCATTCTTGTGTAAGTACAGTAAATATGCAGGGAAGGTTTGTCTTGCTGCTGTTACAGCAGCTTTTGTGTGAGAATGATTCATGTCCAAGGCCTTTAGCGTGCATTGCTATGGAAACTTCAGGGCACAGGCTTCTCATTCTCCCCTTGGCAGAATTCTTCACAATAATTTCTCTTGTACCTGGAGATTGGGAGCGATATTTGCTACTGAAATGTTGATGGCCGGAATTTTTATGATCATACATTTAATAGGCATCTTGTGCAAACAGAAAAAGATTTTTATTCCAAATACATAAAACGTCTCTGATATCTTGAGCAATAATTTTGAGGTACTTAAGCTAATGCTGCTACTGAAAAGTCTTTTCTCTTTGATTTTGTGTCCAGGGATGGGCCAGATCTGGTGTCTGAATCATTGAGAAACTTTCCTATGTGTTCTTCATTATTACTCAGGCAGGCAGGGTTCCCCAGTCTGGTTTTGTGTGTGGTTTTGCAGATGGTTATGCAGAGATGGGATGAAGAAGAACAGGTGATTGGAAAAGGTGAGAAGGTGCTTTTGTAATGGGTGTGTTGGCTTGTGGTCCTTTCAGATTGCCCATGACAGGTGGGTTGTGTTGAGGGTAATGCTCTGCACTGTCACCTGGAGACAGTTTGGTTCCTAGTTTGGGCCTCCATTGAACAAAAATGAGTTGCAGATTCTTATTGCTCAACACAGAGTGCAAAAAGAATCACCAGACTTTGCCTAAGGGTTTCTTCTGCAGGTTTGGAAGGACTGTTTCCAGAAACTGTTTGTCTTTTGGTGATAGGAAGAGCTGAAGCATGAAAACCAGTGCTTTTATTGATTGGGTGATTTTCTTGAGTAGAAATGCAAAAGAAAAAAACCCCAAAAAGTACATAATAGGAAAACAGTAGGCAGATGGCAGAGACCTTGTAGGGTGAATCTCATTGAATGTTCCAGGTGAGCTTGGACCTGGAGGGACAGGGGAAAAGAGCTTGACCTGCAGCTGCTGATTCAGAGAAAAGAGCTTGCAAGTGTCTCCAGTGTAGTGCTATTACTGTTATTGTGGCAACTTTCGTTAGCTGGTTACCATCTTCCCTAGCTGGGAATGAAGTGGGTCTCTGTTCCCTTGGGAATACAGAAGTTATTCATTTTTTCCCAGAAGAGGGGCGAGTGCTGCTTGGAACGCCAGCTCGAAGTGATGTGGTGTATTTTGCACGGTTACTGTTTGGAAGTGGTGTGTGTGACAATGGCTGGGCATCCCTGGAATTGTTCTGTAGGTAAAGGTCTCCGGAGCAGTCTGTGCCAGGCTGGAGGGCTCACTGCTGGGATTGTTCTCTGGACAATGCTGTCACTGTCAGGCTGGAGGGCAGACACACAGAATATGTTAGGGAACAGTGCTTGCTGTGTCTCTGTCTTGGCACGCCTTGGCAGGCTCTGTGTTGTGAGCACTTGCCCATGAAGCTGCCAGAAATAGATGCCTAATGCAGAGAATTTATGAAAATTGATCTCAGCCATGTAAAGATGCAGGTTCAGAGTGAGATCTCAGGTTGTAGAGGAAAGTGATTGGGAAGTCATCTCTCAGTAGCTGGCTGAGAAAATGGTCTTAAGGCAACAGTGTGCTTGGTTTTATTAAATGCTAGGGTATAATAATTAGTTCTTTGTTACTTAACAAAGTAAGAATCTGATAGCCTGTTAAATAATAATTCTTAAACCAGCTTCCTTACATGGATGTTGAATTTCAGGTGTGGTAGTGCAAGAATCATAAAAAATGTACTTCCTTGGGAAAACCAATGTTGTCTTTGCATTTTGAGCAGTCTTCTGCACATATACTAGAGTTTGGAAATGGGTTGGGAGTTGTTCTCAAAACATGGCGTGCAGGTGAACTGCACTGAAGTCAGTCTTCAAAGGAGCCTTTAGCATGGCCTCATCCTTATCCAATTTTCAGATTGAGGATGAAGAATAATATTTTCTTTGTAGATTGTCATGTTGTGAGTACTAAGAATTGCATCTAAAAATCAGTCTTTAAGTCAAAGGACAGATTTGTACAGGTTTGTTACAGGCATTTTCTGTGTATAAGTTTCCATTACTTGTTCCAAGATTGAACAGTTTTACAGAAATGCCTTGTTAGAAGGAAGTTGGTTTCATTTTTATATGTGCAGTGGAAGGCTGGTTAAATGTGACTGCAACTTCAGAAAACTGTCATTGGTGTGGGTTTTGGTTTTGGCTGGTGTCATTTGAGAGGAATGTGGCACTGATGCTGTGGCTGTGAGAGTATATGAACCTGCATGCTTGAAATATGCCTATAGGAAAATCCAATTACGTGCATGTGGAATCTGTTGGACTTGGAAAAGGTTATTTAAAATTCAGTTGAAATTACAAACTGGTGTGCAAGTCACTGTCATTTTGAATAATATTAAAAACTTGAAAGTAATCTTACTTTTTTATTCTTTCATGTGACAGTCATTTGCTTATTACCTCTAACCTAGATTAATATGTTAGGATGTACTTATTTGGGATCAAGGATTTTTAGTCTCTTAATGAACTGTCCATACAGTCAGTGGTTAGGATTTTAGGAAGCAGATCTGGTTTCAGGTCTTGTGCAATACCTTAAATAACGTAGGGAAATTAAATGCTTAAAAGATGCAAGGTTTTATTACAATGAGATTCACTTGGGAATTGTAAAATGCACACTTCAAGTGTGCTTGTGGATTACTTGTGTTGGAAACTTTGGATGGAATCTGGACATGCGCGAGGTGCTCGCTTGATTCAGCCTGTCACACTCTCTGTGTTTTGCCTTGTTGTTTTTCCAGCTGCCTCAGGAAGAAGGAAAGTGTGACTGTATCTTCCTGGCCCTGTTTGCTGGAGTATCAGTGAATATGAATTTCCCCAGCCCATAATCACGGTAGCAACACCAAGCTTTTTGGTTGTCCTGCTACAAGATTTCTATGGCGAGGAGTCAGGAGACATCACTGGTCTGTGACGAGTTTCCAGTTACACTGTTACACTTCTCTTGTGCAGGATGGAAGGACTTTAATTCTCATTTCTGCCTTGCACAGAAGCAGCAGGTCGCTGTCCTGAGCACCACTGCAGCCTGTCAGCAGGGCTGTGATGTGTTAGATCATTGTTTAACATGGCTTTGCATTTCTTAAGTTTCTTTCATCAAACCAGAGGGCCCTCGGATTTTAATACAAAACTTAATGGATTATGCACAGGGCTGATCCATGGTCCATGTATCATCTCTATATGTTTTATGAATCTTTTTAACATTTACAGCGTTGTTTTGAATAATGTTTAGTAATTATGACAAAATGGCATTTTAATCATCATAGCCTCCAGTGTTGTCACTGAATGAGGAATTACATAGAAAACATTGTTCATCTCAAAAGTACTTGCCGATTTGTGAAGATAAAATTTTATGAACATAAGTTAATAAAATTCAGTGCATAACCCTGGACATGTTTAATCCCATCTGAAATTTCATTCATTTTGGTTTTTTTTATAAGTGTGGAGGTTTTGAATATTCTGTTAATAGGTGAGTTTTATTGAGTATTTATTCTCAAATCCAAACAGAATACAAAGCTTTCCTTTCCCTTTGCACAAGGCTGGATGAGGGAATGCTTCACTCTGAAATCAGAGTTAGAAACAGGGCATAAATCCAGTTTGATTGTCCTCAGACTGTTTCCTTTGGTGTGAGTTTAGCTGTAACCATTGCATGAAAATAATCTGCTATGAACTATATTGGGTGTAACCTGAACATTTATATGTACACTGGTTGTCAGTGCTGAGTTATTATGTTGTATGTGTTTGCAATTCACTATATTGATCTTCATGGATGCTTTTTAGACCTCCATTCCACAGCCTGGTAACTAAAGGACATACATACCAAAAAATTTGATCCATAAAGTCTAAGATTGTCTTTATGTGTTGGCCAACATCATAAGCAAATAAGATACCTGTTTTTCACTTTTAGTGTGAGGATATGTTGAAGTTATTAATGGTAATCAACCAAAGTAGTTTCTAATTTCTTAAAAGTTTACTGCATAAGTATATAATTTCATTTTAAAGAGGCAAGTCTGTTCGTCAGTGATGTTTGATACTGAATTTCTGTAGTAGAAGAGTCACATTTGTGTTTATATGTTACAAGAAAGTATTTTAAATTGTGTGTCTAGCGGTTTGGTAATTATCTCTAAATTGCTTTTGAATTGGGAATGGGATGAGTGTTTCTTTAACTGTCTCATATTTTCGGTTTTTATTTGCTCAGTGATACTTAATTTGGAACAATCATGTAATTCAATTATCTTTGTTCCATATCCATAGCCTTGCTGAAATTAGGCTTTTTGGTTGGTTTCAGAAATACTCAGTTATGTCTTTTAACATTGAGTTCTTGTTCTTTTCCATTACTTTAGCACAAGTTATGGAAAACCTGTTGGGAGTTGTAGAGTGACTCCCAGAGCCTCTCCTTGCCTGCTGTGCCCCCACCAGCACGGTGGCCTGTGCTGTGTTAATGTTCATATTTCCATGCTTTGAACACAGTGTGTTACATTAGGAAATCAATCGAGATAAAGCTGGGTTTAAGCCTCCTGCTGAAATGTCCATCAGTAATCCCATATTGAGTGATCTGCAGGATGGAATAGGGAAGTGATTGTGTGTGGTTTAATAAACACGTATTGCAGCTTGTTGTGAGGTGTGGGCTTTGGTTTTTGGGGGATTTCTTTTGTTTGTTTGGGTTTTTTCCCCCCAACTAAGTGAGCCTTAACTGCCATATTGCCACTTTGAAAACGTAAGAAGTGTTATGGAAAACAGGTTACTGTTAATGACATGCAGGGTTGCAGTAGCTGCAATTGAAGCAATTTTAATGAGTTTGAGGGAAAAACCCCTGAATCTGGTGAGTTCAGAATAAATTACCACAAGGCTTTTGAATTGTCCTCTGGCGGTTGTACAGGTTTTTCATGCTGCAGCCTTGAATATAATAAGTTAATTCACAAGCTACAGGTTTTATGTTCTAGATGAGACAAGAACTTCAGAGAGAGCTGCCATGATTTGTCATCCAGTTCTCTATTTGTATCATAATAAGAAAAAGAAATAGCAGACTGGAGAAATGGACACTCACAATGACAAACCTGCCTTCTTTTTTCTAATTCCAGGGCATATTCCCTTGTGGATTCCAGTCAAGTGTCTACCTTCCTGATTTCTATTCTCCTCATAGTCTACGGCAGTTTCAGGTAAGATTTTTTTTTAAAGTTCTGCAGAGTTTTTGTTTTTCAAGTAAAAATATTGCAAGTTACTGAATACAGTTTATGCCTTTTTGTTTCATTGTATCTTTGTCAGACATAGTCAACATAAAAAAACTTAATTGCTTCTGGGAAGGAAATGGAAAATGAAGAAATAATAGCGAGCTGGGGTTTCTAAAAGATGTAATTGTATGGCATGGTACAAGCACATATAAGATAACTTAGAAGTCAGTCCTTGAGGACAGCTCTGTAAAGTCATATTTTAGAGGCTATAAAAGGATTGTTGAGGTAGATAGAAGGTAATGTTCTCGATAGCAGAATTTTCTATACATAACCCAGTGGTGGTTGATTGAGAACGTGCTCCTGTGATTTCAATCCAGTCCAGTAAAACGGTGATCCCCGGGTCCCACTGCTGTTCACTCAAGTGTTTTAACAGAGAAGTGGGAAACACTGTCCGTGTTGAATTCCAGCAAAGCATCTGAGAACTGCTGCAGGATGAGTTTGAGTCTTCAAAAATCAAATTTGCCTCATTTTAGGAGACCCAAGTATAGTTTAGAGAAAACACAGTTATCCCTTTAGACTTGCATGCTGTATTATACAGTTTGTTTTACTGTAGTGGTACCTAAGGAATGAGGCTCATACTGACATACTAAAACAATATAATCACAATATGAAAGTATTATTTTTTTAAACATAAATACAGCATGTTTTTCTTTCTGCTTCTTGAAGAACATTGCTTCATTTCACAACTCTGTGATAAAAGGCACTATGGAGTCTCTGAACTGCTATGAGTATTCCTGAAATAGATGATAGCTGTGCTCATACATATGATCTAAGTTGCAGCTGTTTTAGGATAAGAGGTTTTATATCACTATCACAAGTTAATAAAGTCATATAATGAAGGAGCCAATTTTTTTGCAAGAGCTGTCTGTTGTTGTTAGCAAGTGTTAGGTAACAGCACTGCTGATGGAATTAAAATAGAAGGCTTTCGGAAAACAAAATCTAGAGATGATCAGAATAAAAAAGCAATCAAAGGTTGTATTTGTTTAGTTTTTTCTTCGTTTTGAGTCAGATTAGCATATAGTTGAGGGACTAATTAAATTTTTAACTATTTGAATTTATGCAATTGTGTAAAAAGGAACTATGCATCTGACTGCAAGAAGCCACAGCATTTATTAAAATTCACTTATGAAAACGTAGTGCAATATAAAACAGCAGGAGTGTGTGAACTTAAATTGCTTATCTTTCTTGGAGCTCCTTGCCCTTAAAAATTTTCCCCTGCTGTTTGCCATCCTATTCCTATTGCTACCTAAACATGCTCTTAGCATTTTGTTCTGTACTTTACATTTAAAACTAATCACCTAGCAAGGACTGCGAGCTCCAGAGCAATCTGACTCACTGGATGAAGTAGTGGGATGGTGATGGATACAAATCCATTGAGGAGATGTCCTGGTTTAGTCTTTTTCCTTTGCATATGTCCTGAAGACCCCATGACGTGAGTTACAGACCAAAATAGGGTCCCAGAGTTTTAAAATTACTTTCCTAATTAATCTTCTATATGTGGTTTCTTTAGCAGGTGTCTGAGCTGAAACCCACAGTTATGTTGGGGACTTGGACAAACTCTGATTCTTTTTGATCAGTGAGCGAGGTCAAAGCAGTTTTTTACAGAAAATTGTGCAGTGGTGTTAACAAAGGGGTCTGAAATACAATTAAGGTATTCAAGAACTTAAAGTGTGGTAGCAAGTTACAAAATGATATTCATCTGGAAATCCTTAAAGTAGTAAAGTGAAAACTTCTGGCAAAATGGATGAATTTTCTTAGAAAACTGATGTGCTGGAAAGATGAAAGTTAGAGCTTAGGGTGCTCATTCTCATCTGTCAGTAGTGGAGTGTTCATCTGTATTTGAGTGTTCGTCTCCTGCAGAGCTGTTGTACCACAAAAAGAAAATAGCACTCCTTAGTTAACCTTTGTGTTGCAGAAAGTGGGTTTGGTTTCTGATTTTCAACTGGAAAGAAGCAGGTAGAGTTATTGCAGTATTCCTGGCAAGTGGCTGAAAGAGAAGTTCTGTAATAGGATCAGAAAGAATTGGGTGGGTGAGTCATTAGGATAAAATCCACGTGTGTGGTGGATCTAATCTAAGGCAGGAGGCTTCAGGGGAACAAAGGACAGCCTTGGTCCACTGTCCTTATTAATAGAAGTAGCATTTGTTTTGGACAAATGAAAAAATCCCAAACCCTCAGTATACTCAGAATATCTAATAAATCATGGGTAAAGCCCAGAACCAGAACAAAGTGCAGTGATGGAGTTGAGTACTCCTTCTCTTACTGTGCATGAACGAGCATTTCCTGCCTACATTTGTGCTGGGTCAGGAGTTTCAGCTTCCAGCCCTTCTGAACGTCTCTCTCATGTACATTCTGACTGCTCCCAGTCCTTGAACTTGACATACTTTTGTTATTGGCTGCCAAAGGGGCAAGTCTAATCCTTTAAACCGTTACCAACTGTAAACTGGAGCATGCAAGCAGATGTGTTAGTTGTGGATTTTTAAAGAGGTGAGCTCAGCTTGAAACAGGTTGTTTCCAAGGGCAAGATAGCCACCTATTCTTGTCCAAATGCTTCTCTGTGACTTAAATGTTGGGGTTACTTTGCAGGTAACAGCTAAATCTTTTTCTATCCTATCACCTCCCCAGACACGGGCTCTCAGCTTATGTAAAGCCAGATTTAACCCAGAATCTATCTGTTCAAATACCTACTTTTGAGCCAAACCAAGTGTGGGATGACACTGGGGCCTTCTGTCTCTAGGCTTTGGGTGTCCACAGTGTGGGTGTAAATAGAAAGTGGCTCACTTGGTGAACCCAGAGTGTTCATGTGAACGTGGTGTGCTAAGGGCTGGCCATTCCCGTGCTCCCAGAGCTCTTGGATGGGTGACTGTCCTCACTAGTAGAGTAAGGAGGAACTTCTCAATCTCAATAAATTGCATCTACAGGTGCCTCTATAGATAAAACCTTGTGTTCCTATTTTCTCCGTTGTTTAATAAGAACATCTCCTGCAGGGTTTCCCTGAGGCATTTCTGCAGTGGAAGTGATCCATAGTCGAATCTGAACTTTGCAGATAGTGCCGTGCCAGCAACTTACTCATTCCTTTGGCCTCAGTGTAACCCTCTGGAGTGGCTCCCTGCGGGAGGGTGGCTCTTGCTTTGAAACCCTGCGCTGGAAATCCAACCAGCTGGGGCTCTGAGGACCCACAGCAGAAACAATGGAGCAGTTCAGTGCCCCAGGGGAGGTGCTGGCTCAACATTCCCTCTAGGAGCCCAGGAGAAACTTGAACAAAACAGTGAACGTTTCTCAGCTTGCCATTTCTCCACAGCCCAGTAGTTTTGAGTTTCTCGTTTTACAGTATGATTTTTAACTTTCTTGAAAGGTGTTTTAGTGATGGCTTCTCAGTTTCTTTTATTATGTTAGTGATAATTTGTAGCAGAGGGAAGAGCCAAATCATAAAACAGTTGGAGATTATTCATAGGTTGGCTTGGAAGAGCAGCTGTGTTGTTAAGTGAAAGTAATTTCCTAATTTATGCTTACTTTGGAGGCAGGGATATTTATAGGTAATAATAATTGCTGACACTATTGCAATGAAAAGAGAGGGGGCTGAGGTTGTTTATGAGCAGTAGATCTAATAGGTTTTATTTCCAGTTTTCTCTGCTGATAGCAATCCCTTAAGTTATGAGTTGCTTGATGCCACTGGGAGAATGATGGTGAGAGGTTCTTGCTAAACTGTGCTAATTCAGAGGGGAACAAAACGCTGCACTGAGAAAAGAATTATCTTGTTTGCCTGAATCTTGGACCAAGTCCTGGAGGGCTGTCAGCCTCCTCCCAGATTTTTATAGTTTGAGAGGAAAATTATAAAGCTACAATGCATAATGGGGAAAAAGGGAGTGTGAGTGAAGGATGAAGGCACTCCAAACAAAGGGCAGAGCAAAGAGATCTTTAAAAGAACAAGCTAAGAACAACAGATTGATTTGTTAGAATTTTAGTGTTCCTCCATTGCCTTTTTGTATTTTTGATATCTCTTCAGCTGATGATCCATGATCTGTGTACAAGTACTGTGTCTGATGTGGAAGTTTCCTCGTGTTTTACCTGAGACCAAGAGCTGCTTTAATCTCATAACACTGTTGGGGAGCACTTGCTTAATAGAATAAAGGAAACAAACCAGTTCTATGCTGGAAGGGCCTTTTTCTTGTTTTTGTGTTATGGAGTGAAACTGCTCAACCTCTCTGTCTTTAATACACCACACGTGTCCTGATCCTACAGATTTGATTGTGCCCAATTCCAGGTTCTGGGACTGCAGCACAGACTTGCTCACCTGTGCATTGCAGTAGATGATCAATGCACTGCCATGAAATAACTGTGACACCTCTAGAATTGTTTAGAAGACTGTGGTGCATTTATTACTGGTCTGATAAATGAATAGAATTTGTTTACTTTGCATAGCACAGTTAAGCTAAATTTGAAAAGAAGTTTAATGCCTGTTGACCTGGAAGTTTTATTGAAATACTTGGATGCTGGTGTAAGCTTAAGACAGGAGCTGTACAGTGAGAGGTGCACAGTGCTTCTGGTGGTTCTCTATAGGTCATTTGAATAAATCAATGTGCAGCTAAATCATGGATACCATACATGCATCCAAATGAGAAACTGTCATGGTAAACTTGATTGCTGGTATTTTTGTTAAAAAACACATAGAATTTAACAATAGAAATTACTGCTGGTCAAAACAGACCTTAAGTAAAATTCCTCCTTGTCAGAAAGTTATGCCAAATGTGTTAGAATGTAATTTGGAAGTTGCATCAAAGTGAAGGACTGTGGCAAAAGGGGTGGAATACTGTGCAAAATTGAAACTTTTTAAAAGTGTGTATATCAAAATGAAAAGATGAACCAATAACAGCTAAGCTGCGTACTCGTGAGTGTTGTCAGCTCCTATGGATTAAAGTGTATCAATTTGTACTATTTATTCAGAGCTTCCTCTAGTCATCTGTTCTGTGTGCATGTAAAATATATATCTGGTTATTTTCTAGGCTTTGCTGAAATTTCTTCAGTGAAGTAAGACCTTACATTAAGCAGACACTTAAAAGCTAGTTTGGGTCATTCATAACAACATTTCGAGGAAGGAAATAATATTGTCTTAAAAATGAAACCTTATAGTCAAATTTGAATGAAAAGGAACAAAATGAGAACTCAGAAAGAGTTCAAATTCACAAGAGAATTGAAATGTTTATTGTGCTTGCATCGTGTTCTACACTTCCCAGAAATCAGGTAACAACAAAACAGCGGCACAGATATTTAACCCTCCCCAGTGCAGACACTGTGGTGACTGGTCTCTGTCAGAATCTGGGATGTGGGGCCTCACTTGGAACTAAGCACTTCAGTTATTTTGATTTCCCACTGTGTATGGTGTTGTTTCTAATAACCAGCATTACAGGTCTTTTCCAGGGGGAGGGTGCTGTGGCAGTGGGAATGAGACTGCAGCTGATGAGCCTAAACAGGAGTTTGGAATTCATCTGTCCCATGTGCTTTGTTCCCTGCAGGTCTCTGAACATGGACTTTGAGAATCAGGACAAAGAGAAAGACAACAGCAGCACTGCTGGGTCTTTTAATGGCAACAGCACCAATAACAGTAAGGGTCAGCTTTACTCCTTACCTTCCTTGCTTCCCTGGAGTGCTGCACCTCCTGCTTCACCTGTGCCTGTGTTTGAGCTCCTGCACTGCAGATCCCCCTGATCCCAGGCTGTGTCTGGGCACTCCCCACCTCGCTGTGCTCTGACACTGCTGTCACATCTGCCTCACACCCATGGAAGCTGAATTTAAAACATCGACATAGTATTTCCATAATGCATAAAAATTGCATGTGCCACAACTTGTCAGGTTTTACTGGAAACGGAAACAGCTTTACTTTTAAAAAAGCCAGCCCACAGTTAGGAGAAGGGAGTGTAATTCCTTTTTGTGTGGAGCTCATTGCTGTGGTGTGTTGGCCAGTCTGTAAGCAAGGAGAGATCGTGGGGTGCACTGACAAGTCCCTAAGGAGGATTCAGCCTTATCAGTAGAGAAACTGAAGTAGAGAATTCACATGGCTCTGGGCAACTCATTTATAATGGACAACAAAATATGTGTCTGCACCCTGTCTGTTCAGAGTGGGATTAACATGTCAGCTCCTGCGTGGTGACTGTCCCTTCTGTAATCTATAAATAGATTCCAGGCAGCTTGGCCATCTGACATGCAGAGTTTTGCAGGTAAAAATATGAAACCAAATAGTTAGAGTAGAACACAGTGTGCACAGTGTGTTGTAAATTCATACTTGAGTTTAACTTAGAGCAATTTATATTGCCATATTTTGAGAATAGGCTCTAGAATGAAATAGTTTCCCAGAGTACAGAAGGCAGGAGTGAGAAGCCCTGTGCCTGAAACCCTGAATGCTAAGCTTGTTTTGTTTAAAGCAAGAAATATATCTTTAAAATTATAACATATGTTGTAGGTGTCACTTGCTGGTTTTGTGTTTTCTAATCTGGACTCTTGGAATTTAAATAGTTGTCAGAGTACTGCTTCTGTTGGCAGCACAGAGCAAAGAGGTTGCTGTGCTTGGTGATAGAGCAATGAGCAGTTGAGGCTTTTGGCATCTGGGAAGGAAGAGAAGACAGTCTGGGGCTGGGGAATAAGCACATTAAGGGGATTAGCTGTCAAAATGATCAGAAATAAAATGAAAAACTCTGACATTTAATGCTGCAGGCACTAATTCCCAGATGCCAAGGTGGTGTGTGGTGTGTCATTTCTGGGTTTTTGTTTTGTTCAGTTTTTCTCTTGGGAAGCTGAAGGGCATGTGAATAAATGAGCTTTCTTAGAGCAGGAGAAACCAGATCTAAGTCACAGATCAGAATTTTTGTCTTCACATTGTCATCACTGGACTGTACATTGCACTTTACCTTAATGTACCAGACCTCAGCAATGTAGAAATCCCAAGTGACTGAGTTCTTCTGCTTTTCATTTTTTAAATTTATTGTGCTACTTATGTTTAAGAATAATAGATCATGACAAGAACTGATAAATGACATGACCATGTGCAAGTGTCATGACTTCCATGCCTTTTGTTCAGCTTTTCTTTTATGAAAAGGGTTGAATATTTATGACAGATACTAAGTTGTAGTGAGTGTATTTCATGTATGTTTGAGGTTTTTCAACATTATCAGATGCATTGGTAACTGAGTTGTCCAGGTAACCTGTTATTTTTATGACTTGCCACTCTTGACAGAAAAAAATAAGACCCATTCTTAACAAAAATACACAAAGACACACAGTCTGTGTGTATTTTTACTTGTCTGGGTATGTTTCACAACCTAAAGGCTTATCCTTCAAATCCTGGGATTGGTAAAACCCCCTTCATACAGCAGTGTTTCATTATTTTGGGATAGCACAGTTGATGTCAAGCTGGTTTTACATCTCTTCTAGGTCTGAGTCTTATATTGTTTTCCATTGGTCACTTAGCAAGTGACTCCTTCAGATGTTACCTGTTATTACTTCAGTGCTCTACAAGTAGATGTGTGTCTTGTATTTTTAACTGGGTTGCTGCTTATGGCTTCCCCCCCAACCCAGGATCAAATGTAAATATAGCTGCAGAGACTGGTTAAGTGTTGGAATTTGTGGGGTTAGGTGGGCTTCTCAATTTTGCTGGTAATTCTGAAAATTCAGAAATACAGTAAAAGTTGTCCTGTCCCATGATTAACATCCCTGGTAGTCACACTGCATGGGTGAGGTGGGGAAATACTGAAAGTTAAATAATTCAGTATCTCTACCTTGTTTAAATTTACTGCATCTTTAAAATGTGAGCCTGAATTCGTGTTGCTTTTTAGCAAAAAGGCAATTACAGTGCACTGCACTGATCTGGTGGTTTCATAAACAGGTAAATGACTTAAGTGTTTTTTTGAAAACTGCCCTGTATTGTTAGGCTTGATATTATCTGGTGATTGCAACCTGTGATGCAATTTAAGAGCTTGGTGGCCTTCACCCAAGTGGAATTCGAAGCTGTGGCACCCTTTGCATGAGCTGGGTCAGCCTAACACTGGTCAGGCTTTTCACCTTGTGTTCAGAGACAAAGTAAACCTTACATATCCTCTGTTCAACACACAGCACAGTGTCTCAGTGTAAAGTGATTCTAATCCCTAAATAATGTTAATTTTCATAACTTGTTGTTCATTCTATCTATGGCACGAGATAAAAGTGAGGTTTCAGTTCCTGGGTTCTGCAGAGTGGGGCTGTTGCAGTGCACTCCCAGCTGGGGTGGTTGTGGGGTGTTTGTGGGGTGTTTCCGGGGTGTTTGTGGGGTGTTTGTGGGGTGTTTCCGAGGTGTTTCCGGGGTGTTTCTGGGGTGTTTCCAGGGTGTTTGTGGGGTGTTTCTGCACAGGCAGCTGTGCTGGGCTCCGGGAGCACCGGGTCCATGCCTGGTGCAGCAGCACTGGAGGGGAATGTGCTGTCAGAGCCTCCCCTGTGCTGCGAGGGCTGATGTCCCTGCGTGGTGCCAAACACGAGCTCAGTGTCTCCCTTTCTCCTGCAGGTATTCAAACCATCGATTCCACCCAGGCCTTGTTCCTGCCCATCGGAGCATCCGTGTCTCTCCTAGTTATGTTCTTCTTCTTCGACTCAGTTCAGGTTGTCTTTACAATATGCACAGCAGGTGACTAAGTTTTCTTCTCTTTATAAGACTTGGAATAGAACAGAAAGTATTGATATAGTTAAACATTGTTGGTAAGAATTATAATACATGTCACAGTACATTACAAAAAAGAATCATCAGATTTCACAGTTGTATTTTCATGTCTCCTTAGCTATAAATAAAGTGACAAGTATTATTTGAGAAGTATTTTCCACTTAGAGATGTGCTAAACCTACTGAACTATAAATTGCCAGAGGTCTAAACATGCCCAGATGTATTATTTTGCATGTAGTTCACTTGTTTATAAATCAGTGCTCAGAACTGTACATGGTACTTCATAATTCAAGTACTTCATGGGAAATAACTTTGGAGATCCTGTCCAGAGACTTCTTTCCTAGTGTAATTTTGTTTTTGCTTTCATGCAGTTTTTCTGTTTCTGATCTCACTAGCATTTGAATATTAGTCTTTTGCACTGCTTGAATTTAGAACAAAATTGAAACTTACCTGCAAATAAATTGCAAATCCTCCAATCCTGTTTAGCATTTACGTTTTGTCTTTTAAATAAATACCAAGGCTTTGCTTTTTGGAAAATTTTTGCCTTTTGATCTTTTTGCAGTTCTTCAAGAGATCAGCTGCTGTTGAGAGTAGCAAGATTCTTCCTACTGCTCTAGATACACAGCAGCTTCTAAAAATTGTACTCAGTCCACATACTGAGTCTGTGAAGATTTTTAATCTCCTAAATGCCTCTCATCCTCTCCTACTTCATTGCAGGCTTTTCCCTCATGGTTTAACTCCTGAGCTGTGCATCCTCTCCAGCCTTTTAAAAAGGGCTGATGTTGATGGGTGAAATCTAAATCTCTAGTATTGAGACTGGTGTCTAATTCTACCTCCTGTAGAGGTCTCTTGAATTCTGCTTTTATAACTTTGACCTATGACACATATGTTCTTTCCTGTTAAAAAATACTTCAGATAGATTCTACTGTATGCTAGATATCAGGGGAACATACACACACAAATAAATAAGCTATTACATGGAAAGATATATGACAAAAGAAGAATTTTAATTTGTCAGGGTCATTGGTCCATTTATTTTTAAAATGACCTTGGGATTTGTAACTTTATTTGTAACACTTCTGTGTGTAACTAGAGGATCCTGTGTCCCTTGGGGCTTGTTGCAGGTTTCAGGGGATTGGGGGTCAGTGCTCTTGGGTATCTTTATTCTTGAACCTTGTTTTTTTTGTATGTTTGTGCCTTTCCTTGGACTTGCATCAGAGGGTGTCATCCAGCCCAGAACCTCTGAAATGCAAAGCTTCTTCAGAGGCTGTACAGCAGGATGGGTACCCTGCTGGAGTTGGGAACCTGGGGCTGTGAACTTGGTCCCTCTGTCCCTTGAAGCTCAGGTCATGCTATTTTACATTCTCTGTAGTTAGTAGGGGCTGATGTGGGAGACTGTTAAATTACAGCTGGTAGCTGGTCTCTTAAACCCCTCTTAAGTCTTCCTCTCACAGAGATTTGCCTTTCAGGGAAGAGTCAGGAGCAAGGGCAGGTGCAGCAAGCAGCCAAGGCCAGGACCCACTGCTCGGTGGAGGGCAGAGCCCCAGAGCTGGCATTGCCTGCAGGCAGGAGTTAAACCGAGGGCTTGAGGCTGGAGGGGACAGGAGGCCTGAGCAGTCAGGAGCAGCGCTGGGAGAGGTCCTTGTGGGCTCCTGCACTGGTGTCACTGCAGTTCAACTCACTCTGAACAGCCCAGGTGGGGACACCGGGGCAGGAGGGGCAGAGCTGGAGGGGAAGCAAGGGCAGGAGAGGTTTCAAGGGCAAAGAGGGCTGAGCCTGTGGTGGTGGAGGCAGGCCAGGGAGCAGGGGGGGTAGGCAGAATTTAGGGCAGCAGGGGCACAGGGTTTGTGGGCAGTGTTCTTTGCCAAGCACCTCCCAAGAGGTTCTTAGTTCAGTTGGTGCAGAGTTGCCACACTGTTCATTCTTTCCCTACCTGTTCTGGTTTTCTTCCCCCCTCTGAAATATTGACAGAACCGTGAGTTTTCATGGTGCTGTTTGTATGCAGACACTTCTTTTTAGATTATTTGAGTTCTCTTTTTTTGGTTTTGTTTTGTTTCAAATCTTCCTCCCACCAGAAGGGAAAGGTGTGGTTTGACCAAAAAATTTTTTCTCCAGTTGGCATAAACTGTGTAGAGAATGACTTAAACTGTAAGACAATATTTGATTCTTTCCCATCATCTTCATTTGAGAAGAGAAGAAAAATCCCTTTTAAAAACCAGCAACAATAATTTTCAAAGGAATTTCAAAGGAATAAGTAGAGGACAGCACAAAGATCTGAATGGCAGCATGCAAAAAGTTCCAAGTGCCTTCCATTTCCATTGCAGTCTGTTCTTGCTGCACAGTTTTGGATGTCTGCTGCTGACATGTCTGTGTCTCCACGCCCTCGCGCTCCAGCCTTTTAAACAGCCCTCTAAAAAAACTGGAAGGAAAAATGATTATAAATACCAGCAGTTACTAAACGTTTTTACAAATGTGTGGGTGGGATAAGTATGCTGCTTGAAAATGTTTCTGAAATAGTCTGTTTGGATATTTATGTATTTTTATCATTCTGTTTTCAAAAACTTTAAAGCACTTCATATTTTAAAAAGTCAATCTGCCAGCTACTGGCTATAAGTTATTTGAAGTTGTACTGTTTTTTAGTAATGAAAAAAGAGTTTTGAGTGAGATGGGGGAAAAAATTACTGAGTTAAAAAGTGGAAAAAAGCCCTTTATTATGCTGAGTTAGTCTATGTCATATGTTGAAAAACTGTATGAAATCTCACAACCAGTTTGTAGTAGATTTTTTTTTACTTGGAATATGTGAAAACTGTTTTTCTTGCTGACATGATCATGAATAGATTTAAAACTTTTTTTTTAATTTTGGGGATGGGGTGTTGCATTCCTTTGAGATCTTTCATTTCATTTCATTTCCGTGTGAAGGCTCACTGTTGTGCAGAAAACCTCAGAGCCTTGAGCTGCTCATGCTGGAATAACACTGAGCATATGATAATAGGACATTGTTGCAAGAGCTTTTTCAAATTGGAGAAGCCTGTTTGTGTACTGTAGAAATTAGGTCTGAATGTCCTAATATTACCTTTTCTTCTTTTCATAGTCCTTGCAACAATAGCTTTTGCTTTCCTTCTGCTCCCGATGTGCCAGTACTTAACACGGCCTTGCTCACCTCAAAACAAGTAAGGACTTGAGCAATCCTTTGCTCCTCTTCTTGTGTGTTGTATTTCTTTCTGTTAATGAGAATTCTTTAACATGCATTAACCTCAGGGCTGATGTTTGTGCATACTTTTTGTGCCAACATCATGTTTCCACTTTGAAAGTAGGAGGCACAATTTCTGCAAGTCACTCGCACTTGCCAGCCTGGGAAATGCAATACCATTACAGGGGACTTGATTTCCCAACAGTGATTTTTAATAAGTTTGGCTTGTTTTGGCTGAGATTTTAAGAGTTTGGGATTTGGCATTGGATTTTAATGTTTGTTAACACTGAACTCTGGATTTTAATGCTGGCTCTTTTGAAGACTGTTGTTAGACCAGTGAAAATTACAGTTGTTAATGTCATGTATTGAAACTAATTTTATTTTTTAACCTTTTGATTGGAGTTCATGTTGCTAAAAGCACTATCTTAGGTGGTGCTAGGAATGGTGGCAATTTCACGAGTGGTGCCAAGATTTACAGCGTTTTTTCCATCTCTGCAGTTGATGCTTTACACACAGTATTTTGAGTGTGAGGAAAGCTTTTATTTTGTTGCTGTTTTGGTACCTATTTGTGGCAAAGGAACTTCCCTTCAGTTGTTCTTGGCATCTTTCATCAGCAGTTGAGCCTTGTTCCAACAGTGTCCATTTTCTGTTCTTTAAATGGAAACATAAAGTCTTCCAGCTGATGTTTGTGTGTTGTTCTAGGATTTCCTTTGGCTGCTGTGGGCGTTTCACTGCTGCTGAGTTGCTCTCGTTTTCTCTGTCTGTGATGCTTGTCCTTATCTGGGTCCTAACTGGCCACTGGCTCCTAATGGATGGTGAGTATGTGAATTAAGGGGTTTTACTGCTGGTTTGTGCCTGTTCTGACACATCACTTGCCTGATGATGACGGGTGAAATTTGCTAATATTAATGGCTTGGCTGCTGAGCTGTGTGGCAGAGTCCCTGAAGAGCCACTGCCAGGAACATGGCAGGGGAGTGCTTGGGACACCTGTTTTTCTGGTTTGTAGAAGCTTCCAGGGAAGTGCCAGAACACTCATGAAAGATATTCCACACCTGTGTGGTGTAGGGTGAATGGCCTGATTGCATTAAAGATGTGTGGAGACAGTGGTTGTTTATGATTCATAGCTTGATCCTAAAAATCTGAGTAATTTTTGCTGTGCATCTTGTTGTTTATTGGTTCTGATGCTCAAATAATTTGTTGTGAGGCAGCTCACAGTAGCTGGCTGTCTTTGATCTCTTCACTGCTCGCCTTGGATGGTGAGATGGCCTTGGGCAAAACTGGCAATCAGCCAGCTGGCTGGAGGGTTTGATTTATTGGGTTTTTTTCATGGTGGTTGACCTGAATTCACAGCTTACTGTTCTGAAAAGGAGCCTTCGTCCTTCCCTCCTGCCTTCCAAATCTCTTGTGCTAGCTCTGGCACTCACTTAATCACATGGTAAAACGATCCAGCTCACTAGAATGGCAGCATGCTTGGGTTTTGCCAGTCTATTTTTCTGCTGCTGCAGTGAGATGGATTATTGTGTAGCCAGGTATGTGCTAAATTTGGCAGAAGGTAAGTGGCAGCACGATGGGATCTGAGGGAATGGAGTGGATATAACAGCAAAGGCAGGAAGGGGTAGCCAGGAGCAGGACCTCTGCTTCTCAGCAGTGTCAGGCAGCTAAATTGGCTTAGGACATGGTGTAATGGCACCCTGAGGTCCTGGTTGCTTGAGGAAAAGTTGCTGCAACATTACCTGCCCTTGAAATTGTTTGTTACAATAGAAAACATTCATCCCATCAGCTTCCAGTTCCTCCTAAATGAGGCAGCAGCAGCAAGTCCTTAGTCCTGAAACCTCTCATGGCACCGTCATTCTTTCTTTTGTATATGGGCACTATGCTTCATTCATGGTTTGAACTGCTTTAAAAGTCCCACCTGTTGTATGGAAGGGAAATACCTTTTAAAATACCAGATGCTAAATGAAAAATTGCAGACAAAGTCTGTTTTGTGATAAGCAGAGTAGCCTACCATGAAGTCAAGGATGACACTTGATCTGCAGTAGCTGCAAAGCTCAAAGGAATGTCAAGTGTGGATTTTGGCAGAATCTGAAGAGTTGTCTACACTGAGATATCAGCAGAAGCATTTAGTTTAAAATAGTTATTTTTGTGAGTGCTTCAGTCTGACATGGTGGACTTTGCAGTAATTCATCTACAGAGCTCTGAGCTGCTAGTGCAGAGTGGTGTCAGGCTTTTCTTTCTCTTGGAGGTTTTTTATGATTTACTGAATTGTGTTGCTGCTATCACACTTTGAATTATTTTATGTAGTTTGTATTAAGGGAGCTTGAACTATATAGGTGATCCTCCTGTCATTTGTTCAAATCCAGTTAAATCAGTGTTTTCCAGTGACACTAAACAGGGAATAGCTCTTACTGGCCTTTGTCAGGGAAACACACTGGAGCTGTAGTCTTTGTACTGTGCTGCTGCATGTGGGATCCATCATCTCTGCCTTCTCTGTGCAGTTGATTCTCTCAGTGTGAAAGAGCCTTGCTGCTCTTTCTCTGAGGAGAACACAGGAAATAGTTCCTGGTAATTGCCAGGCCTTACAAAATCGAGGTGTGGTGGTTCCTGCCAGAAAAGCCTTTGCTGCCCAAATCCTACCCTGCCCCTGCCTGCACAGCCCTTGGCTGAAGTGCTTCTGAAGGCAGGGACATGTTACAGGGTAGAGTGAGCCCGTGTTGGCTCCAGGGGGTTGCTCTGGCATGTGATGATGCACATTTATAGGTACTGAAATGCTTATTTCTCAGAGCAGGTTGTTTGATGGCAGAATCACCAAGGATGGTCACTGTTCCTTGGTAAAGCCTGGTTAAAATAGAAGCTTTCCTAACTAGTGGGCAGAGCTGGAGATGTACAACAGGAATGCTAGAGATGTATGGAATATCTGTAGCTACAGAGTGAACAGCCTGGTCACGGATTCCCTGGGAGCTGCAGCAATTGGGCCTGTGTTCTTATTCCCTTCTTTTAAAATACACGGTGATCAGGTCAGAGTTTCACCTGGTGGCCTGTGGGAAAAGTTAAAGGTTCCCCAACTTACAAAGTGCTTTGTAAACCAGACCCCACACCACCAGCATCTTGGAGCTTTCACCTGCTGTGGATGCAGGAGAGCTGGAAAGCTGCCAGAGAGTCTGATCACAGATGCAAGAATATTCTTAATCCTCAGAATGTCCCTGTTCCATAAGGAGTATGTTTGCAGGCACTCTGGAGTTAATCTGTTCTGTTAATTGAGGGTTAACTCTTCCAGTGCTTTCTTATTCAGCCTTTTTAACCCATTGCACAGCACTTCCAAACCAGAGCTGTTGGTTGTGTGGCTGCTCTACCCCTCTTTCTTTCTTTCTCTCATCTTTGTCTGTTTTTTTAATAATTTGGAGTATATTTCAATAAGATCTGCTTTATATTGTTTGTCAACACTATGCATGAGCTTGGATAGGGAAGCTGGCTTCCATTTAGAGAACTCCATTGACTGCACTTTGGCCCATATTACTTGTACTTGCTCTTGGGCATTCCTGCTTCTCTTGCTTTTTAAATTTACCACTGTTTCTTAAAGCAGTTGCAAAACTGTGTAATTATTATCATGTGTATTTCCCTGTCAGCTCTGACAGATTTTTTCCATCTCCTTTTCTACCCAGTATTTGCTTAGTTTGATGCCTCGTGCATGTGCCTGTGTTCAGTGAGAGAGAAATAGAGTGTGTCTACAATAGATAAAACCCACACTGGATACAGTATTTCCATTTCTCATTAATTATAACCTGGAAATCCTCTCCTAAATATAGCCTTGCTTGAGCTATTATTAATACTGGCTTTAGAGAAACCTCTTTGATTTAAAACAGTCTGTTCCCTTGTATTTGCTCTTCTGCTGAGGAAATCTGTAACTGAGGGCTATACTGAATTACTGAATGCAGTTCTTTTTCTTGCTGCTTTCCTGTGTCAAATTCCTTAAACCTCAATAATTTGCTCCCATTTTGTGGCTCATTACAGTTGTGCAGCGTGACTTAGGGTGCATTTTTATGTCAGTAACCCCATGGCTTTGTTCAGACTGGCTGCTGTGACACTCGAGGTTGTGCTCAGGTTGCCAGGTCTCAAGAGATAAGGTGGGCTTGGCAGAGTTGCTGGGATGCAGCCCCTGGGCCCTGCAGGCAGCCACAGGGGAGGAGGCCTGGGGCATGTTTATCTCTTGAACGTGTGTGGATGTGTTTCCCTAGTGATTGGATGGAAGATCTCCCCAGCTTTCAGGTGAAATGCAAGTGTAAAGTGGCTTCATAATTACACCTCATAATTCCAGCCTGAGAATCCAGAGGTTAATTTGTCCATTTTGGCTGAGTCCGGTTGTCACACTGGTGGGCATGTGCATGATGAATTGGCTTCCCCTGCAGTTCCAGTTGGCAAAAATGGGATTGTAATTTCTTACAAATTCTGTGTCATGTTAGACAAAGACATTTTGTTGACAAATGTCTGCATGATTGACTGTAATCTGATCCCAAGAGGGCTCCATTATTCCTTGCAAATAGACTGATATGATAGATGAAAGCTGATTTGCTTTTTAAATTTTTTAAAAATTTGTTTTATGTAAGTATTTCTTTGGGGATTTACTTGTAACCAGTAGAAATATATTCAGTTGTCAGTTGAGTATCCTTGGTAGCTGAGGCTGGGCTTAAAGAAGCAGGCAATGACACAAATGTGAAGACTTTGTATTTGTTTAAAATCTTACCTTTCTACCCTGACAAAATTCCTCATGGTACAGAGTGAAAATCTAAAATGTGTCATGTTGTTCAGCTCACTGATCTGGTTAAAAATTCACCCTTAGGAGGGATTAGGAAAAAACTTACCTGTATTTTTTCCCATAAGCTTTCACACACATTTTGGTTATTGAGAAATCCCTGGATATCTAAATGATGATGTTTCACGGTATTCAGGCAGTCTTGCACAGTCTTGCCCAAGCAGAAGTTTGGTTTGAGTGGGTTTTTGTTAGACCAAGTTCTAACAAGTCACATAACCCATGCCCTTTCTGAATTAAGAGTCAAGGATCTTATTTATTTTATGCATGTGTTAGAAAATCTAATAGAAGAAAAGTAGAGGTTTGTGTTTGAGGCACAGAGAATTCAAAGTTGGTTTGTTGCTTCTGTTTTAAAGTGGGTAGTCAGGGTTGTACAGGGGAGATGAGTCTCTAGGATGGAGGACATGGGAACATTTCTTTGTGGTGGGTGGTGGAAGTTGAGTGGAACAGGCGGTTGTGCCTGCAGAGGGATCTCTGCTTCCATGGGGATGTGTTTGCAGTTGGCTACTGAGTGTATTTTGACTTTGCTTAACCCTGTTAAGAAGAATTTCACTGTCTGGAAATGGTAGACAGTCATCTAGTGCATGCAGAACTGCACAGGTGCAAACAGAGTGCAAACAGATGTTTCTTTGGGGTTCTGGGGGGAGATCCTGGCTTGGGATTGGTGTTTTTCTGTTTGTTTTGCTATTTTTAATGAACTAATGATGTCTTGCATTTTGTAGCTCTGGCTATGGGCCTGTGTGTTGCAATGATAGCCTTTGTTCGGCTACCGAGCCTGAAGGTTTCCTGCTTGCTACTCTCTGGGTTACTAATTTATGATGTCTTTTGGGTAAGTGTTTGGTTTGGTTTTGCTAAAACTGTTCTTCTGCTTTGGATTTGTAATCAGCCTTGGACTAGTTTTACATGAATTCTACTGGTATAAAGTTGATGAAATCTGGCAAAGCCAACAGATTGGCTCCACCACTCCATTCTGAGATACTGAATTGTACAACAGGATACAGAATTATTTTCTTGCTAATTACTTGAAAAAAAGCAGAAAACAGAATATTTTGACTTCTGCATATTATTAAAAAAAATAATTTGGACCTCAGGTTTTGAAAGCCCTCTGAAGATGAGAACAAGCATTTCCCATACACACAGATCCATGTCCACACCAGCACAGAGCACATGTGCCAGCTTCTGATTAGCAGTGAAATCTGCAGAACAGGAATGTGAATGGACTTACAGCCAGAAAGGTTGGCATAAAATCCTAGTGCACTCCTACAAGAAATCTGACAGAATGTATTTTGTAACAGCAAGAGGGGTTTGTTTTACCTTTGCATAACACCGAGCACTGATCCAGGGCAGCAGCCACTGACAGCTCTGGCAGCCAGGCAGTTTTCTAGTGGGATGAGCTGTAGCATAAAAGCCTGTTGGAAACAAGGGCTCCCTCATTCCATTTATGAATGAGCACCATGCGCACCTCTTCTCTGTTCTGCAGCTTTCTTCTGTTTTCAGGGTGCTGATATCTGCACTTGTCATCCCACACTATCGCTTTGTTGTTCAGACAGATCCTTTGCCAAAGGATCTCAATATATTAATCAATATCTTGATATCAGAAAGTAGATTCCAGTTATTCTTGAGGATTAATAGTGTAAAAAGCTCTATCTGAATTTTTGAAATACATTTTGCCTTTCATCATCATATATACAACATATGTATATAGAAAATTTGGAAAATATCCTTTCTTTTCTTGAATAGGCAAAGCAAAAATACATGCAGCTTCAGTTGCTGTGTATTTGCAGTTTGTAACTTCTGATTTCCTTGCTCTGTAGGTCTTTTTTTCTGCCTACATCTTTAACAGCAATGTTATGGTGAAAGTGGCCACACAACCAGCTGATAATCCCCTGGACGTGTTATCCCGGAAACTTCACCTGGGACCAAACGTGGGCAGAGACGTTCCCCGTCTGTCACTGCCTGGCAAACTTGTATTCCCAAGGTAAAGCTTCTTTTGCTCTATTACATGAGAAATGTTTTCCCTCCATATACTTAGTAGTACTAATTCTGTTGGAAAATACCAACTTAGATCCCTGTTTAGTCATTCCCTTTTCATGCTAAAGAGGAATATAATGAGCAGTGAGGACTGCACACTTCGCTCATTCATAGAGAAAAGACCCTGACTGGGGTAAAAGGTGCCCTGTTCAACATCTGTGCGAGTTCTGCAAGCCTGCTGATTGCTGGTGTGACCTCCCACTTAAAAGATCTGAGGTTTATTATAACATCAGAATAGTCTGGATTACTGCATAATGGCAGACGATTGGGAAGGGGTTGGAAACTGATCTAAGCAAGGGTGGCTTACCAGGCAAGCACAGTGCTGGAGGGAGATTATTCCACATGTCCCTGCTCCAGGGGTTCCCTGATGGCTCAGATCTATCAGCAGAGATGCCCAGGGCCTGGTGGGGCAGTAAGCTCAGTGTAGCAGCAGTCAGGCAGTAGGTTTTGTTGGCATATCACTCTGTTCTTGTTTCTTTAGATGTTGGGATGCTGGAATTACAGAGATTAGAAGTTGATTGTCTGCAATTATAAAACCAAAACTGTACACTTTGTCAACTTTGTGGTAACTTAATTTGCCTCCATTTTCATGAAAAGTATCTTAAATCCAAGATAATGGATGATTTTAGTTTAAATCTTTTTCACAATTGGCTCTTTCCTGGGAATCTGGCAAGACTGTAGTTTTCTGTTTTGTCTGAATGTCCAAAATGGGTGTACTGCCTTGATTTAGATCTGTGTGCATGGGGATGAAGGTGCACTGCCTATCAATGGTAATCAAGCAGTCAGGTAAGAAGGGCCAGCTGGGCCCTCTCACCAGTGCTGAGGAGGGAGAGGACTGAAATACTGACTCAGTGGATCAGTTTCATTGAGTGAGTTAAGGGCAAAAGCAGCGTAAACACTACTGGGAGAAGGAAACTAATTTGGGGTAATGTCACCCCTGCCCAAATGGGTTTGTGTAAAGCTGAGGTGGTGGAGAAATCACTGAGGAAAACCTCATTAGCCAGCACTGGGTTCTCCTATGTGCAAGTTTGCTGGTAGGAAGAGGGGCTGTGCCAAATGAAGCTCAAAACCACAGTGGAGGAGTCTAGAGCTTGTTGTCTTGTGTTTTGGGCATGAACCCAATTCCAGTTGCTCTTTAGTTCCACAGGCAGCCACTTCTCCATGCTGGGGATTGGAGATATTGTGATGCCAGGGCTTCTGCTCTGCTTCGTCCTGCGCTATGATAACTACAAAAAACAAGCCAACAGTGACTCCTGCGGTGCCCCAGGACCAGGGAACATCTCTGGGCGTATGCAGAAGGTCTCTTACTTTCACTGCACACTTATTGGCTATTTTGTAGGTGAGTAATCAGTTCAATATGAAAAGCTGCCTAAGTGAGCAGATGTGGGATTATTGTAGTAGGTTTAAAAGATTATGAAAGCAAGTGTAAAGAGGCTTTAAGAGGATGCTTCGTTATGTCCTTTTTAATCCTCCTCTCTTTGTGTTCATCGGCATGGTCTAGGGAGAAAAGCCCTTCTGTAGTCTTCAAGATTTTTTTTTGTAGTTGTACTTTATTTAGAGGATGAAAGAGATTATCAGTGTGTTTTTGTTAGCACTTGCACTTTGCTTCACTGGCATAGAAAGTGTCGTAGCTCATACCTGAGTGATGGGAAAAATACGGGAGTTTCCAGATAATTTATGCTGTGCATAGTGCATAGCAGATCGAAGCAATTCACGCAGGCAATTCCTGCATTTTTGTATTCTGATCCTGTGACACAGCAGTACATACAGAAAATCATCAGTAGTTACAACTGGAATGCTGTTTATAATTTGCTGTAGCCAGGCCTTTCCTGCCTAGTATAGAATAGACTTTTCCTTCCAGTCAGGGAATGCATGTGCATATCCTGACCTCCTGCAGCCCTTGAAATGAAAGATCATTTCCTACCAATAGCCTTCCTTCCCCCACACCTCGATTTTCCCCCCTACATTACCTTCTGGCAAGTGTCCAGGAAAGTCATTCCTGATGAGTACAGCCCTTCCTCTGTGTCCCAACTGCTCAGGCCAGGGGCCACACACCAGTGGTCTCAAGAGCAGCACCTCAGTGCGATGCAATCAGCTTCCCCCCTTCACCTTTTGTTGTATTTTGTCTGAATTATTCTTGGCTTAGTCTGAGGTTCAAAACTGGACCAAGTGGCTCAACATAGCCCAATACTAAAATAGAATAATTTTTCACTGTTTTGTTTGTTTTAACTGCATTCAGGGAAAGCAAAGCATAGAGAAGTAGCTTTTCCTCACCTGTCTCTCATAAGGGGGGCAAAGGAAGCCTCAGTGGATGAAATGCTGAGAAACATCCACCTGCAACCTGAAGATATTTATAGTGACTTTTTTCTCTTGCAGGTTTATTAACTGCAACAGTAGCTTCTCGTATTCACCGGGCAGCCCAGCCTGCCCTGCTCTATTTGGTACCATTCACTTTATTGCCACTCCTCACCATGGCCTATTTAAAGGTAAGAGGGGAGGACACGTGGGCAGCAGGGAGTTCTGGGCCAGCTGGCAGTAGGGTCAGTGTCCTTGCACTGGGCAGCAGCTCTCAGGAGGATGATGTGTGTCCCTGGCAGCCCTGGCCCAGAACAGAGGGACTGCTGCTCTCAGGTCAGTCTTCATTTCAGAGGACTGAGCAACTGAGAGATGAGTTCCTGAAATAGAAGATCATTAATGCACATAAAGTACCAGTAATTATAAACTAAATAAATTCTGAAATATTAAATTGTTTTAATTGAATAAGTGAATTTGTACTTGTCCAGTTGGTCATGAAATAACACATGCACAAAGTTTGAACATGATTTGGGGGGCAAAACCTTGCTTGCCTCTTCCTCTCACCTGAACAGAAATTTAAAAATTTACCTTTCCTGTTCCAGAGCTGTTGTTGGAAGCACATATCTAGCACTCTGCAGAGCAGAACATAAGAAAGGGCAGGATTTTCAACCTGAACAATTATTTCCTTCCCATCAGAAACCTATTTTGGGTGTATCTGCTCTACATGTAAGACATTCTGGCCTGACAGGGAAAAGATTTCTTTTTACTGTCTTTATTGTGATTTGCAAAACAGGTGAAGAGTAGATTTGCTCTAAGATGTGTCTGCAGTTCTGTGTACATTTTAAAATGTGAATTCTAAGCAGAGTTGAGTTTCTGAGGGCATGGTGCTTGTGCTGTTTCCCTGCCTAGGGCGATCTACGTCGCATGTGGTCTGAGCCTTTCCACTCCAAGTCCAGCAGCTCCCGTTTCCTGGAAGTATGATGGAACAGACAGGAAGTGACCTGAACTTCTGCCTTGGTCCTTTTCACTTTAACTTGTGGCTTTGTTGTCTCCTAAACTGGCTGGTACTTGGGAAGGTACCAGGGATGGGACATGTATGAAAGGACTTTGTATTAAAGGAGGGAAAGAAACAAAAGCTAAAATCCCAGAGCTCCGCGTGACTCCGTATCTCCCTGCAGATGTGGAACTGGGGACCCTTAGTGCAACTGCAGCCACTTTCCTCTTTTCCTCACTCGGATGGATTAGTACCAGACTATTACCTTTGTGAGAGAGGAAGAGACAGACTTGAAACTAAAAACGGCTTGAAGTCGTTCAAAAACTTGTGAACACTAAACGCAAAAACGGTTAAGCAAACTGAGGCTTCTTCAAAGAACCCCTTGTGGACATTGGGACCAGTTTCCTGCAGGACTTCAGTTTTGAACAGAACTGAGACAGAAGGTCTTCTGTCACAATATTGGGGTTTTTTGATTTATTAAATATTTCCTGTGGTGTGAGGTTACTTATTAAATCCACAGACATTGAGTGACTTCTTGCAGTATACATATAAAAATTTGTTGTAACAAGTTACATTTCCACCCAGATGTCATATTGCAGTGAAAAAGGGCACGATTTTTATACATATATATATACACACATATAGATATATATATGAATAAATAAAAAGGAAAACCTGTTAAGGTCATGCTGTGTAGCAGACAGGGGCTTGCTGTAATTTTTAGCATGTAGCGCAGTTACTCTGGCTTTATGTATATGGATCTACAATGAGCTGCTGTTTTTTCCCCTCTCCTACAACTGAACCTGCAGTTTAAAACCAAGTGTAGTATTTGTACTGGTTGTACCATGGACTTTAGGGGATATTTGATTTGATCAATGTAGCAAATTAGGGCAGAAAAAAGTTCAAACCCAGCCCTGTGTGTCTGAGGGGGGAGGAGGTGGGGGTGTCTTTTTTCTTTTTTTTTTTCTCCTTTTTTTGATTTTTTTTTAACAAACAGCTCCCTTGCAGGTTTCTAGTAGTTCCTTCTTGACCAGTGCATGTATTATAGCAGCAATTGTCTTTGTGCTTTCTGATCATAGTAATGTATCACTTGTAAATACATTTTTTCTATTTTCTATTTTTTTGTATTTTTTGCATTTTGTTTCATTAGTGTGCTGTATTTTTCCATGCCCCTGCCCCTCAAAGAAAAAAAAAAAAAAAGAAAAAACTGTCCTTTACTGTTGTGACTGGTTGGAGTTTGTGTGTTGACTGCTTTGTACCTGTAGCCTGTGAAAATGTGGACTTTATTCTTTCTTTTCTAAAACCTGCAGTTCCAGTTGTTATTTTATTGACTGAAAGGCTTCCCTGAGGTAACTAAACTTTTTTCCTTTCAAGCACTCTGCCAAGCAGGGTTTGGGGAGCTCTCCTGAGAGCTCATAGCTCTTGTTAGTTGATAGATGCTGGGAACTGTTAGTGGGATGGGGAAAGAAGGAATGCTGGAGACTGACGGTGCCCGAGCAGTGAGGTGACTTTGGGACCGGTCTCGTTCCAGGTAAGGGGGGTGGTGAAACACCCGCAGCTCTCGGCACTGTCGGGTGGTACAAGAGCATATTGGACATGGCAGGAAGTTTTGTCCAGCCACGTGTGTGCACTGTCATTAATGTCATAAATTAACCCCTTCCTCTGTTCTCAGGCACGTCTGGCACGGGTGGCAGCGGGGCTGATGCCCTGAGCTGGCTGGGATGCACCTCCAAGAGCTGGAACGTCCCAGGAAAAACAGTAAGACACAGCTGAGCCCTCAGGGCGGGGGGCTGAGATTTACCAAATGTGGGTGGGTGTGGCAGGGGGGACATTGTGACTTTATCTCTCACACACATCGACCCCAAGCTCTTTTCAAAACTTTAGCTGAAAGCATTCCCTCTACCATGTCCCTGCAGTGCTCATCCTGAGATAACTGTAACTTTTAAATGAAATTTATAGTTCTTCATTGAGAATCTGCTTTTTCTGTTCATGCCAGGTGTTAGGTCCCAGACTTGCTTGGGACAGCAGAAAAGCATCAGTTTTGAGCTATACCTCAAAGCAAAGGTGAATAAAATATTGAGCAGGGTATTCAAATAAAAAAGACTTTTTTGGTGGCTTTTGTTCTGCTGAGAGGTTCCAGGCAGTGGAGTAACAACTTCAGATCCACTTTGCTGCTGCTTTATCTGCCTGCCCTTGTACCTACCTGACTGTTGTGCACAGCTCAGGTGCCATAAGCCAGAGCAGTTACCTCCTTTGGAATTATTATTTTGGAATTCCTCTGGAATTAAAATACAAGGTCGTTCTGTGTTTTGCAGCAGCATTTTTAGGCCCTGCCTGAGAAGTGTCTTTATGAACAATTTTTACACTTAGAGAAGCATTCTGGAAAAAGTTCTAGAAGTGCTAATTGATAAATCCTTAATGAGAATTAATTTAGCTTTCCAGAAAAAAGCCTGGCCTTCCTTGTTAAGCTGTATTGTCTTCCTGCACTCTATGCCCTTGTCCTGCACCAGGAGACCCGAGTGAGCCCTTACTGAGCCCTCTGTCTCTGCCTCTCAAGATTGTGCTGCTGCCCAGCCCCGCCCAGGTGAGCACACACTGCTATGGAAGGGGTTTGCTGCCCCTTCAGCAACCAGAAAAAGGATTTTGGTGCTTGGCAGAGGTTCACTGAAGTTTAACTGCCCTAAGAAAAAGTGCTCTTCCAGAGCTTTAAGTTAAAGCTGTAAAGCTTTGTCCCACAGCTCTCCCACCTCAAACCATTAGAAATGGATCCTACCTGGCTGCTCAGGTGTGGGCANCCACAGCTCTCCCACCTCAAACCACCTCAGCCATTCAGGGTGATTAGAAATGGATCCTACCTGTCTGCTCAGCTGTGGGCTCTCCCTGCACAGATGGACCTTTGGTCCTTGTCTTCCCAGTCTGATGTGGCTCCTCTGCTTGAGGATCAAGCTGTACAGGCTGCTTTGGGTCCTCTGGATTTTGGGACACTGTGTAGGACCTGAGTTCCTGTCCCCGTTGGGTCTGGTACAGTTGCTGAGATGCCTTCTTTGTTTGACTTTCACTTCAACACAAAGTGAAAAGTGAGATTGCAGTGAGATTGCCCAACCACCTGCTCTTTCTTCTGGAAAGTTGTCAAAAATAACTATTTTAATAACTGACTAACATAAGCCTTCTGCAAGAGGTAAAGGGCTGGCAAAAAAGTGAAAGACTAGGGTATGTTTATAGTACAGTTGTCAGGACAAGGACCAGAATTGTAGTATACAAATCTGCTGACAGGTCTGGTTCTCCACTGCATCTTTGGGAGTAGTCAGCTTAAAAATGGTACTGTTTAGATGCTGACATTTCCCTAAGGTCACACTTCACCTTGCAAACATGATGAGTTCCAAAATTTGAATTTGAAATTAGTTCTTTAGGTAAGAAGTAGTAAACTTCATTTTTCATTCAAGTTACAGCACTGTCACATTTTCGTATCACTAGTCCATGTCCTCATTCTATTATTCTTCCAGGCACTTTGCTTTTTTACTTCAGTGTGTGTCTTTCAAATTTAGTATTTTCCTTATTTTCCAAATTCCCAACGTAACCTGAATGTGTGGCTGTTGCCAGGTCTGTGCTGATAGTGAAGGCTCTCAACTTAAGCAAAACAAAGATCTAATTTAAAATTACAATAAATGTGTCCTTTTTTCAAACAG
Source organism: Daphoenositta chrysoptera (assembly GCA_013397915.1). Classification (NCBI taxonomy): domain Eukaryota; kingdom Metazoa; phylum Chordata; class Aves; order Passeriformes; genus Daphoenositta; species Daphoenositta chrysoptera. The sequence goes on along the minus strand of VZRO01004750.1, from coordinate 622,650 downwards.
CTCATTTCTTCCTTTAGTCTGTTGGGAACTCACAGGAAGAGTCTGAGCTATGTGATATAAAAGCTATCAGGTCTAAGGTGGGGCAGGAAGTAACTCCCAGTTACTGTAACTATGTTTTCTAAGAAAGGATTCTAGTTCAGGCTCCACCTGCTTCACGCCTCATAACCAGTTTTATCTACTCTTGGAGCATTGTGCAGCAAAATCCACAAAGTCCTTGAGAAGTGTAGCATTTTTTCTTGAAAAGTGACTAATCTCCTTCCCCACTTGTTTCTAATTTATGTATAACCTGATTTTCCCATCTCTGTGCTCCAAGTTTGCAATGTTGGCTGAGTTTGTCGATTGATAGAAGGTTGTGACTTCACCTGTGAACAGACCTTTTCTCCAAGGAGCCTGGCCCTGCCTACACCTGGGTTTGTGCTGAGGGTGGCTTGGTAAGAGCTTCTGATTTAATGCTGCAAAACTTGTTTGTGTTTTGCCCTTTCAGCAGTTCCTCTGCAACAGCCCTGAGGAGCAGACACACACTCATCACACAAAGTTCCCTCAGCCAGCAGCAGCGAGCACTAAGCTTGAAGTATCTTGCTCTGAGAAGAGCCACGCTTTGCTCTGGGAGCTCTGTGCCTTTGTGTGTAACTGTGCTCTTTTACCCCAAAGCACTGCTGTGGCCAGTGCAGTGTCACAGGGCACTGAGATCTCTCTGAACCTGTGGAAGCAGGGTAAAACTAAAAGGCACCTTTTATTAATACCTGAAGCTTGTAGGTTCTCCAGGTGTTCTCTGTTAGCTGAGGTGGTCACAGCCACCACGGTGGGGTGCAGGGAAGGTTTCATTCTGCTCTGGAGAGAAGCTGCAGCCAATTAGAGCTGGTAATGAGGAAGGCTGAGGGTGAAGAGGGGGAAGGCAGCAAGCACAGTGGATCTAAGAGATGCTTAGATGAGAGGGGAAATGAGCTGGCAGAAGTGTGTCTGACTGTGCTGGCTCACTGTGGATTCAGCTGGAGCGCAGCGTAACAGGAACTCTGCACTGCTGAAGCCCTCATGTACCTCAGCTCCTGTTCTGCCTGAGTGGCTGCAAGAAGTCACTATAAAATAGTAGCCTCACATACCATCATAGAAGTGTGAGCCTGCAGCAATCAAAGTGGTGACACAGGCTGAAATCAAGCTAGGAAAGTCTCTCGCTGTCCTCTCATCCAGAGAAGCCCTCCATAATTTACAACACTCATGATCACTGGAATAGCTTTCTAGTAGGAACGCTCCTGTTGAATGCTGTGCCTGGCAGTATCTGTCAATCCTTATGCATGGGAGAGCACAGCAAGGAGAAACTCAGCACTTGGAGCCCTTGCCCCAGCACGCCATTGCCCTCCAGCACCCTGCAGAGGGATGACTGACATCACTGAGAACTGGTCTCACCGGTGCATGCAGGCCCCGCTGGTTTCTGCTCCTGTCTTCTGACTGGAAGAAATGATTCTAAATTAATTCACATCTGCATTAAAAAAAAAGGTGAGGGAGTGGTGGTCCTTTAAAATCAGGTTTTATTTCTCTTCTCTGCTCTCTCATGTAACAATCCTGCTCTTCTTCTCTGCACACAAGTCTAAATAAATGGCACCACAGGAACATAACCATTTACCTCTAGTGTACTTGTCTGGACAAGGAGGTGGACTGGACCATACAGGCTGTAGTCTTAATCCTCTCCCTCTTTTCCTGAGTTTAGAGCTTTTCCTTTGGCTGTTGACTCTTCTAAGAGTTAATGTCTTACAACAATCACTGATTGAGGATGTGCTACTGCTGAAGCTTCCTGGTGAGGTTTGTGTGTCATGTCTTCATTTCCTTGTTGCCCAAAACATGTAGACATTAAAGGCTGTTGCTGCCCTTTCAGGCACTTGCTTTCCTGTTGATATTGCTGAAGCAGATTTGGCAGCAGAGGGGGTTTTTTGGTGTTTTCTTTTTTACAAAATAGTCATAGGCACTGAAGCTTGGCTGTCCTTTGCTTCTATCCCTGCATCCCAGAGCAGCTGAGGGAGCAGGTGCTGGGTTCTGCTGGGATCAAGGATTCTTTCTGATCTGTGCTTTCACATACAGACAGCAACCACAGTCTGTGCTCAGAGCACTCTGTGTGTAGGTTGTCCCTGCATGTCCTCCTGTCTGGCTGGCTCCTCTCCTGCTGGAAGTGAGAAGTGCCCTGCTGCAGGGATTACCTCAGCCCAGCCTGTATCCCATCAGGAGCTCACACACAGCTGCATGGCCCAGCTGAACTCCATTGCAGTCTGATCTGCAGAGCCACAGGACCAGCAGCCTGGAGCAGGGCACGGGGTCACGGCTCTCAGCACCTCTAACTCTGGCACTGGTTATCCAGTGCCACACAGTGCAAATTTAGCAAAACAGGCAGTGGCTGGGAAGTGCTGTCAATTTGCCACTACCAAGCCCTTCCAACGGTCCAGTCTAGGAAAAGCCCCACGCCGCCCTACAAGCACAGGTTGCCTCCTCCCTCCTGCACTCGCGGCCATCACTTACAAACCTCAGTCCACCCTCCAGGCACTATACTTTGTCCAAAGAAGAATCAGCACATTTTAACTAGAAGGTCTGTTACTCATTGGTGAGGAAAACCTCCATCATTAGGCTCAGTCAAGAGGGTCAAACTCCACCACTGTTGTGCACCATTACGAGGCACTTGGGGCAGTGTGTTGCTCCAGTCAGCTTCCTCAGCCTCGGTAGGCCTTCAGCAGCTGGCCTGCGATCACCAGTCTCTGGATCTCGCTGGTCCCCTCATAGATCTCGGTGATCCGAGCGTCGCGGTAGTGCCGTTCCGCTGGCATCTCTGTCACGTAGCCCATCCCGCCCAGGATCTGGATGGCCTGAAACAACGGCAGCAGCTTAGAAAGGAAGTGGGGTCAAGAAATTTGTCATCTACAGAATGCACACACACACACACAGCCACTTTAAGAGGAATTGAGCCTACTTCAAGTATAATGGGGAGGGTGGGGCACATGGGGATGACTGCATCTAATTTGCAATCATAGGAATAAACAGGATTGATCTGGGTAAGAGCCATACAGATATTCCAGATGGACAATTAATTTGCTTCAGAGGCATCCATTAGTGATCTGTGTTCAGCTAAGATGCGTTTATTAAAGATGGGGGACACTAAGCTGAGAGAGGATCTGATCCAGGTGTAGTGGTGATGACTGGTGGCCCCATGCCCTCACCCACATTGCTGCTCCTTAAAACTGCCACTGCCCTGGACAGCAGCAGGCACAGACCACTTTTCTGCTGCCATAGGCCAGTATAAAGCCCTGCCATCGTCCTACTTTCCCACAACCTGTGAAGATGGTTGTGCTAATCGATTATCAGCCATAGAATTGGCTGCTTGCTTGGTTGGTGTGTTTCAAATATAAATTAGAAATTCCATCCCACCTTCCCAAAGCACTTGTGAGACATCCGAAGTCCTTTCCCACATGATGTATGTCTGAGTTGTCAACTGACAGTTACCTGATGAGCGATGGATGTTGCAGCTTCTGATGCAGCCAGTTTGGCCATCGCCGCTTCCTTTGGGAAAGGAAAACATCACTGAGGGTCCAGCCGTCACAAAAAGGAACCCCTCACCTGCCCAAGGAGTGTGAAGGCTCACAGAGCAGCTGTGCAGAGAGACAGGCCTGATGACGGTGCCAGCTGAGAGCAGCCACCCCTCTCTGCTCGGCTACAACCAGTGCTGAACTCAGCGGGCTGCCCAGGGAGGGGCAGCAGGCCCAGGACCTGCTGGTGGTTGCACCCCAGCAGCGCTGGCTGGGCAGGCGCTGAGCACAGTGAGGCTCTGTGGCGTGGGGTTCCCTGGCCTCAAGCCTGTGTCCTGTGCTGCTGGACAGAAGCAGGGCTGGAAATACCTTAGTGAAGGGCTTTCCATTGTCCTTCAGCATAGCGGCTCTCCAGGTCAGCAGGCGTGCACCCTCCAAGGCCACAGCCATGTCTGCCAGCTTGAACTGCAACAACAAACACTGCCTTTGGTCCAGGGCCTCTGCCTGCACAAGGGGACATAGTTGAATTCTCCCACCCCTGGGGCCAGTAAAGGAAAAGGAGCCTCTGTCCCAACAATCAGTTTTAACAGTGTTTGAAAACGGAATTAGCACCTTGTTTATCCCAGACAGTACAAAGTACACTGTGTGCCTGACACCATGGCTGAGAGCACACACAGACTTTCCACCAGCCCAGCACCCTGTGGAACTGCTCTGTGTGCCCAGCTCATACCTGCACTGCCTGGAGCTTTGTGATGGGAGACCCAAAGGCCATTCTCTTCTCAGCATAATCCACTGCACAGTCCAGAGCTGCCTGTGCTATTCCAAGTGCCTGTGAGGCAATACCAATCCTTCCTCCATCCAGAGTTTGCTGACAAAGACATGAAATATATACATCAAGTCACGCTTAATCAAGAACAGTACATGCACATTTCTGATGTTGCTGCAAAGCTGCTGTAGCCTTAAAATCCTCTGGTCAGAGATGTCCTTAATTCAGAACATTCCCAGTTATGCAGGAATAGAGAGCTTTAACAGGCACTGGCACTGCAGAGAGAGGGCCAGAGTACAATAGAAGCAGAAAGGAGGATTGCTTATTAGCTAGGAGAAAAGAAGAGGTTGCAAAATAAGGGAAACAGCCCAACAAGGATCTGCTCTGGAAGGGGCTGGAAAGAACTCTTCAGGCAGACCCCCCGACTCACACTGCAGCTGATTTTACTTTGGAAATCTGGTCAGTTTTCCTTTTTTGCCCTCATTATTAGGACACACATGTGAAAGCATTTTTCAAATTCATCAGTGAACCCAGTCAATTACCTGACTTAGTTCAAACACCTGCTCTGCCCCACTACGTACAGGAAGAAATTACAGCACAGGGAGAGAAAAGGCTTCATCTTCTCAACCCTGGGCTGAAAGTGAACCTATCAGTCACCAACCACTTTTGGTTCTGGACATAATGGGCTCTGCTCCAGGGAGCTTGGCCCAAAATGTCAGGCCAACAAAGGGTGTTTTGCCCCTCCAGAGAGAGCACTCTCAAAGGGCAGTGCCTCACTGAAAGAAACAAAGCTGTTTCCAGCTGCCTTGCTCCTCCTCAGAAGTCACATGCATACCGTAACTCAGCTGTCATTCACCTTGAGACACTATCCAGAGGTTGTCCTGGGCCTCCAGGACAACTTTCCTCTGCCACAGGGGGAAATTTCCCTTCACATGGGGAAATGCCATGTTTACCCTTTATCTGTGGGTACAAACTGGAGGAACAGAGAGTTCAGAAAGAAGAAAACTTAAAATACACTGCCGCTGTTGACACAGCACCTCAGTGGCATCAGCATTTCTTCAGCTGAGAACCACCACAATAAAAGTGCTGTCAAAGATCTGTGTAAATTAAAACATTTATCAAGCTCTGGGAATGATTCCTCCCATGTTGGCAAGAAGGGTCAACAGCTTAACATGACACAGAACAGCTTATGCAAGCAGTCCTCACTGAAGTGGCTGCCTCTGGAAATGGTTTACAAAACGGTAAGCTTGAAAGCTGTGGCTCTACACACCCACAGCTGCACCCCATCCCTCTCTTACCATGGCGATTTTGAAGCCCATTCCTGGCTGCCCCAGGAGGTTGGCCTTGGGTATCCGGCAGTCCTCAAATATCAGGTTGGCAGTGGAAGAGGCTCGGATTCCCAATTTGTCTTCTTTCTTCCCCAGTGACAGCCCAGCTGTTGGCATGGGAACCAGGAACGCACTAATGCCCTGCAACAAGACCCAAACTCTTAGGAATGGTGCCTTCTTACCTTCCCACTTCCTTAGCTGTCAGCAGGCTTCCTCCATTTTACATAAAAGCCACATGTCCAGGTAACCAGAAGGAGGGAGGGGAGAGCTGAAACAGAACAAAGCCAGGGCACATCAGCCCCTCCTCTGCTCAATGCCTGCACAGCTTCAAAAACAGAGTCTGTTTTTGCAACAAAGCTGTTGCAAACTGCTTCGCCACAACTCTTCACTCCCACCCCTTTTTCCTGACTGATACAAACTATTCACCTTGTGCTTCAGGGATTTATCCGTAGTAGCAAACACCACGGTGGCCGAGGCGTCCCAGGCGTTGGTGATCCAGGCCTTGGTGCCGTTCAGAACCCACTCGTCCCCATCCAGGCGCGCCACAGTGGAGGCTGCACCCGCGTCGCTGCCGTTTCCTGAGCAAAGCAGCAGCCAACAAACCTCAGGAGATCGGTGACACACGGGGGGCAAACCCATCCCCCACCTGCACCCCATCCCCTCACGGCACCTCTTGAACTGTGGTAGTGGCACCACTCTCCCTCCCACAGGATAGCCAAAGGCTGTGTGTGCACGATGTGCCCAGAGCTCTGCTCACACAGTGAATGAGTATTTTCAGCAGGGACCATAGGATGGCAGTTCTGAGACTTCACTTGCACCGAACTGCTATAAACCACCTTTCTACAAACTGTTCCAATTTCAAAGACCTAAAATCCATCCTAAACCTGACCCAGGAAAGAAGCTACGCCATGTTCTTTGCAACAGGGATGGTAACAGTCACATCACCTGGTTCACTGAGGGCAAAACATCCAATTTTCTCTCCACTGGTGAAGGGAGTGATCCACTTGTGCTTCTGCTCTTCAGAGCCAAACTTGAGTATTGGCCCTAAATACAGGGACTTTAAGAATGTAGTGTTGTTAGTGCCTCTTGAAGGTACAACCCATCCAGTAACTCCCTAACGTGCTCTCCAACACACCAGAACCCACCACAGGAACAGATTCACTCCTCCCCAACACCCCTCTCCCATGCCAACCTCACTCCACACCCACCCCTGTCACTCACGTTGTTGACACTGACGATGACGCCCGTGGACGCGCAGCCCCTGCTGATCTCCTCCACGGCGATGGAATAGGCCAGGTAGTCGAGGCCTGCTCCTTGGTACTTCTCTGGCACGTCCATAGCCAGCAGCCCTAAGCTTCCCATCTTCTTCACCTGCATGCGGGGAACAGAGAGGTCACGTCCTCTCCAGTGTGCCAGCAAACACAGACAGACACGCCGAGAGCAAGACAGGTCATGGGAGGGCTACACCCAGAGGGTAAGATGCACACAGCTCCTGGCGAAATGGGAATCTGAACAAACGGGTAAGTGTCCCCAGATCCCAGTGACTTCAGCAGGAGCTGTACACAGTCACTGTGGTTTAGGCTCTTGCTTGTTTAAAGAGCTCTCCTTCAGTACTGGGAAGGGGGGAGCCTTTTGAAGGTGAAATAGGGAGAGAACTCCACCAGCATTTCCTCAGCCTCCCACCAAAGCTTTCCCCTTGCACATCTCCTGTCAGTAGAAATGGGAATTCTAGCTGATAAAAATCATCAGGACTTTACCTTTGAGTCTGCTGAGCTTCAGCCTAGGACTGCACAAGGGAAGAATTTTACAGAATGAATAACTGCAGAAAACAGTGTGCAAGGAGATCTTTTAAATTCCAAATAAAGCTAGATCTTGCTTCCCAGAGAATCTTTGGTTAGTTACATTGCAGTCATTCTACCCCCAGCTAGACACCTTGCTTTGCAACCATAAGCCTCTGCTTGCTTTTAGAGGAACCAGGCAGAATTTTTAGATAAATAATTTTGCTCCTAAATGGGCACCCAAAACACCAGTCCTCCATATCAAATCCAGAGGATGAACAAGACAGCTACTCATTCTATGTATGTTGCTTTATCTTATTAAACACTTCACATTTTAAATTTTCCCCTACACATTTAAGTCAAAAGACTCGGAATCAAATGTAAAAGTCTCAGATGAGAACAGTAAGAAGTAAAGTTATTTTCTTCCTCACCATGTGACTTTTCTGGCTATCATCCTTATACCTTACTAGAAAGAGGAGTGTGACAAAACTCATGCCTCTGACAGTGTTTGCTTGGAGCCCATTGGCTAATATAACAGGATCTATTTTGCTGGAACTTTGTATCTCATTGCTTAACGCGCACACCGGTGTGTCTTTCTCCAAGAGAAATCACAGGTTTGGCTGGAATTTCAATTTGTTCACAGCTCCAGAGATGATCAGCATGTACCTCCTGATCACTTTTTTCCACCATGATGTGAAATGCATTCACATCATCTATGCTTCCTCACCATAAACTATTATGTGCAGTCTGTAAAAGTATTTCCTTAATTTTATAAATCAATTTTATAATTTGTATTACAGCCCACAGGTAAGTCGGTAAGAGAACTGAAAACTCAGTGGTACTGAAGCCAGGTAAAGAGAAACACAAATAAAGGTGAAGAGCTCGAAATGCTCTGTGGGAATTACAACGTCCACATACAGAGCAACGAGTTGGTCTAAACTTCAATTTTCTGCTAAACCGGAGGAGGGTGTACATTTTGCTTCAGCCCGAGTGGTCCTGCCCCAGAGCAGCAGGAAGGGGGTCTCTGGCTATGCCATCCCAACCCTGGCACCCACCTGCTCGGCCGGGAAGCGGTGCTCCTTGTCCAGCTGCGCTGCCAGCGGCATCAGCTCCTTCTCCGCGAAGTCCCGGACCGTCTGCCGCAGCATTTGGTGCGTCTCGGGCAGCTCCGCGCTCTGGTACACGGTATGCAGCCGGCGGCACAGCAGGGCCAGCGCTGGAAGCGGGGAGGGGACTCAGCGCCGCCGCTGCCCTTCGCACCGGGCCGGGGGCGGGCGCGGGCCCGTGCGGGGCTCTGAGGGCCCCGCCACCCCGGGACACCTCTCCGCGGCCACGGGACAGCTCTCCGCGGCCCGGCTGAAGGGCGGCGCCACTCCGCGCCTGAGGGGACTCGCCTCANNNCGCGCCGCCCCCTAGCGGCCCGCCCCGCCCCGCCCCGCCCCGGCGGGGCCGCCGTGCGCCGCGGGGAGAGGATATAAAATAAAGGTCCTTTATTCCTATTGCTGGTGACAAAATCACGGGTGTACAAATATAGCGGCACCGCGCCCCGCGGGGACAGCCCGGCCACCCAGGGCAGCCCCGCGGCGCTGCCACGGCCGCGGGAGGAGGGTCCGGAGGGGACAGCACAGAGGAGTCCACGCGCCAGCAGCTCCAAGGCCACACTGTGAGAAATATAAATACGTGTCCTGTAACAGCACTGGGATCTCTAGGCAGGAGGAGAGGGCGTTTGCTGGTGTTCATTTTCCTGCTGCTGCAGAGGAAGAGGTGCTGACTCCGCCGGGCTGCCATTACTCAGCCCTGTCCTCAGCAAGGGCAAGAGATGGCCGTGTTCAAGTCCGAGGTTACACCCAACAGCGAGCCAGGCTCTGGGGTAGCACAAAGTAGCTCCATGTCACAGGGCAGCAGGGCAGAAGACTGGGAAACAGCTGGAGAGGACGTGATGAAACAGAGCGAGAAGTAGAGTTGCTACATTTGGACCTTACTGCTTCACCACCACCTTTCTCCTTCGTTTCTGACTCCTAAACCCTTGTTATTCTTCCTGAGCCCTCAGATAACGGAATAAGCATCCCCGAACACCAGAGAAGAGGCTGCTGCTTCTCTGCAACAAGAGACATTGAAAATCCTCAGGTAAACACACAAAGGAAGACGCTTCCTACCAAAAACAGAAGACAAGGACAGAAGTACCCAGTCCATACAACAAGAGATGACCTTCCTTCACAAGGTGCAGTATGTATTCCACACTCAAGTCATGAAAATAGCTCTCCAGGAAGTTTGCTGGCATGGATCCAAAGCCCTTGCCTCAAAAATGGGAAAAAGAGGTCCTGATACTAAGAGGACAAATACTGGAAAAACATACTATGAGTTTGTGTGTTTGGTCCCTTTCTTTTTAAAGTTTTGAGCAGAACTCAGTATGGTCCCAACTCTTTTCTTTCTCCAACTCAACACACAACCTGAGAGAAGTCATCTTTGATACCTTTTCCCTTGCTCAAACCCCAACTGACACTGAAAGCATCTCCTCTCCTGCAGCACCTGGCTAGGACTGGCCATCCACCTGTCAAAGACGTGATCCCAGTGGAATTTCTTCCAACCTCACTCGCATGAGTAGCTTTGACCCATCATTAAAACACCAGAGCAGACACACTCCAGAAGGAAACTGGTCTGCTAAACCATGCTTACCAAAGACATCATCCCTGCCACAAAGAGGCTTTATAGAAAGTACCTAAGAGAAAAGGAATCCTAGGGAAGCTACTAAAGTGGGGACAGGAGTTTGGAAATCCCTGACTTTCTGGATTACAATCAACTTCTTCAGTGCTGGCTTGCCCTCTTGTATGGACTTTCTTTTTCCTGCAGCATGATTTTAGGGCAAAGACTTTCTGATTTGGCAGAGCAAACAAACTCGGCTAAAAACCACGGGGTGCTACTGCTGCCTGCAAATCTCCCGGTTTTCCTCTAGTTCTCCCTTTTATTGCTGAATAGCTGACACATTCACCAGTGTGAAAGCAACCGCTTCAACGCCGTTCCCTCGTCTGTGCTGGTGGCCGAGGCCAGGAATTCCATTTTCCTGGCGGGACCCAGGAGCGGCAGCACCGGCAGATGGCGCGCGGTGTCCGCCCGCCCTGGCCACGGCCCAGCGCCCCTGGAGGAACCTCCACAGGGACCGGAGAGGATGGGAATCGTCACACTCCCAAGAAAAGCAAGAGCTTGCTTCATATAGTAAGTGTGATAAAAGTAACGTTTAAAGGCACCTGGATTTATACTACATACAAAATCCAGTTCAATATGCTAAAATTTGCCAGGGAATTACCAGTAGGCTCTTCAGACACTATTTCTGAACACTTCGGATGAAAAACACACTTCCAGGCAATTCTGCCTTGTGGTGAGTAACTTAGAGCAAAGCAAATGCTTCCCACCTCAGCGGCACAGCATGAGGGCTGCTGAAGGTGTTCACTGCAAGAGGCACCTTGAGCTCCACCCCACCAGCTGCTTTAATCCTGAAGATCCTAAACAAGATTGCATTAGTGCCTGTAGAGATGCTGGAGAGGATCGATGGTAGCAGAATTGTTCCTCATCTTTCCATCAGGCAGACCTTGCCCCTCCACATTCCCAAGACATTTGTTGTGGTTGCTCATGATTAATGCTCCACCCAGAACAGGTCATTTGTTGTGGTTAATCAAGAGTAAGTATCTTCCCAAGAGCTGGAGATTCTTTCATGGCTGCCACCCCACACACTCTCACTCTGATGCCAGCTGATCTTCCACACCAAAGTTACTTTCACTAATCTGCAGGTAAAGGCAGTGGTTTCCTATTGCTGTCTATGCATTAACAGGCTCTGGGTTCTGATGCCCACCCCACTCAATCTTGCTAAAACACAAACTTACACCGAATCCCTCTTTTAACACAACAGGTAACCACCGAGGAGTTAGGTTTTAACTGTCTCAAGAACAAATGGAACTACTATTAGGAAAGATCTCTAGTCTAGACAGAACCTAACTCCCCTAACAAGAGACACAACTGACCAGCCCAGCATGGGGACAGGAAAAGTACCCATCTCGAGAGCCAGCAAAACTGGCAAAAAAAGGGTTTTGATACTTGAGATTTTCCACAGTTGGGAGCCAGGCCCCAGCACAGCAACTGGCAAGATACAGGTCCTCCTCTTCCCACTGCGTGATGCTATCTCCCATTGCCAGATCCCAAACACAGCTGTGGTATCAACCTTGGCAGCATGACCTCTTAAACCATAAATAAGCAGCTGAGTAGGCAGAGCAGTGATGGGAACAATGAAAAAGAGAACCATATACATTCTCACTTTCCAAGGATCCCGCTCCGTAACAGAGTGATCTGACCTGGAAAGCTTTTAGCTACTAATACCTCCACTGCAACAAAGCAGATGAGCTGGTGCTGCTCACAGCAACTCTGACAGACCAGTCAGGTTTACAAGTATAGACTAAAGCCTAGGAAGCTCTGCTTCCTACTCAATTTTCAAGTGATTTTCCACGTTCTCCCTTTTTCCTCTAAGCCCCACTACACTGACACCTCCCCTTCAGCCGAGCCAGGCTGACAATGTGCTGTCCACCTAAAAAGCAATACATTCTGTAGCAAGAGCCAAAATTCCTACACAAAGGGAAGAAGGAGAAATGGTAAATATTAACTTCAGCTCTAAAGTTGACCCGAGCTCCAAAATGCAGCAGTTTGCTCACAAAAGCTCAAACAGAAATGCTATCACAGTGATAGCCCCCCTTTTACCCCATCTCGTATTTCCAGTGAAATCTCTGGCAAAATGCAGATTAAATGTTCTTGGGGGCAGCTCAGGCCTCCAGAAGCAGATGGAATATTCCTGCACTGCTTAGAAGCTGAATTAGTCTCTTTCCCACTGGAGAATATTGGGGAAAAGCAATGTCAGCCATGCCACAAACAAAACCACTGCCACTGAAGAGATGATCTATCCAACTGAACAAATGATCTGCTCTTCGAGCATCCCTGGCTACTTGAACGGGTTAAGATTTTCCTGCTAGGAAATAGCTTAACACAAACAATCTGACCTGTTGGAAAAGAATATTCACCCAAGAGGTGAAACATCAGAAGCACTAAAGGTGCAACCTAACTATAAAGACTAAGAGCAAGAATTGTCTAAGAGTGCCTCTGATCACTGACCTAACCAAGGTTATCAGAAGATAGCCAGGAACAGAGAAGGAAAGGCAGGACACACGGAGTGTCAGACAGAGAGGTGTTGCAGGGAGATTTCCTTTCAGGAGCCGTCATCTTTGCTTCATGTTCTCAGCCTCACGCACGGAGAAAAAGTTTGGCAAGAAGCCTTGTTGCATGAGACAGCAACTCCAGTCCACTGCTGCACATCTGGAATGGTTAAGAGCATCACAGCATCCAGCAGACAGAATGATTACTGTCCTCCATTGTAAGCATAGTCGGCCTTGTTGTGCATAATCAACTTGTTGTCCACAAAGTAAAAGCTGTCCGAGCGCGTCTCGTACGGGTTTTCCACCATCAGACGGACTGTGAAAGAGAAAGCTCATTACATTCAACAGCCAGCCAGGGTCAGGATAAAAAGGACTCTGCCACTCCACTGGATTTACCAGGCTGATGGTCTGCCCTACCCAAGGAAGAGAAGCAAACTGCTCTGCTGAGCACACTTCAAAGGCTGCAGCCTGCCCTTTCCTTTCTTCCTATTCACAGGACAAGTGCTGTCAAAAGCAAACAAAGGTTGAGTCAAGTAATCTCACTCAAAATAACCTTAGAAACTAGCAGAGCCATGAGTGGAGCTGAGCAGCCATCGTGTCTGTAAGCAGAAGGAGCTGGTTTGTGGTACTCCCCACACGTACACAGGTGGGGTGAAAACCTCACACCTTCCCCACAGCCAGGCAGCCCCAGAAGGGCCCCTGTGCTCCTGCTCTATCCACCCCGAGGTCAAACACACCCTGCACAATCTGTATTTGCAGAGATCTTAGCAGGCTCAAGAACACACCTCAGGGAAGAGCCAGTTCTGTTCCAAAGCAGGAGGTTCTAGCCCTAACGAGCAAGTGCAGAAAACAGATGGGTGGCTATAAAAAGAACCCTTTCTTCAGGGTTTTGTTTTCTTCTGGGCTACACTACGAGGCATCAGGCATGTCAGCCGTGACTCTGATCAGTTCTTGTGATTTAGCAGAGGTTGTCTTAGGCTTTCAATTTCAAAGGGGGAGACTTTGCAGCACAAATCTCTAATTCAGCCAAGATTACACACTGCTGAACTGGGAGCCTGTATCTGTTTGTTCCTGTCCCCTCAATCCCAGTCACAACTTCTTTCACAAATAGAGGGAGAGAATGAGCAGATGCACACACAAACGAAACACCACTCAGTGTGGCAAAGGAGGTACTTACTAAGGTCTTCTGAGAGCTGCGGGAATTCATAAATGTGTTCACATGTGTTCCTGCTACTGGGGATGCAGAAGCCAAAATCAAAATCAAAGTTCTTCAGCAAGCGATCTCGGAAATAATGTCTCTCAATCATCCGGAAGTTTGACACTGGCTTTTCTCCCACTGTGAATTCCACTCTGCATGGAAAAATCAGGAAAAAAACAGCTATTGGGAAGAACAGAGCCTTGGGCATGAGGCTACACAAGAGTTCTCTACAGAGAGAGAGTTTGATATTTGTAGTCTAAGATAGGCTCTCTTGAGTCTTCGACTCAATTTTGTTATAAACTGTCAAGTAACACTTTGTAAGCATCCAATTCTCCCTTCTTTCCATGAACTCATACTCACGTTGCACCAACAGTCCGAAGACGGAGAAACGCTGGGGTGAACTGGTACCGGACAAAGCGACCTGCACTCGCGTCCAGTTCACTGCTGTCATCTTCATCCTCCTCATCGTGCTCTAGAAACACACCAGCCTGGAGTTACTCTGCTCATAGCATACATGGAAGGTGACACTGGCTAGTAGGTGCATCAGGACAAGCTGCCTACTGCTTAGGTACTGAATGTAAACACATTTAATAATTGGTCTGAGACTTATACTGGCACTAAGTAAAAGAGAAAAGATTTGCCATGACAGCTGGCCCAGCCTTGGTGGCTCCAGAACTGAAGCCACCCCTCACTCTCAGAGGATATCCCCCCTCACAACTGCCAATGCACATGAACTGATCTCTATTACAACCAGCCCAAAAAAGGAAGATTGCCAGTTGATAGTACTCTCCCATCCAACAGTAATCACATTTTATCACAAGTTTCTCAGCAGAGATAAACTCAGTCCTATGGTTAAAGGAGAGGAATTTAGTCATCAGGACATATATCAAAGGACCCTTCTGTTGGGCTTGCATGGCTTCTGCATTGCAACCTCTCAGCTCTCTGAGCCTCTCTATTCTCCGTGCAACGTTTGCATGCTCTACCTGAAGCAGATGGCTTTGCAATTTCAAACAGTACTGTTCCAGTTTCAAGGTCCCGGATCTTAAACCTGGTGAAGTCAATGTTGTAAATGTTGTCCTCAGGTTTGCATAAATAATCTAGAAGAGAGAGAAAAAATACAGTAACAGTTCAAAACCACTGATCTCTTACCTCTGACCAAATGAATTTCCTTTTTTGTTAGCCCCAGCCCAATAAGATATGTACTGCTCGTTGTTTTGCAGAAGCTTCATGAAAGCAGGACAAAAATCAAGGATGTAAGAAACAAAGGCATGGTAAGTGCCAGGTAGCAGAGCAAGAAAGGGATGGGATTGGGACAGAAAAGCACAGATCAGGAGCCCAGAGGAAAAACAAAAAACCAAAAAGCCTCAAACAAATCAAAACCCACGAACAACACAAAAGCCCCCAAACTTTCTGGAAGTTGCACGGGAGCTGCCGGCGGGCGCAGCCCGAG
>VZRO01004750.1:594037-607336 GCA_013397915.1 Daphoenositta chrysoptera | reverse complement strand
AGCGCGGGCGGGGCGGGGCCGCTGCCTGGCAACGCCGCGCCCCAAACGGAGCCGGGCCCGCCGCGGCCGCGCCCGCATGGGGGACCCGAAGCCCCGCACGGCACCCTCCGGGGCACAGCGGGACAGGCCGGCTGGGAAAGCTGTTACCTGAGGGAAAACTACACGAGGAGCAAACAAAACCAGCCCCTCTCCCGCTGCCCCCGGCCGGCTGCCAGCCCGCGCCCCGCTCCCGCCGCACCGCCCCGGGAGCCGGTCGTCAGCCCTCGCTGGGCACCTGGGCTCCCGGTACTGAAGGCACGGCCCGAACCCGCAGCGCAGGCGGTGACAGAGCGCAGCTGCCCCCCGAGAGCCCTGCTGTGCTCAGGGCACGGTGGGAAGCACTTTCGGGGAGCAGCAGCGTCAGCAGGAGGATGCCGTGGAGTGCACAGCCCGCTCCCGGCCGGGGACCCTCCAGCTGCTGTCCCTGGGGAGCGGGACAGCGACAGGAGCGTGTGCCCCTGGGTCAGTCAGTTCACTGACCCCACACCGGAGCTGGCAGTGGCAGACACTGGACGAGTGTCCCCAGCCTGGTGGAAGGAACTGGGAAGGTCCCACCTGGAGGGACTCACAGGAGCATCATATGGTGGAAAGAATGTGTTTCTTCCCAAAGAGGGGCAGCCCACCAGCCCGCAGCAGGCACGCAAGAGCTGCCAGGAGTCACCTCCAGCCCTCTGGGGAACTGGGGCAAGAACATCAAAGAGCTGCACCCTCTTTTCGGACTCCAGCCAACACTGAACACACTCATGATGACCAGAAGCAGATTTTGAGAGTGGTTTGTGACACTTGCTGTGGCTTGTGAGCAGCATACTCCTGCTACTGCCAGCCAAACGCTATTTCAAACAAACCTGCCCACACCAGTGCTCCTAAATCCTCCTCACTGCATGGGCTTGGTTCCTCCATCCTGTGCCCAAAGGAAAGGCAGACCCAGGCCTTCTGGAAAAGCACCTTCTCTGCATGGGGCCAGGGTCCCTCGTTCCCATGAGAAGGCACCTAGAGCACATAGCTGCTGCTTTCTCCCTGCTCCAGCCCCATCCGCCTCTGACACGGTTTCAAGCTGAAAGCAGGGCAGCTTGCAAAGCCACAGAAGGCAGATTACATCTCTCTGGTGCTCTGGCTCTGAGCAGGAAGCAACAAGGTCCACATCAGCACTTTTAAGAGGATGTTGTACCATTCAATTTGCACTTAATCACTCAAAACAACTGGCTAGAGATCACCAGGGCTGTACTGGAGGCAGCAGCAGGATTGTTACTCTGCAGTCAGCCAGGCTCAGCCTCCCTCACGTGGGTGTAAACCAGAGGAGGTTCCTCTGCCCCCTCCACCAGAAAAAGAGGGACCATCTCATCCAAGTGACAATATAATTTTGTTTATTTTCCTTTAGCACACTGCTGGTTAAACTGCCAGACAGTAGATTTCAGAACATTTCCTCAACCAAACATCCTGGGGAAATTAAAAAATAAAACTGCTACTGTGTACCAAAAATAAAATAACCCACCCCCATGCCCATCTTCTCCCCCAAACTAGTCCCTGCAAAGCCAATGCAATCAGAAATAGATATCTGTGCTTTTCACCCAGGGCCCAAGCTTGCTGGAAAACAAACTAAAAAAATGTCACTGCAAGTTGTTATAACACAAAGCAATGGGCAGTAAAATAAAAAATCCTCCTCAAAACCACTTTGTACTGGTGACACGTACAGATGGAGATTTCTCCCCACACTGCTTCAGTCTTTACAGACAACTTAGACCTGCAGCTTTAAGTAGTTTGTGACGTGTCCTTAATGCCAGTGGCACAGATCACTTCCACACGTCCACAGCCAGGCACTACGGAATGGTGGGAGCATGTGCCAAGGCTGACTGCTGCTACACCAACGGGGACCAAACACCAGCACCACCTCTCACAGCTCTGGCTGCTGCCTCCTGGCATGAAGGAGGCTCCTCACAGGCTCCAGGGCTGCTTTACCAACCCAGCTGCTTCTCAAGTGGGAAAGCCCTGAATGCACAAAGGCCTCGAGGAAACCACAAAAAATTCAGGCCCCCACTTGCCAGCAAGTTTCCAGCCACTGCTTCACTCCAGAACTCCAGCTCAGGAACTGCCACAGTGTGACAAAAGAGCCATGGTAGCGCAGGAGAGCACATCTGCATTAAGTGTGACTGGGAACAACACTAGGGCAGAGATCCTGCATTTCCTGGATTCACACTCTCCCCAGCTAGACTGGTTCAAGCTGTACTTTGCCCCTTGCCTTCAAATCTCCATCACACAAACCCTTTAGCAGAGACCTTTGATGTTTGCAAGAGAATATTCACACTTTCTAATCAGCCAGCACAGTTTCTAGGAGGGAGGAAAGCACTTGTTCTGTTGATTTTTTTCTTTTTAAATAAAGCACTTTTTAGGAAAAAAAAATCAAAACCTATCAATAACCTGCAGTAGCATCCCACCAATCAGACTGGGGACAGCATCATCACATCCCTCCCCCCCTTCATCTTCCCCTCAATCTCCAAAAATAGTATTTAATATACAGCAATTAACTCTGAGCAAGCCAGAGTCCCGGAAGACATGGACCTGCTTTCACCTCTCCCACCCAGCCCAGCACCTTTCAATGCTACAATACTCCTGGGTCAAATCCATTTGGATCCAAGGTGAATGCACGTGCCCCAGACCCGCTGGGCAGCACGAAGCAGGGGTGCAGCACAGGAGGCCCATCCGTGTGATCACGTTTCTGAGCCGTCACAGCTCCAGCCTGATGTGTTTGTGCCATTGAGAATACTTGTGTGAGCCTATTTGGGACCTGCCGGTGGAGCCAGACTGGTGGAACCAGGCCGACGTTAAAATAGCATCCTTGAATTGTATTAGGCTTTGGCATTTGTTGTGGAGATTTACCGTGGGTAAATTAGCTCAGTGCTGGCCCAGTTCCCATTTCCCTTGGATTCTCAGCAAGGATATTTCCCTCCCCACCGTAAGTGCAAGAAGCAGACGGATCTCTCCCACATTTGAGCACCAAACAGAGCCTGAAACACTTGATACGTCGCAGCTGCTCAGAATCTGTCTCACATCAAGGGCTGAAGCTGCTCTCATGGCCCTCTCCCTCCTGTTTTCTATCAGCAACAGGCTTCTTCAGCCCATAGTTCCTGTAGCAAGACACTTCCCTGGCTGTTGCAATCCCATTTCAACTTAAAGGCCAAGGGGCAAGACACAGGTCCCTGCTCTGTTCAGACCTAAGCAGCACAGGGCAAGCCCTCAGTAAGTAAATTAGGGGTGCAGGACCTCAAAGGCCCACTCTTCACCCAGAAACTGTAAGTGCCATACAACTACCAGGACCCAGCGTGACTCACTCAGCTCTGAACTGCACAGACACCCAGGCACCAGACTGTCTGGAAGTTCTCCATCCTACCTTCAGGAGATTTCTGGAGGAGACTAGACCTGAAGGAGCTCTTCCAGTTCTTCTATCCCTTGCTAGATTTTCCTTCAATTTACCTTAAGGGCTGGAAACAACAATACTTGCTCACATTTCTCTGCTTCAGCTGTGACCTCCAGAGATGGCATGCAGGGACAGGGAGACAGTCCCCCAGCTGATCTCAATGGCAGGGAATGCCTGTCCCTTGAAGAAAAACCAAAAACTCAGAAGCTCCTTAAAAAAAGAGAAGCTCCTTCAAATATACTTTTATTTAAAGCCTGAGACAAAGGCACCAAAAAGAGAAGGGAATTCATTTGGCTTTCTGTTCACTGCCACGTGGGACACTCAAAAGGGTCAGAGATGTTTAGTCACACATGAAGAAGACTTCAATGGCCTCACTTAAAGGAGGAGCTGAAAAAAGGCTTAAAATAAGATTTGAAACCACTATGCTGAGGCTGGATCCAGGCCTGGAACATGATAGTGACTTTCCCTTTATTAAGTGGAAGTGTTACTAAAATTGCCTTATCTGCCCCTCTCTACACAACATAAATGAAGCCACAGGGTCTATTCTGACCCAGCTCCCAATACTGCTGTGCTCCATCTGCCTGCTGCTGGTGGGAGAAATCAGCACAAACAGGCTTGACTCTAACCTTAGTTAAACAACGTCTTAGATATTCCCTCAAACACCCATTCTGGAAAGCTGCAGCCAGCCCAAATTTTTCTTTCCCTGGTCAGGATGAGGCACCTCATTCACCCCTCAGTCTGGCTTGCAGCTACTGGACAGAGATGGCCAGGGGAGCTGGAGTACTCCATTCCCAGCAAGGTACTGACTGGCCATCCCCCACCATCCTCGGTGCTCCCAACACACTTCGAAGGCTTTTTCCAAAGCAAACCTGTCCAGAGAGCATGGACCAGGAAGGAAACTGCTCATAGGACCTTAACAAGGTCAGAAGTCCCCCAGAAACCAGCTCTGTAGTGAAAAAGATGCATAAAACTAGAGTCAAACCAACTAAACTGAAGACAGGAAGGATGAACTATTTCTCCTCCCTATTCTTATTCAAGTAAGACAAATTCATTTGAACCAAGCAACTGGAACAAACCAGATCACACCCTGAACAGCTCTGCGCATCATCACATCCCTGCACCAAATGGGTGTCCTGGGTGCCAGGAGAGGCTGGGATAAACTATCCCAGACTTGTCTCCACCTTCTGCACATCTAAACACACACCCTTTCTCCCATGGTAGGCAAGGTGCTGAGATTACTGGATGAGCCACAAAAAGCTGAGTGATTCCTTGCTTCAAGGATGCTCAAATAAAATGTACCCTAAAAGGCCTGGAGGAGAGCAGCTCCTTAGGGAGATACCTGCTTTCAACCCCAGGTTCTTTGCTTAACAAATCAGCACAGTTCATGGTTCTCAAAACTGATAAAGATCTAAATCTCTCTTTGCTCCAGTTAGAGCAATCCCAAAAACACGGGAGAATCCCTGCAGGCACTGTCATAGCTCACATTTTATAATAGTTTTATAAGTATTAGGATTTTAACAGTAGCTAGAAGATGAAACAGTCAACTTCAAGCTTACTACCTTTCATCCTAAGGTTTGTTCTTGAAGATCTGCTCTCTATAAAGCTTGTCTTCTCCTTTACCTGGGACAGGGACTCTCTTGCTTCTCTCCCAAACTAGCTGTTACCCCTTGTGCAGCTGGACAGAAGGTAATTGAAGTCCTGCTTGTTTTTCAGCTCACAGATACAGAATTAGGGTCAGGCCTATAGCAGTCATGTGTGTGATCAGAAAGGCAAGGTTCAGTGGCACTGATGCAGAGAGCAGCGTTTTGTCACCTCCCCCAGCTCCCACTCTGGAGCCCCTGAGCTGACAGCTCTGATCACAGCTTGAGGGTTAGAAGGAAGCGAAGACTTCAGCTGCCTGGGCCCAGCAGAACAGAAAAGGCTGCTCCTCCAGTTCCCTTGCCAGTAGTTCTGCTGACCCTGCTCAGCTCAACGAAAGGCTGACCCACTGCAGGGGATGAAACCCAGGAACAACTGCTAGGAAAATGCAGGCCCGGAGAGGCAGAGCAGCACGGAGGTCACCACTCAGTGCCACTGCTCCGGGGAAAGACAGAACACTTCTGAGGACAACGGAGAGAGCATGAGGTAAAGTGCTCTGTGAGCCCAGAGCTCAGCAGCATCAAAGCTGATATGCAAAAACCCAACCCTGCCTGGGACAGATCCTGCTCCAGCACAGAACATCTCCCTCCTGGCCAACCAGAAATGCTCAACATGTCAGAGGCCAAGACTGTGAGAAGGCAGCTCCTCAGAGCCTGCAGCTCTGGACCAGCAAGTCCAGCAGTGGCTTTTGCTCTGTTCAGCCTCTGGTAGGCAGGCACAGGCTCTGCATGTGGAAACAGAAGTCTCTTGCAGAAATATCCCTTGGGGACACAGGTGACCTTGTCTCCAGAGCTCTGCTCACTTCCAGATCTCTGGATGGCAATGAATTCCCTTGCTCTGCAGGGCTGAAATGTTGGACATCTGCCCCTTCACTACAGTGCACGGATATGCAAAAGGCCAAGCTCACACACTGCAAACACTGACCAGCTCCACTTCTCACTGCCACAGGCAAGTCTGGTCCCTACAGAGGGAACGAGAGACCACAGGGAGCATCCACCAGGTTGCTCTGCTCTGTCCTACAGCACAGGTTTCTCAGAGTCACAGAAAAGGGACCTCACCCTTAGGAAGGTCAAGGAACAAGTCCCAAACCTCCTCTTCAGTTCACCTGATTCTCAGCTTCTTCCACAGAAGAGGTCACTTGCTAGAAAGGGCAAAACAAGGAACTGGGCTTAAAACAAAACCTTTGAAAATAAAAGGATATTAAAGGAAACAAAAGCCATAACCAGTACAGAAAACAAGTGCATCTGATCAGACGCTAACAACGTCAGCCTCTCGCAGGCTACAGCAGAATCCCTCTGCGATGGAACAAACATTACAACTGACAAACTAGGAAAGTCTCTCCCAGCTGGTGCAGCAAATCAGGCCAGATAAATCCCTCTGCTCCTGGCGCAGCTTGCAGTCTTAGGAGGGGACGGTCTCCACGGAGGCTGGGCTGGAGCCTTGGTATCTTTACGCAGGCGAGTACCATCCATCGTGTTGCACACGTTCAGGGAGATGCTGAGCCAGGCTCTGTCCTCTGTAGTCACTTGACACCCAACAGGACCACAACACTTCCATGCTCCTGGACAAAATGTGTACCCTGGCCTTTTTTTAAGAATTGCTTTCCTGCTTAAGGAACCATATTCCACCCAGTAAAGGCAGAGATCCTACAGCACATGGCTTTCTCTCAGCGTGGGACATGGCCCAGGACTGGTAGCAACAGCTTTCAATGGCCCAGTACACACCCAGCCAGGACTCAGTTCACTCTTGGATGCCCCAGGGAGAATCACAGGCTGCACATGGTGCGAAGGGGAAGGCAAGGGCCTTGCTGCTTGCTGGTAGGGGGAAGGTAAGCTCCCTCTTACCTGGACCTGCTATTCATTGCTATTCATTCCAAATGAATCACCTTTTTTTTTTTTTTCCTTAAATTATGAACAATATGGAGAAATTGAAAGCAACCATATTTGGTCCAACTCCTTCCCTCTCAGCCCCTGGGCTGATACACTGTGGGGCTTGCTCTCACAATCGGCAGAGGCAGAAGAGGGTAGGAATGAAGACACCAAAGGCCACCAATATAGGAAACATGAGGCTGCTGTTGTCTGAGGCATAGGGGTTTGGTGTGCGTGGGCCTGACTGAACCCGGTTCTTATTTGCCTGTTTTTTGACACTGGAACCATCATCATATTCATCTTCATCATCATCTTCCTCTTTTTTCTCCAGACCTGGATGTGGCTGCAGCTTTGGAACATCTGTTGAACAAGACAAAAGGTTGCAAGCAGGCAGGATGTAAATGAGGAGATCACTGGACACACTTCCTTCCCCTCTCCCCGATCCAACATGAACATCAGCAAGAGGGCACCTGAGACCACATCAAAACCACAACCAGAACACCCCAGAAGAGAGGACCATCTTCTGCCACAGAGGATCACACCACTATTTCCTGTCTTTGCAAGATAAGACCATCTAAGGATCCAGCCTGCAGAAATACTACATTCTTCCATACTATCTACATGTCACACAGAACAAGTTAATGCACAAAAGCACACTTAGGGCACACTTTCAGATACTGCAGCTGCTTAGTAAGATCTAGTCAAGAACAAGCACCTAAAGCCTGCAGGACCAGCAGATATGGGAGCAAACAGGAATGGGAGCAATCCTTTCCATAAATAGCCCTCCTCCACATCACTGCATCCCCCAAGCCTAGAGCTATGAGAGCAGCATGGCCAAGCCCCACGCAAATCCAGCCTTCTGAGCCTGGGGCCTGAGCTGCAGGTACCACCTGGCCACAAGGTTCTTACCAAATCCTCAGCAGCACCTGACAATCCCTGACTAATAGTAAAGCAAATTGATATTTTGATCAGAGAGGGATCCTAAACCTGCCCAGTTCAGGAGCTAGAGGGGCTTCAATTCCAGCTCACTTATAAAGAGGGTGATGAAAGAACAAGGACTTTTCCAGCACTCCCCAGAGCTATTCAGAGGAACTAGTATCTGAGAAAAAGCACTGCATTTTCCTCAAGCTGAGAAGGCAAAACAAAGCTCCAGGTAAGAAATACCTAACCACTAGCTAAAATAACTGTAAATTATTTGTCTGCAGGGTTGCTGCTGACATCCAAGGCGACAGGGTATTTATCTGTAGCTTTAAGCTGAGACTGACCAGACATGTTCCCTTCTCCTCTACCCCATATACAGGAAATTCCAAAACAAACTGATTTTTCTCATTCCAAAATGACACAAGGTTTGTGACTTAGAGAACGAGGACAGAACACACCTACTTCACTCTGCAACTGCACTCTGTGGGAACTCAGAGAAAGAGAAACAATTTTGGCAGATGTGGGTCAGCAAGAGCTATGATCTCATAGTCTGAGAAGCAATAGGCTGCTCTCCAAGGGGGAAGAACCTTCTGACTCAGAAACTGTGCTTACCTTCCACTGTTCCTTGCAGGATGTATAGGGCACAGATTTTCGGATTGTCATAGTAGCCCTAGAAAAAGCAAAGGCAGCAGTCAGTGCTGCAGCTCTGAGACAAGGAATGGTTTCCCCACCTACCAACACCTCTCCTCCTCCAGCACACAGCTGCACCACATGACAGGGGAAGAAGGGGAAAGGGAAGACAAAGGCTCTGCCCTGAAAAGCTTATTACCTTTACAAACTCAATGTGGAGCTTTCCTGTGAATGTTGAAACCTCTCCCTGGACACTTAGTTTTCCCTTTTTGATACTCATGGGAATGATCTCATCGTGAGCTGTGCTGTGTCCAACTCTGTCAAAAATGTCCAAGTCTTTCACCACCACGTGGCCATTCAAGCGAACATCAAACACCTTCAGGGTGGAAAAAATGACAGAGTCAGAACAGATTCAGGCACGTGACACTTGAAATGGGAACAGAACAGGAAAGGTCTCTGCTTTTTATGCACCCAGGACCAGAAAGCATTGTAACATGCACTGGCCCACTCCTTTGGGAAGAATTCAGAGCCCAAAAGCAGATAGGTAAAGACACCAAAGCATTAACAATGCTTTCAAATACCCTGAAATCTGCCTCCTCCTTTTAAAACACCCCCTACATCTGCTGTTCAGATCTGAAGACAGCGCAGTTTTATTCTGGTTTATTCATGCTTCTCTTTCACAACTTTTTTCCTGTCTGAAGATCTGCTCCTACCAGCCTGGGGTGGCTGTGACACACCACACCCTAGGGAATGAAGCCATTTCTAACTAACAGCCTGCAGCAGAACAGAGAAGAGGAAACAAGCTGGTGAGGAACACAGTGTTTGAAGGAGGTAAAATGTTTAACTGCTAACCACATCTGTGAATTCAGAGTGAAAGTTCTCCTCAGGGCTGTAATGACTCAAACTTCACGCAGCACCTGGGGAATCCCAGCAGAACCACATGAAGGAAGAGGAACCAAAGATGCCTCAGCCCTTCAGTTTAATCTGAGGCTGCTTTTTGCATCCATTCTGTAAGCTAGCCCCACCAGTTCTGTTCCCTGAAATACTTCTCTGGCAGGAAGGCAGCACAGTGCTTAAGGAGATCAGCCCTAAAGAAGCTGATGGAGTCAGAGGAAAGCCAGACTAAAACACAAACCACTCCTACCCCATTTTATCACAGGGCTTTGAGTTCGGTTTGCTTCTGTTTCCACTTCTGTACATACGGGATTTCAAGAGTGGACAAGGATTATTCTTCTCTAAAGAGCAAAAAGCAGTTGAATTTAACTCTGCTTTCAGGATCAGACTGAACCAGTATCAAGTCTTATTACATTTGTAAAAATTGTTTTGAGTAGGCTGTTTAACCCAGATCACCTCCCTGCTTCAATCCATGCAATACTTCCTCCAGCATAACTGTGCTGTCAAGTCAGAAGCAAGTGTTCAAGGAAAAGCAAAAAAGTTTCTCAAAGCCACCACAGCCTGAAGAGGTTATAAAACTCTATTGCTAGTTATGTTTAGTTGCACACGTTTGTTTCAATACTTTGAAATGAAGTTTTCCAGTCTAACTGGAATGGAAGAGAGCTCTAAAGGTTCAGAGCCTGTGAGAGGTTAGGACCTAAGTTAACAATTAGTGCTTTACTTCACTCCTTCCTCAGCATGCAAAGCAGCAGAGGCAACCTGAGCCCACACAGTCTTAGCTAGGAACTCACATCAGAGACACACAAGGAGCTTTTGCTTACCTTCTGTTGAGACTGTGCAAAATACACCTCTGCAAACTTCAACACCAGCACATAGTCACCCTCCTCTTTGATGGGAACTTCATAGCCAAAGGTTTCCTCGTTGTAACGCTCTGTCTGGTACAGAATCTGGTCCTCCGCGTTGGATCGCAAGATCGGCAGTTTCATGCCGTAGTCAGAAGCTGGGTTTCGAGCACAAAAGAGTGAGAGGAAGGGTTACACGCTGAAGAAGAAACACTTTATATACTCTTGAAGTGCTTAACTCCATCAGTGGCATCAGCACTTACACCCTGTCAGACCCATCTCCCCTGCTTGCTCTGACCAGGTGCCAGCATTACCGGAGCAGAAGCACAGGAAGTCAAAGCCCTGAAATCCAAGAAATGTAGGAAAACAGGTCTAGAAACCTGCTGCAGTCTAAGACACAGTAAGTTCACTCACACCATTTCAGAAAGAAAAGCCTGTTTCAAAAACATTACACAAAGCCAAAGGACTTGGCCACTGGCTCTTGCTTTAAAGAGCAAAACCACCTAGAATATTTTCACAATATCTTCAAATTTCAAACTCCAAGTACAAAACTAAAACAGTTAGCATAGGACTGACTCGACTCATTGAGACAACAGATTTGAAGTTAGTGGTTGACAGCATATGGTTTCAGAGACTCATCCCCCTCAACTAAGAACCTGGGGAATGGCAGAAGGGTGAAAAGCATTAGGCATCTTACAAAGCCCTTTCTTCTCACCACTGCCCCACAATACCTGTCAGCATGAAAACGGGATGAAGGAAGCAAGAAAGATACACAAACATTTCAAGAGCACCAGCAGCTCTATCAGCTGATGTTCTCAGAGCCAGCCAGCTGAAATGGGTGCTGTCTACAGGTACCCGAAGAGCCCCCTGAGAAGGGCCCAAACACCACTCCCAAAGAGGATAACTGACAAAATAAGAGAAATCACAAAATTTGCCTCTTTTCAGTGTTTGACCACCTCTACAGCAGCTCCCAAAAAACTTTAACCCTACTTGGTATGCTATTGTGTCAGGGTTCCTGTATAACGCAAACTGATGCAATGCCTGCAGAGCTGCACACCAAACAATTCCCCAGCAAAGCAGGGGCAGGAGGGAAGACTCTGGACACCATCTGTCCACTGGCACTTGAGACAGAAGTTGATCCAGACAAAGTTCTCTGGTTACACTTACCTCTTCCACCCCCATTTCTATGGAAACAGACACTGCATTGGCCAAGACAAAGCAAGAACTACTAACCCAGTGCACACTGCCAAAGACGGAGCCAATGCAAACGAGTTAAAATTAATGCCAGTTCTTAGTCTCCTGTTTCACAGAGAGCTGCTCAGGCAATTTTCCACTTCCCCTTACCATTTGAATTTGGGCATGAAGACTGAAGACTAACCACCAGAAATACAGAGGGTGAAAAGTTTAACCTGTCCTCCCACGCAGGTATTTCTGGCCAGCTACAGATTACAATGATAGCAAACCAAGGACTCCACAGAAGCCAGCTCCTATTAAAGGAAAGCCTGCACAGAAAGACAGTCCTTTAATAGCCAAGAAGGTAACTGGAGAGGAAGACCTGTCACCTGCATGTCAGAGATCTGTTGACAGAGCTGTGGAGGCAAGATGGGTTTTACAGCAGGGTGGGTGCTCACTAGGAGTGAGCAGTACACACCAAGCTGTAACTCAACTATGTTTGGCACCTGCCTATTCTGTAATTGCCATCAGCACAGTCAGTCCTTTAGGGCACAGCAGCTGAACAGAGGCTTGAAGAAAAAAAAAAAGGCTTTAATTTGCCCAGAGGCAGTACAGCCCAGAATTACTATCCCTAGGTCATTTCCTCCCAGTTAGCCATATATTTCTGCTGCAGCCCTTACATGTCTATCAACACAGAGAGGAGCCCAGAGTAAACGAACAATGGTGCAATAAAAAGCCATTGAGGGAAAGGCAGCTGAGAGCTCAAAGGGGTAAAGTCTCCACTGTGCCTGGCACCACTGGCTGAAGCAGGATTACTGTAACAGCCTGCTGCTCAGAGGAGACAGCACAGGCTTTCCACAAAGGAAGTGCATGACACAATGTGCTTGAAAACGACCCTTTTTTCTCCTCAACTCAAAAATAAATAGTTCAAGTCTTCAAGGACATTCAAGTCACACATGTGAGAGGTCTGTGAAGGGAAGCTGACCCGCAGTGATCAGGGCACCTTGTGTGACTGGGGCAGCAGCTTCCACGGGTGTGAAAAACTGTATTAGAATTTAAATATGACCTCCACTGTATCCACTGGGCCCAAAAGGCTCTCCATTTGGGATGCCACTCATGCAAGGTAAGCAATAGCAGTTCCAGCTGTATAGCACAGCAAAATCCTCACCATCCTACTTGGAAACAACAAAGGTTAGACACAAAAGTCAACAGAGAGCTCATCTTCTCCACATTCCACCACTAGCCTGTAACTGGCAGCAGAGCAGCTCTGCACAGCTAGCTTTTCAATATATTAGTGAATAAACTAAGTTTTGGTGCACCAATTATCAGAAACATGCACAATTCAAACTGTGGTGGTCTTGGAGGAAGTAGGAAAAGGTAACCCAAGTGCATTATTAGTTCTCCATCCTGTCCTAAATGGTAGGCTGAAGATTTTACCGACTTGGTAGTTAGAGCAGCCGATGATATCCTCATCTGCCTCTACTTCTGCTCGTGCCCTTGAACAGCCAGCCACGACTGGGGCATGGAGCAGAGCAGCCGGCTGCACCTTCCCCCTGCCGGGCGCAGCCCCGGGGCTCCAGCGAGCAGCCTGTGCTCTTCGCTCGCTGGGACCAGAATGCTGCAAGCATCAGCCCACACCGTGCGCGACCCGGATCCGGCTGCAGAGGGCTGGAAAAGCTTGTTCCCACTGCACCGAGCGCGCTGCGCACCGGGCTGCGAACTGGCGGATCCTGCCATGGAACCCAGGCTCTTCGGTGGAAAACGAGAGAAAAAAAAGAGACCGGCGGGCGCACGCGGCGGGGCTGGCAGCTTGACCGCTGCCTTTCCAGCCGAAATTCCACTCCAGCCCTCGCGGAGCCACTTCCCCTCCGGCATTACACAA
>VZRO01004750.1:562142-593220 GCA_013397915.1 Daphoenositta chrysoptera | reverse complement strand
GCCGGAGGGCAGAGCCCGCCCCTCCGCGCCGCCAATCGCGGGGCTCCAGCGCGGCGGAACGCGGAGCACGGTGGGGCGGCGGCGGGAACCGCAGACGGAAGGTTGCCGGGGCAACGGGCGGCGCTGCGGCAACGCGGGCCGGAGCGGAGCCGGTGTGCTCGGAGAAGGGGCTGGGAGCGGAGCTGGGGCAGCCGGAGCTCCGCCGCCGTCGGGGGCGGCTCCTCGCCACGTCCCGGTAGCTCCGTGCC
Organism: Daphoenositta chrysoptera; assembly: GCA_013397915.1. NCBI lineage: Eukaryota > Metazoa > Chordata > Aves > Passeriformes > Daphoenositta > Daphoenositta chrysoptera. Next base: position 592,972 of record VZRO01004750.1, on the reverse strand, counting down.
CGCTGTGCTCTGAATAGCAGCTCCCAAGCCCGGCTTCTCCCAAGCCTTGGCAGAACACGCTGGTTCTCCCGTTCGCCCCTGCCACGGAGTAAGGGAAAAGGCAGCTGCCGCCTGCCCGGTAAGGAGCGAAGCGGCCGGTGGCCTGCAAGCACCTTGCACCACAAAAATCCGCCTGAGAAACAAAGCGGCCAGTGAAGGGAAAGGCGGGGAGGTGACCGTGACACTGCCAGCGGGCTGATCCCTGGCTTGCACTTCATAGGAGAATGTAAAACCCCGGGGTTTTTTTCTGGAGGACCTTGGCAAGGTCTTGGGTGGCTAGAGTGAGATATGCCAGATGGAGGTAGAATGAAACTCACTCCCTACACGGTGGGGGAACAAATAACTTAATGTTTGCCCTTCTGTCTGATCATGGTGTTCCTTGAGGCATCAGATACCGGCCAGGCCTCAGGGCTGGGCTCCTGGTACTGACTGCATTAGCAGTGGCTGCTTCTAAGTCCCAGTGATGTTTTATTAATTCAAGTCTTTCACAAAGCATTTGCTTTTATAAATAAAGACTTGGTGCTGCAGACTGAGAATTAAACACATTTGTTGCTTTTGTAATGCACTTACAGGCCTCTTCACCAGGCACAGTCTTGGAGAGGTGAACTGTTTGGGGGAATGTGTAACCACCCACCCCTGGCTCCCTGGTCTGCTCTACCCAGGTTGGAGTGGACCCCAAAGCTGCTGTTACATCAGTTCTTGGGGTCATGGTATAACTGGGCCAGGGCAGACATGGCACTGCTGCCAGGAAGGGGTTCCTAAAACTACAGGGTGCCTTAGGAAACCACATCCAGATTAGTAGCATGAAATGCGCACGCTTAGCACCTCTCCAGATTCAGCCACCTCACGCTGATTCCTGGCAAATCATTTCAGCATTACAGACCCCAGCCCTGGCAGCATCTGATCAAATCCAGGCTAATCTTCTGTATCCCTGCTGTGTTTGTGACTTGTTGGGTGTCCCCCAAGCTCTGTTACTGAAGCAGTGCAAGCAACTGTGGCCAGGAAAATGCTGTCTAGTTGGCGAGGCCGAGGGAGGCCTCATTAGAGCTCATTTGTGCTGATTACAAATGATCCTCCCTAATCCTACACTTTAAACTGTAATGCGTGGATCAGGAACACAACTTTGAAGCACATAAACACTTTGAGTGTTACCAGGTGTCCCCAGGTAGAGCATTTTCTAAAAACTAGTCTGGATTATCATTTCCCAAGAATCAGCAGTGAATCACAAAGCAAGAGGGATTAACTGAGCAGCAGTGAGGAGGGACAGTGGCTGTGCTCATCTGGGGGCAAGAGGAGCCCTCGCCCTGGCTCACAGGCTGGTCACAGCTCCTGGCAGAGGATGGCAGACATGCTGTTTGGCCTGTGTCCACCGTGTCCTACACTGCCGCCCCAAATCAATACTTGCCATCACACCAGCAACTTGATGCCAGCTTGTGCCCCAGATGTCAAAGGCTCCATCCTGTTACTAATCCACTGAACCATCAGTCCCTGGATGCAGGCTGGATTTACACCAGTAACCTACAAGTGAAAGGCTCAGGATCATCTTCTCAATCCCTTGATCTCTCCCTGTCCCCTGGCAGCTGTGCCAAAATGACTCAGTCTTGAATCAGTCCTGCCTGGTCTACCTACTGCCCTGATTGTTCATAAGCAACGAGGGGCACATGTTTAGAATATTAGCCATCTCCTGCTGGAAAATGGGATCAGGACTTGGGATGTCCAAAAAGAGCAGCATGGGTCAGAAGCAGGCCTCATGGCTAATGAGACATCTAGGAAATCAATATGAGCCAGCCCTGCTGCCTGAGCCACCTCCCAAATGGCACAGGGCTACAAAGCTCAGGTGCCCACAAGAGACCAGCTTGCGGACCAGCCCTGCCATGTAGAGCTCCTTGGAAGCCTCCCCGGTACCAAATTGGAGATGAGAGCAAAAGGATTATCTATGGAATTATTTAGATTGGATCCTTAATCTCTGCCCCTGTCTACACAAGAAAATGGTAAAATTCCCTGGGATTATTTGGGGTTTGTCATGAAAGTAAAATCAGACTAGCAGCAAGAGCTCAAGAGCTTCTGCTGGAAGAAAAAAAACCAAAGGCTTCTGAGATCTGCCCTGTCTGACCTGTTCACTGTATCATGGTGATACCTGGCAGAAAAGAGCTACAGATGATTTGGCAGACTCAGCTTTCCTCAGAAGTAGCTCCAGGACAGCCTCTGCAATGACACAAAGGTGTCCTGCAGCCACCTTTTGCCTAGTACTCTCGGGATGACAGGCTCTGCCACAGTACAAACACAGGGACCTAAGTGAAAATGGCTGTAGTTGGCAGGGGAGATGCCCAGCCACCATGATGCTGCACTGGAGATCAGTCCAGCCCCTAGAAACAAGGTAGCCGTTTTACATAAACACTGTCCTGCCATCCGATGCTGCGGGCAAAAGATGTGACTGCTCAGGGCAGGGTCTGGGAAGGAGCAGGCAGAGGCAGCCACCACACTTGTGGTTTCTATCCACTGGGCTCATGCAGGCTGGCTGTGGCACAAGGCATATGCCCCGAGCTGCCCACAGTGCCCACAGGCAGGCACAGCACTCTGCAGCCCACAGGCAGCAGCACAGCTGTCCTCCTGCTCCACATGCAAAAGCAGCTCCTTCCTCAATAGGCTCCACTGTCAGTGAAGCACAGTTGTGTACCAGTACTGCCTTTGGCAGATACAAGCCTGCACATGGCTCCTCCTCTCCAGTATTACCCTAAACACATTTATAATATACCAGGACTCTGGACTCTGTTCAGTTTATCACCCTCATCTCCCAACCACAATAGAGCTGCTGTGCCAGTAAATGTGGAGATCTGTAAATACCCGTTTTCCAATTTCTTGGCTCATACCCACATTTCCAAGATGGGACCAGCTCCATAGATAGACACACACAGTTTGCATACACCCACTTGCATACAAACTCTTCTACTGCTGCACTCCTAGATACCTATCTGCACTCCTTGCTTTTATGTGCATGCATACAAACCCTTCCTAGGGCACACACCTGTGCAAATACAAGTAAAAACACACACACACAAATATGTAAGGAGAAACATAGTTTTTCCATTACTGGAGCATCAGCCATCACTACAGCTATGCTGGTTGGCACAGCAACAGGAAAGCAGAAGAGAAAATCCTCCTCTGGGACACGGATTTGTGGACTCCAAGAATTTGAAAGAGAACCTCGGAAGTGAAAGATTTGAGATGGAGGAAGCAGGAGTATATTGGTCCTTGACCTCCCAGTTTGAGTAAGGAGGCAACCAGGAGAAAAACAGCTCCCAGTCACACCAAGAAACATATAGTGATGATGGTGCCCTTTGAAGCCAAGCAAAAATTAATCCTGGCAATTTGTGACTGAGCCTTTGCATAGAGAAAGGAGACAACTGTAGGTCTGGTGGAGTAGGAGTTGGTAGTGGTAGGTTGGGAGTACCTTGGGGAAAGGAGGATAAGATCTGATGTGTCTGGAAGCAGCTGGTAGGGCCTGGAGGCTGCTGTCGTGGTCACTGCTGCAGACACGTGCAGCATTTCTGAGTGTGAAGAGGCTGGAGAGCAGGGCACTGCCACACAAGGAGGCTACCAGCCAATCCCCAGCACCAGTGGAATTACAGGTCAGTTGCCACAGCATGGCCCCACTGTACATGTGCTCACAGTTGTGTTTAAAATTATCTGGAAATGGTGAGGTTGGCTATTGCTGCCTGTCCCCTTCCCACCCAGCTGTCCTCTGGGCCCTTTCTCCCATTGCTCCTTGGCACGATTCTGCAGGGGCTCTCACCTGTGCCCATGCCAGTGGAGGGAATGCAGAGATGGGGACCCTTCACACTGCTCTCACTGTGAGGCACCTCCCAGCCCCTTGACCATGGGGACAGCAGGAGGGAGGGCAGAGTCCTGACACAGGCTTAGTGGCCAGCAATGACTCCCCCTCCTGTGGCAAGGGCTTGCCTCTGGATCCCAGTGCAGACACTGGGGCGTGCATCTGCCCAAGCCCTTCTCCCCCAGCCCAGCCACCACCTCTCACAGGGACATCCAGGCTCCACATCATTTCAACGTGCATATTTATCACTTTTCCCCCGCAAGACATATATTTGAATTTACTCTTGGTAAACATAAGCACAGGAGATGCAAATAAGTGTTGGGGAAGCATAAGTAACTCCACACAGACAGACACACACTGAGACAGCAAACACAGACACGGTTCACCAAGGGAAACCAAGAAGTGCAGAGCACGCCCTGAGGCTGCCACCAGTCCCAATGGCTTTGCTCTCATCCACCAAGCCAAGAGGATTTCTCCTGCTTTTTCTTTGCAGCAGCTGGTGGGAGAATAAAGCTGGGGAGGAGGAGTCTAAAGTTGCAAATATCCCATGAAAGCATCATGGCAAGTCCTGGCTCTGCAGTTTCCTGCAATCATCTTCAAGGAATGGTTCCAGTTGTAGGAAGTTGCAAGTCTTTCACAGTGTGAAAGGGTGGAGGGGCATGGGGACCACCATGAGGGAGGAGCAGCAGGTCATCTTGCAATGTCCTAATTGCAGCCAGCCGATAAACCTTCATGTAGGAACATCAGGGCTAGATGCTCCATCTAGGTCCTCTTCTGCCCTCTCTAAGGTGCTGATTCTTCTTCAGTTGAGAGTAATCTTCAGCGGGACATCATGCGAACAAACTCTGCAACCAACAACACAAGACAGCCCTGAACCAGAAGGCACCCACGGTCCTCAACCCAGCTCTCACTCCCTGGAGACAGCAAGCAGCCAGAGTGAGACTGGGAGTCCCCAGAAAAGTCTGTGCGCTCCAAGACTGGGCCGAGAGCTCACACAACATGGACTTTAATTCTTGCATTATATATGGTGATAAGATCCCACTAGCAGGTCAATTCATTGCCTTGGACTCCTTCCCAGCCACATATGCTCTTGTTTGCACAAGCACCTCTTTGTGTGACACTACAGCAAGCCCTGTCTCCCTTCACTGTAACTTCAGGAAACCCTGATTTACAGTTTTGGGAACATGGTATGATTTCTTAGTAAACTTGCCACTTCACAGAGATATCAGTGTGGGAAAGCACAAGAGTTTTGCTAGATATCAGCATTTTTGTAGAGAAAAGTTTACTTTGAGGGACTTCTTGTTTTTAAAGATACATGTTAACTGTAAAGATACCCTGGATCTATTTCTTGACCACCCTGCAGTTTGTGAAGTCAATTGCAATTGTTCAAATAGAGTGTAAATGCCATCAAATATAAAAGTGTTTTCATTCTGCACTTGAATTGCTGAGGAACTAATGACTCTGCAAAGAGGAAGGCAGTGGAAATTACCCTGTTGACTTCTCCTTTTCCATTGGTGGAGGTGTCCTTTGACAGCTAAAGTGGTAATTCACAGAGAAAATGATACTGGGATAGCATTTCATGTATTTTAGCTGTCTAACGTAATTTGGCTGTGGGAAACAAGGAGAGCTACTGTCATGTAATCAGCCACTGCATTAGAACAACTGCAGCTACCAGGTACTTTCTAGGAAGATACTGGTAGTATTCTAGCATTTTTCAGAGCCCTCAGAGGCTTCAGTAATCCTGAGGACTGAGATGCCTTGTCATGTAGGAGACCCAGGAATGCTGTTGAGTCAAAAAAATTATGTCAATTTACTTTAATTTCTGTACTTAGCTCCTGTACTTCACCCTTACTGCAAAGGGACATCTGGATTTCCACCAGGGAAAAAAGCAGCCAGCCACACTCTCACACCTTCCAGCTCTTATATCTTCTTAGCTGTCTGATATCAACTGCTTCCTTGCCAGAAACCCTGAGCTCTATTAATATTGCTCCTTCCACAGCTAATGGCTAGGATAGTAGCCTAACCACTCATATTTTTCAAAGTCCTTCTGGCATGAAAATTGTGAAAAGAAATTAATTATCTCTAGGATTTAACATGACACCTTTAGATCAGATATCTGCAGTCTTAGTGAGTACAGCTGGCATGTGACCATCTTCTGGCATAGAGGCACAGAGACAAATTCTCTATAAACCCAGATAACAAAGGTGAGCCAGAGGAAATGGAAGGTGCAATGCATTCTCCAAAGCAATCCAGCCGCCTCACAGCTCTTGCAATAGATTTAAAGAAAGGAAAATGCCCCATAAAACGATGGCAGGCACAGCATTTGTGCACCAGAATCTGCTTCTGTGTGAGAGGTTCTATCTCTTACCATGCTAGAATTATGGAGACTAAATCAAAACTGAGACACAGCAAGAGATGATACACAAATGAACAATTCATCTTACTGAAAAAATGGAATTATTTTTTCTCCATACTTCAGAAACCCGGGCCCTGAGGATGCAAATCTTTGGCTTCTGATCTGAAACTCTGACTCACACCAGAGCAGATGGACAGCGAGCATTGATCCCTTCTCACCTTCAAAATCAACACGCCCATCTCCATTCAGATCCACGTCCCGGATGATCTCTTCAATATCCCGATGACCCACCTGCTGCCCTAGAAGCTTCTTCATGGCTTCTCGCAGCTCACTGGTGCTGATCTCCCCATCACCATTGGTGTCAAACTGCAAGTACATGAAAAATACCAGCAGAGGAAATACAGTTAATAGAAACAGATCTTGCTCTGGGTTGGTTTTTGCATTGTCCTGCTCCTGAGCCCGCTGTATTTTATCCATTCCTTCAGTGTCCTTCCTTTTCCTCCTTTGGGTATATTTTGGATCCAGTCTGTCTTTTCTCCTCAGAAACCACTTGCAAATGCTGTGTCTGCACCAGCTTTCCTCTTCCTTGCCTCAAGAGTTCCCTTATCTTAGTAATGTTCTCTACTCCTCCCTTATTCCATGCCTGACTGGGCTCTTTCTAGGTCTTCCACTGTGCTGCAAACTCCTCCTCCTCTTCTCTTCTCTTCTTCAGTTGGTCTTCTCTCTATCCTGTCTTGTGTTGCTCACCTCTCTGGGGGCACACGGAAGGGATCACTCACCTCTCTGAAGGCATCACGGAGTTCTTTTACACCAATCATGTCTGCAGTCTCTGCTAGAAGTTTTGGTCCCATCAGCTCAACAAAATCTTCAAAATCCACATGGCCGCCCACTTGGGACAAGATGAAAGATTGTGTGTAAGAACTCCATAAGTTAGCCAAGACCAGCACTCACTTTGCATTTCTGTGTGCTCCAGACAGCACTTGGCTCTCCAAGAAGCAAAGCACAGAAGGTGTGGGACAGTGGAAGGAAAAGCAGAGGTAATTTTACTCTGTGTTTTCCAGATTATGGGCTAGGCAGAATGAGCCCAAGCTATTCCATCCCAGGCTGCCATGGACTGTCACACCCTTATTGCATCACATACTAAGTATTAGAGGCTTGATCATTCTAGTGCTTATAGCAACTCTCTGCTGCGCCTGTGCCAAAGGGCACAGCAAGGGCACAGCATGATGTTCCTGCATGGCCCGGGCAGTGCCCTGCAGCAGTGGTGGAGTCCTGCTCCATTACAGCAGCTAATGCATGTCCAACTGTTTATTCATTGCATTAGTTCTATTACTTGTTAGTGCCCTGAGAGCTGTCAGCAACACTCTCAAATTCCCAAGCACTCGTGTGCCAGGGTTATCAGCTGCTTTTGTGTGACTGGTTGCGTATGTCACAGCTGTTTTCCTTCCCTTGACCAAGTAACTTGTCCTTTTAACATAATCCCGTGTCAGAAATAACATGCACTAAATATGCTTTTCCCCGCCTGGCTGAGGGTGATACCCTGCACTGCCACAGATGAGAGGTGACAAAAAATAATGGTGAAAGACAAGGGCCACAAACACAGTTACAGTGAATCAGATGCGTCTGTCACATCTTTCCATGACTGCAGCAGACGCTGCCATCAGATGCTGCCAGCACAGCTCGCTTGCAGCCCATCCCCAGGCACACAGCAGATACACGAAAACCACCACAGAGCAGCAGCCCATCCATCACCCATCTGATCAAAGCATCCCCATCTTCCCAAGCTTGCTCTTCAGTCTGACACCATCTGACAACAGCTTCAATGTGACAACACACAGAACCTGTGCACCAGTGTCTGACTGCCCACATTAAGGGCAGTTTTATACCTGACAACATAAGCATGAAGGACAACCCTTCCACTCACTGTTCCCATATACAGCACAGTCCACACAGTCCCTCTGATTAGCAAAAACAAAGGCATGGACTTCTAGGGACCACAAACAAACAGGAGAGATGATAAGAAGTGAATAGCAGAACCAAAGAAGCGAGGGGACAAATCCAAAGGAGAAGAAGCAGCCAGAGACCAAGAGAGCCTGAGGCAATGATGCAGGGCACAGCAGCAACAGGCAGGTACAGCTGGGTGTGTATTACTCACAGTTCATGTTGATCTGCTGGGAGAGTTCTATTAGCTCCATCTCAGTAGGCATGTAGCCCATGGTCCGCATGCAGTTCCCCAGGTCCCTGCAGTTAATAAACCCATCCTTGTCTTTATCAAACTCCTTAAAGGCTTCTCTTAATTCTGTGGGAATGGAAGAACAATATTGTCAGTGACAGCTTGAAATACCTTTTCCAAGAAATCTCCCTAGAATCAACAGCACTTTATGAAGCCAGACTGTCTAAGATACTCAGTATTTTCCCAGCAGGTCTTCCAGCATGAGGCAATGACTGGAGCAAAGTTAAGCTCTTCTGTCAGCAGCACTGCTGACCCATTCCTTACAGGAAAGCTTGCTTGGACTACAAGTGTCACAAACTGTTCATTGCTAAACTGTGCTCCCTAAAGAAACTGCAACTATTAAGTTCTTCCAACTTTTACCTCTGCACTCTATTATATACCCCTCACTGTAGGGACTAGCAGTTAAAACAGCTTCTTTGGTGCCATATTATAATATCATGCTCCACAACACTTTCTGTGGGAGCTGGAGGGACAGCAGTTCCCTAACAGCCAATATCCCATTACTTACTTATTTTCCCACCCCGAAGAATCTGAAACGGATGCAAACTCCTTCACAGTCAGCACTCTCACAGTTTTATACATTATTTCTTTTGCTGAGGTTTCCAGGAATTATTCCAGTAAACATCTGCCTTGCCCCAAATTATTTTAACCCGTGGGCGTCAGCATGGAAGAGCTAGCCAATAGGTTTTCACTGGGCAGGGAGAAAGGGGACACAGGAGGTGCAACAAATTTTACCTTCAATTTCTTCTGGACGCAGTTCTCTGTCCTGCAAAAAGAGAACATACTATGTTAAAGACATTTGTTGGCCACAAACATAGTTTCAAAATAGCACTTGTTGGTACAAAGAGTTCTGGGACAAGCCAGAAAGTGAGAGAAGAAACAAGAAGGTGATGACATGTTTAATACCATCTACCTAGGAAGGCTTCCCAGCTTTCCTTCCCAAAGAGAGGGATATTAACCTGCACACATTTCTCTGGAAGCCCCTCTGCCTCTCATCTGGTGGACAGGGGGATGCCAGGTGGTCCCTGAACAGAATAGACCTGGACCAACACAGCAAGATGTGTGGCCTCCCCACTGATGGTACTATTGGCACCTTCATGAAGCTCCTACATCATTCCCCAGCACCAAGTTCTGGAGCAGAGACTGTCCCTGCAGCAGTTACAATCTCCTCTAGAGCTCTGATTGTATTTCTACTGCCGCTCCTGCTGACACACACAGATCAAAACAGCTGGAAGCAGTCCTTGTAACCAGCAGGTCTAGACCGTCATCTGCTCAGATCACTGCTTGATCTCTGTCCTTCTGGCAGGACAACAAAAGCCATGAGGTCTCTCACAGTCAATGTCCCAGTGACATCTCCTACAGTCTGTCCCCACAAAAAGGTAGGAACTTCCCCTTCCCCCCAGTCTCAACTCCATATACAAGCATTTTGAAACCAGGCATGAAGGCAGACACACAACATATACATCATCAAGGTCATCTTCAAATGAAACAGGACAAGGATTCACCATGTTCAGGAAACACTGCAACTTCAAACATCCAATTTGAATTTCCTGGAAGAAGGGGGAGGATATAAAAGAGTATAGGAAAGTTCCAACACTGCACCAGGAAGAAGAGATGAGCATGGAAATGCACCGCTTTCTGGTTTAAATGCCCTTTCTAATTCCTCTCATGGCTCCCAGGCAAATCCGAAACATCTGAGAATTTGGAAACACAGAAACGCAATCCCTTTTGTCGTCTCACTCTTGGCTTTTCCCCTCAACCGTGCGGAGTTTCTCCTTGCCTTCCAGGTGTCCCCCAGCCTCACCACACGTCCCTGGAGACGGTGCCTTTGAGAAATAGCCTTTGCTATTTAACCGCAGGCTCCTCTGGAAACTCTAATGGCAGCAGCTCAGAGTGCATAGCAAACTAGGACACACACTGGTTTACGTCTGTGCAGAAGTGGGCTGTGCCAGAGAAATGACCAGCTTGCCACTCATAACCTTCCCAGAGGCATCCCTGTGCTGAATGGAACTGTCGGAGCATGCTGGCTCTGCCATTTCATCCTTCACAGACCTGGTATTTTCAAACATGTCATCCCATTTGTTCTGCTTTCATCAACACCAAGTAATAAAACAATTCCAACTCCTTAGACTAGATGCAGGAGGCATAATTGCTCTCCTGCCTTAGATAAAATAACAGAAGAAAACCACCCGTGGTAAATTCCAGCACCTTGTGCACTTTATTGCAGCGATTGCAAAGACTGGAGATAGTGGCTGGGTGCCCAGGCCGTGCTGGGCTGTGAGTGCCAAAGCCGCGGTGCAAAGGGTGCCGTGACTCACCCACGGTACCGCTGTTCTGTGAGTGGCCAGGGTAGGACCCGGGCCTTCCTCCAGCGCAATCCTCACAAGACCATCCTCCTCCTCCCCCATCACTGAAGACCATGTTGCAACTGACATCAGTGACACTTGTCAGAAGTGGGGGCTTCAGCACTGGCTCTAATTTTGCACACCAAAGTATTTGCATTTGCAGGGTTCTGAGCAAATCTTTGCACATGAAGATTCTGCCATCAGAGAGCCACTGCAAATCAGACTGCAAATGCAGAAGGAGGGGGAGGGCTTATGTCCCTCCAAAAATCTGACTCAAGTGATAACTAACGTCATGAAGAGGTTTTCTGTTTTAAATTTGAAAGAAGATCCCCTAAAATGATTACGGAGTAAAATTGCTTGGGATAAAATGGGCTGTATTACTCTAAAGCTTTTGGAGAGCATATGGGAAGAGGAATAAAACTATTCCAAGACTTTAGATCCTAGGTTTGAACAGAAGTGACCCCCAAAGAGTCCATTATACTTAATGGTCTTACCCTCATTTATTTCTGTTCTACACACAATAAATCCTGTCGGCCTAGAGAGTCAATAAAAGTAAAGCTGTTTATTAGATGCACTTATTCTACATCAGGGTACTTAGAAACATCATTAATCCTATTCTGGAGATCTCTTAGGGTACAGTGAGCTTCCATGGCCTAAGCAGGATGGACACTTGTCCAGGCGTCCACTAGGGAGCTGGACCTGTCTCCCCTGACAGGTGGCTCTGTGCGGCTCAGCAAGTGTGCTTGTGTGAGAGTGTGTTTCATGTTTTAGTGACCTGGCACAGGGACTATGTGATCCCTTAGTGGCTGAAGGTTAGGAAGAACAAAACAAAAGCCCTTTGATCAATAATGACACATAATGACTCTTGAGTTGTTGGTTGAAGGAGAGGCTTTAGAAATAATGACCTACATGTCTCCTTACGGCTGTAGATGAACATATCAACACACAAGTAAAACAGAGGTTTTTTACAGAGGCAATAAAGCTCTGGTTCCAAGGTAATTGCAGTGAGCTTTGTTTCACCACAAGAACATGGAAGGCACTGGGTGAATATATGACAATGCACGTATTCACTCATACATATCCATAAAAGGTGTGTTAATCATATGTTTCTGTTTGTCTTTAAATCCATGTTACTGTAGGAGTAGAATGTTTGGGGGCAAAAATATGTTTTAGTTCTTGTAAAGACACAATATTGGGGTGCATACATACAAGCACATATTTGTATTTTTTGTATATAAATGCATACATTGGATGCATATGAACACAGTTACAATAGGTGTGACTGAATGAATAGATGTGGTTTTGCTATTTCTCTCTCTGTCTGTGGGAGGGTAATAGCATTTGGTAGCCCGGCACTATTTGCAAATATGAGGACAGCCTGATGTTCCTTGGTTTAACTGGCTGGGATTGCTGCAATGTCAGGCTGGGTATGCCAGTGCACAAGAGATTGTGTTCGGCTATCTGTGAGGAGGCAGCTGTCTGCTTATTTCTGTTGGTACTAGTGTGCTCACTGTGAACTGATAGAACAGTATTAAATATGGACAGCTTGTTCCCAATACAGATGTCCTGATTTGCATTTAACTGGCTATTTAGGCCTTAAATGCTAATCTGAGCCTCTAGGCACGAGAGGTGGGTGTCTTGCTAGAATAACAGCTTTAAGCACTGGACTCTTCCTGAGTCGCTATGATTATGCAAGTCCTGAAGTCCTAAAACCTTTTCCTGAGCCCCTATGATTATGGCTACTTGAGTGTAGGCTTGGATCTATCTTCCATAGCTGCAATTTTAGAATCCTCCTTACTTGGTGTTTAGGCACAAGGATATCTGCACATCCTTCAGGTCAGACATTTGCCTGTGGTTGTATTTGCACTTGGAGCTGGAGCCGGGACGCTCGAGACCCAGGGCTGGGAGTTACAGAGCTCCACAAAGACGGAGCACGGGGGCGGTTCCGCATCCCCGACTCGCGTCCACGTGGCTTTGTGCGTGTCTCGCCCCGCTTGGTTTGACTTACGTACAGGCTGCCTGTTTTCTGCGAAGCCCTTCCTCAGGAAGATGCATGCTGGCCCCAGCAGGTTGTGCATGACGGCGCAGTTCTGGGCCAGCACCATGAGCGGACCCTGGTACTCGCAAGCCGACGACCCCTCTTCGCTCGTCTGGACAGCTTTATAGCTCGTCTTCTCGTCATGGCGGATCTTCCCAGCCAACCAGCAGCAAGCAAACAACACAACAGAGGATGTTACCTCCCCATCTCGTTCCTCTGAAGTTTTACTGAACCGCCTCGCAGAGACATAATTGCTAAATTCCTTTCATCTGGTGCATACAGCGTCCCCCCCACCAGCCTATTAGGATTTGTACAGAAGCACTAAGTCCAGGAGTTCACTTTCAAAAGCTGATAGAAGAACAACCGAGCACGAGAATTTCGCTTTGAAAATACATCAAACTCTTCGCACTGCTCACATCTACCCAGACACAGCCCAAAGTGCCACACTCCCACAATCAGCCCCAGAGTTCACACTGCTTGAATGAGCTGCAAAGGACGAGCACATCCCAACTTAACAGTACGTGTGCCAGCCCGCACCCCGGCGAACCTGCCGGCAGAGCCGTGTTGGCCAGGGCGTCCCCAGGAGACCAGGCAGAGCCTGCACAAAGCCACTGCACAGGCTCCACGTTACATTTCAGCAACACAGCACCACACGCTTTATCACGTTATCGGAAGACCATTTACAGTATCAGGCGGCTCTGCCAACTGCAGGCTCACGCTGCCGTCGCAGCTACTAATTAGTTACATCCTCAGGCTTTGAGGCACGCACTGTCCTGGCCTCTTCTAATCACTGACAGTCCCAAAGTGGAGATCAGGCACGGGCACAACATTTTTGTGTGTTTGCATTTGCACATTTTCCTAAGTGCACGTCCTGCTAAGCTAAGGCTCCAGAACAGAATCCAGCACTGAATTTTATAAGGAGGCACTGCTTTCCTTTTATAGAAATGCATTTCCCTGGCTCTGCAAAAGAACTCTTATCCTGATATTCCCATGCAGCTATAAAAAGCCAACACAACCCACAGGACCCTTGGTTTTACAGAATAAACATTAATCATACATCAGATTCCTCTTCAGGAATGATTCTACTTTTACAGCCAGTGTTCCCAGGGGTGATCAGTGAAGCTTTGTCAATTGTCATTGTCTCTATTAACCCTTTCCTTAAAGCCTGAGGTACATTTTCAGGCTAAAAGACCAGACATAAACACCCCCCATTCACACGTGTCTGAGACTATTGTATCTACTCGCTGTGTCTGCCATGTGCTATTACACTGCATGCATGGTTTGTAATTTGCCTTTTTGTACACAGTCTTACACCAATCTGCTCATGTAATGTCATGTGAATATCAAGCATCAAAACAAAAATAACTCAAAAAGCAAGCCATGGAGAAAGAAAATGATGAAGGAGAAAAGCGGTTTTGTTGCAGTCATGGATGAAGAAGGAATCTGTCTCTGATTAATTCTGACACATAGGACACTTGTCCTTAACAAACTGAAAGATGAGCATCCATCCACGAATGGCATATTACTAGCTCAGCTAAATGTCAAGGCATCTGTGTTGACCTACACAGCTTTGTGACATCAGTGCAATGTATTTTCAAAATTATCAGTTTTATTTCCTGGCACATTTTTCAGTTTAATATACCAAATAATATGAGTCACTTAAATAGCCCACATTGGTTCTGTGTTTAATTCCAGTGAAGCCATGTGAAGGATGCAAAGCCCCACAGCCCCAAATGTTTGTTTCCTGACACTTCCAGTCAATAGTTTATTACCAAGCTATATAGCAGTACCTCCTAACAGTCATCTCATTATTTTTCTGTCTCGATAGAGGTTGCCAGTTTGACAAAACAGTTGCCAAGAGCCACTGAGGATTGTGACCAGACAAACTGCTGCAGTGCCAGAATACCATGGTGAACAGCTCAGCGAGGCTTCCTGCCCTGCCCTGCCACTGCAGGCAGGATTTATGGCATTCAGTGTTCCCTCTGCCAGCAGTCTCACAGGTTGTCCTGCAAATATCCACTCAAGTTCCCTTCACTATGTTCCTCCTACATCCCAGAAGAGTGGGGAAGGGAGCTGTGATATTGGTATGGGGCAAAGAAGCATCAGCCACCCATTACAGGGGAAACAGCAGTGTGCATGACAAAGAAAATGCAAGGATAGGACTGGGGAGATCAGGCTTTCCCAGTCCCTTCCTTGAGCAAAGGACCACTAACCTTCTTGGCCAAGTCTGGCCCTTGGCTGTGTCAGATCAGCAGATTATGGAGTGGGAAGAGACCTGGTTGATCTAGAGATGGCTAAAGTGCTGGAGAGGTGTGGTAAAGTGAGGGACCTGGATGCCAAGGTTTTTAATTTCTGCACAGCAGAAGCACACCAGGATTCACTTCATTTTCCTGCCTGAGTGTCAGAGGGACTTTGTAGAACAGCAAGCCAAGAGGGGCCTCCATCCCAACTGCAGTATCCCTTGGAGGGAAAAGCAGCCAGGATAGCTTCCACGATCACTGGGGGAACACTGTGACAATAGGAAACTGAAACTTCCAACAACAGACGTGGAGTCAAAGCCTGAACAAGCAAAGTACCTTGGTGTCAGCCAGACTCAGACCAAGCCAGCTGGTGCCTGGGAGTGAATCCCAAATTTTGGGTTGACATCATGTATTCAAGAGTTCAGACTGTCACCCAAGAGCAGCTTCCACACGTGCTGTCTGCAGTCCCTCCTCTTTAACATTTCAGCAAAATGAGTTTGCTCAAGGTAAAATCTGAGAAAAATGATTGGGATTATATAACAGCCAAGTGAAGCTGTGCAATGTTAAGACTGATCTGCAAAGTCTCCACTATAACCATGTGTGTTGCGATCAAAAGAATGGCAGAGCACCAGGACCTGTCAGGATGAGTGTGCGAGGCCTTATTTCATAGCTCACTAGAGTGATGTCTGAGAAATTCTCTAATTCAGCTTTGCAACTTTTTCTCTTCAGTCCTGACATCCCAGGTCTTGTAACTAGGCACAAAGTGAGTTATTCGAAGCAGCTTTTAGGAAAGAAAGCATAAATTACCTAAAAGACTGACAACACAGAATTTACGGGTTCTTGAATTCATTTTGATTCAAGCAGCCTGGCTACATGTCAGACTTTAATTGCAGTCGCCTTGCACAGCTGCAGCCAACTCCTTTTATTCCAAGTTGGAGGTGACCTACAAGCAACCAAGTTGATTTTTCATATGTGCAACATATGGGTGAACCTCAGTTACTTCTACATCTCCCTGCAGGTCACCCTGACCTAGGGACTGGTCTCAGCACTGCCTAACTGCTTGGTGATGAATTCCCTCATCAAGTATCCTAGCTCCCCCACAGCAGTACTGTGCCATTACTGGCTTTGTTTACAGCAGCCAAGAGAACAAGTAAATTGTGTTTCTACACAGAAGAGGCCAACATCCAACCAAAGGAAGCACTGTACGATGGAGGTCCTCTCCCAAACAGCTCCCTCCCAGAGGAGCTTTCCCAGGTGGCAAGGTCTCCTGGATGGAGCATCTTGATGGCAGTGGCATTTCACTGTTGTCAAGGTCTCCACAGAGGCAGCATCTCATTGCAATACTTTGGATGATCAGCATAACTTTATCATTGATGGAGAGTGAACTGCATAGCTTTTTGCTGAGCTATTATATTTGCAGCAATGCCAAGTGAGAACCATGTGGCTGACAGGTACACAGTGCTGTAAGATCGTCCTCAGCCAAACAGGAAATGTTTCTGGGGCATGTCATTCCCATTTCAACCCAGTCCATAACAGCAGAATTATTCCTGAATCTAATTTGTCCCAGGACCACTGTAAAACCTCAGCACAGAGCAGACTGTGGGCTGAAGCCTAACAGATACATGTAGCAACTCGCAGATGAAGTCCAGCTGGGCCCAAGCATGTAGACACATGGGCCATGCTGACGTGCAACATGGTGCACAAACACACAGCCTGGGCCCAGTGTGCCACTCAAAAACAGACACGTGGACAAACAGAGCAGAGAGAAAAACATGCTTCTGTACCCAAACACATACCAACAAAACTAATTGTGTGCATATGCAAGGATGGACAGACATAAAAACATGTGCATGTCTACACACAGACTTCTGTGAGGACATGCACTAGCGGGTGAGCACCCACACAGCACCATACAAGCAAGGGTATGTGTGTGATACACAGAAATTCCCCCCTTCTGCACTCACAGCAAACCTGCTCAGGTGCTCAGGATGCCTATATAGAGACGTAAAGAGGTAAGGACAAAGACGTACCTCAGATGGGCCCATAGGTGTGCATACCCTTACCCAGCAATGGCAACACGAACAGACACATGACCCTTCACACCTACATGGAGATATGTCCCTACACCCATGACACGTGTGATTACTCATGCAGGTAGCTCTCAACTGAAGCACATGCACACGCACAAACTCACACTATGCACGTCAAGATGCCCCGGCAGGAGTGTGCCAGCACACTGTACACATCAACAAGCACATACTTGCATGTACCCAGAGGAGAGCTGTACACACACAGCGAGCAGGACACGAGCCTACACACACATTTATTTACACACATTGTGGCTCTCAGCATCCTGGCCTCTACTGGCTGCACTTGCATGAGCAGCTCTTACAGAAAAAGTCTGGTGAAGAGAGATGAACTCTTCATACTCATCTCTGTGTTTCTCCCACCTCCCATTCTCATCTGCCCACAAAGTCACCCATCCCCAGAAGCAGGACTGGAAATGCACAGCGCACTTTGATTCAGGGAACATACCTTTTTAGAGAGGTTTCTCAGTGGAGACTTCACACAGTTGCCCATAATATGTTGAGGCTGCCTTTCCGGTGGACTTGGTTATAAAGGAACTGAAGCAATTGATCCCATTAAAGGTATTCCTTGGGAGCAAAGCAAGAAAGGCAGCGCCAGGCAAATCCAAACAGCTACTGGCTGCTGGGGCTTTCCCTCTTCAGGGAGCTTTTTCTCTCTCTGCCTCTCTCTCTCCGTATTTTACTTTATGTTCACTTGAAGAGATGAAGCAGGAAGGAGAGGGAGGGGAGAGAAACAGACAGAAAGAGAGGGAGAGAGAGGGAGAGAGAGAGTGAGTGAGAAGGGGGGAGAGAGGGAGGCGGGTGTATAATCTACATCAGATTAATGTTCAAATCCCTCCCACCCCCCTCAATCTGCAGGCAAGATTGTTTCACTCATAGGAGAGGGCTGTTTCAGGGAGAATTAAAACAGAGAGGCAATGCAAGAAGTGATTTCAGTGATGAGTTCAGTGAATCTAGCTAGTTTGGGTCCACACAGCCTCTAAACACTGCATCCATACCCACCCCCCTTCTAACTCCTCTCGGCTTTTCAATCACCACAGTGCTAGGCTGGCCAGAAGGCAATCCACTTAGGGGCTTGGAGCAGACCACGGCTCGTTTCGGAGCAGAAATGGACCATTTATCTGGGTGGGACCTGTTTCAGCTTATAAATACCAGCAGACCTAGAAGTGTTTGATTTTTTTTCCTGTCACGGTGGAAGCAAGCCTGGACACAGCAGTCCTAGGACCCTACAACGCTCTCAGCCCCAGGACAGTAATATTTAACCACAAGGGAGAGATCTTGAGCCAGTCTTGCAGTAAAGTTTTTCCAGCTTTCTGCAAGTAAAAATCAATTGGCAGCTTAACCTGCACAAGTCTGCCAAAGATGGGCTCACACCTGAATCCTAAATCTAAACAGCCCCAGGTTAGATAATGTGAATCAAAGAATTTTGATGTCAGATCCATCCATTTCATTTGCAAGAGCCCAAGTCCTGGAATAAATAAGAGGCACCTGAACCTAGAGCCGGCTCTAAACTTTGGACTTTATGCCTGTAGCATAGAATAATCTCTGAAAGAAAAAGGATGAGTCCCCAATACATTTTCTCCTGATCTCAGGCTGAGCATAAGAGCATTCAGTCTGAAAAGAGATTTAAATTGCATAAAAAACACATCATCACACTCAGGCAACAGGATCTGTGCAGGATAGTGAATGCACCTTTAGCTATGAAGGCACCACAGCTGCAGCTCCACAGTGATTAGAAGTATGAAGAGCTACCTCCTTCAAATACTGTGGAGACCAGGACGATACTGATCTTACACCCTATTATGCAGCAGGCTGGTTGGACACTCAGGTGTTCAGTCAGAAGATTTCACATCTTTGTTTGCAAGTATGGTTCCAAACAAAAGCTTCTACAAAGACCTATGCCATGGGCTGAGTATTTGCACCACATGCTTTTTGTGATGGAGCCAAGGACTAACTCTCCTGGCAGCTCTAGGGCTGTAGGACAAAGAAGGATGAACTGTCATTGTCACAACAAAGCAGGGATTTCTTCTTCCACCCTGATGGTGCTGAGGCAAATTAAGTATGATTCTAAGGTGACTGAACAGTTGCTTTAGAGTTTAGAGGCTTCTTCCACCTAAGGAGATGAGTTTAGGAGTCCAAGTATGACAGAAGTCCACAGCTTCTCCAGTTCCAGTCACAGAGAGAAGGCCATAGGGGATGGTGTTTCTTGCTCTTCCTTGTACTAATGGCTTCCCAAGAGTGAAGGCAGTGGAACAGCCTCCTCTCAGATTCCCCCAATGCCTTCTTCATTGAATGACCTGGGAAGGAGCTGCACAAAGGTCCACAGGCTCTTCAAAACAAGAAGCTGCAGCAGCAAATGCAGGAAGACACTCTTTGTCTGCCCCTTGTACCCAGGGCTGACTGAGAGGGGGACAGAGGGGAAGACCTCCATAGCAGAGCCCACCCATGCTAGGCTGGGAAGCAAAACTCTTCCTGAGCTGGGCCTGACTCCCACTCCATCACAGGAGATGCTGAGGAAAAATACAGTCACTCTCAGGGGACTGTGCCAGCCCTGGGCCTTGCAGTGGGGGACTTTGCAGGAGGATGCTGAAACTCCCAGCTGCTCTCAGGCTTCCATCTTTAGTCCTATTTCTCTTTCCCTCCTTAAAGCAGCTAATGGGAGGCTGATCTACCCTCCGACAAAGTGCCAGTCATTAATAATGTCCTCTGTCAGCTGGAGCCATTCCCCAGGCTCCTTGTTTATTGACGAAGTGCTTGTCTCCCTTGAGCAGAAGCTGCCACACAGCGAGTGAGGCGCCTGGGCTCCTTCCCGAGACAAACGACTTCAATTCCAGAGCAGAGAGGAGAGAGAATTGCCTTTCTGCTGCTAATGAATCTCTCCCTGACAGGAAGCATGGAGGCCAGGAATGCCCTGCAATTGAGAAATGCCCATCTCCCACATTGTCCCAGAAGGAGGGAGGGAAAGAAAGGGAGTCAGACATCTCCTGCCAGAAAAATCCATCACAGTTCCTAGACTGTTGCGGGACAGCTTTGGAATACAGCTGTGGAGCGTGTCTTACGGAGCTCTAAAAGCCTCTGAACGAGATGGTCACCCAGAAAATACTAGCTTGTTGCAGAGCATTCAGAGCCAGCCACTGTGGTACATCACTGTGTTTGCCTACTCTCCAGCTTTTCTCCCCTGCAGTTACAGGCAGTTGTAGGAAACGTGCAGGGCAGAGTGAGAGGGGTGAGACCTGCTGCCAGGCTTGGCTGGGAGTTTGCAATCCAGGAAGGGGAGAGGGAATGGAGCCCATTTGCACCAGGTTTGCAGCACAGTCACAATCCTTCGACTCTGTAAGAACTCTAGTGGAGCTGCAAGGGGCCCAAGAGATGCAATCATAAACAACTTTTTTATCTCCTTGTTTACTCTGACTCTCTTAAGAGCAACTGGGCAGGACACCACAATCTAGCAGACAGCCCCTGCTGAGCTCTGAGGAGGAAAATCTCTCTACAGTGGGATCTTGTTCCCATCACCACCACAGGCAGCTTAGAGATAGGCAGGAAAGTGGAGTTGGCAGAAAGGTCATTAGATTGGGTTAGAAGGAACATATTTTCTCCCTTTCTCCAACTGAGGCTGCTGTAAGAGAACAGGATGCTGAGAATAAGTGTGTCAGAAACATTTCTGTGTAGGTGCTGATCTGTGGGTATGCCTATATCTGGGGTAGTCAGTATGCATGTGGGAGGGCTGCACATGCATGTATACTGGTTTTCCCACACTGTTCTTTGTGGCAATCACACTGTTCTTTTAAGGTCTGTGTCTCTGTTGTAAACTTTCTAAAAATCTGTAGGAACTTTGTGAAATGGGAGTCTCGGTGCTGTTCACGCACCTCCCTTTCTCCTGAGGTCCGAGGTGGAGAGCAAAGACCTCAGTGGATGTAGCTTGGCACAGAGCAAGGTCTCGGCTCACGGGAAATAAACATTCAGCACACTGACTGACCTGAGCACAGTGGAGGGAGAAGGCTGGGTGACTTGGCATTGAACAAGGAATGGTTTAGGTGGTGTAATATGTCTGGATACTTTAAAAAGCAGCAGTGCTGTGCTTTGGGCTGGCACCTTTGGCAGAAATGCTCATTTCATGGGAAAATGTTGGAACCCATAATAGCTAATTGCTTGGCAGCTGCTGGAAACTTTATCCAATGGCAGCAAATATCCAACAGACACAACAGAAAGGACAAAATCAATCCAAAACATGTGACTGCTTATTAAACTGTAGCTTTGCTTGGCAAAAATTTTCAGTGGAAGTATGGATTTGTACAGGGACTATTCAGATGCTAGGCCTGTTTCAGTGCACAGTTCCTCACGTGCTGGAATATATTACATCACTATTCTCAACACAACATAAAGACTGCAATGTCAGTAGGTAGTGGGTAGTGTAAAGTAAAGCAGGGAAAACTCTTTCCTAGCATCTTTTCACTGAAGTCCATAGTTCTACTAAGAGCCCATTAAATGCTTCAAACATTTAGCATTTTAAAATACACCAACTTACTTGATTTATCCTAACAGGGCAGGAATTTTTGTTGTACTTTTTCCTATCCCAGAGTGGAGAGTGCATATATGGATTAGCAGCTTTCAAATCTGCTTCCAATCACTTTTTATCTGGTGCCTGTAGATCTATAATTTAAAGGAAACACATAGTTCTACAAGAAACTCTCTTGTTTACTGAATGACCTCAGATGAGCCTAAGCATTTGGATTAGGTAACATCCTCCTGTTGCCAGTGCACCTCATTTTGAAGCTCCCAACCACTGGAACATGCACTGGCACTCCAAACTTCTGCAACTGATTTCCCTTTCTTCTTCTGCATCAGCTCCCAAGTGCTTTTGCTGCACATTGAGTTGTGTCTTCTAACCTCAAATGAACCTTGGATGGTTCCATATGCCAGTCAGACAAGTACAGGTCCATCTCAAGGGGAGGTACCAGCAGGTATTAGTGGATGCAGTCCAGATTCTCATCTAGGGAGAAGAATATGTCTGCAGAGTTTGGGAACTTTCTTTGCTGTCAACTGTTCCAGGAAGAAAGTGTTGCTGACTCATGCTGTGAATAATATTCTCCTCCATTAGAGCAATTGGATCATAATCAATCACAAACAACAGAATGTTTATTAAAAAGATCAAGTATATTTTCTATCCCTCTCAAGGTAACAAAGCCTGGACTGCCTGTCAACTTCTGTTTAGAACAGCTCTGTCTGTAAATAGCTGGCTTCATTTTGCATTAGATGAAAATAGATGGGAACATGCCTTCTCTTGACACCTTCCCTGCAAATCTGATCCAAGTATTTTGCATTAGCCCAGCTTCCAAGTTCCTACGCAGGAGATGTGTTGGCCAGAGCACAACGTACTGTGGATATTTGCTGATGATGATCCTAAAGATCATCAATGGGCTACAAAAAGACAAGTACAAACTTGACAGCTCAGAAGCTGCTGAGAGGATTTGTCATGTATATGGAGTACAGAGGTTATTTTTAAAAACCTTACGTGGTCCCTTCTCTTTGCTCCAGAATATGAGAATTTTGTGACACTCTGTCAAACTGTGACTTCTGCAAAAGCAGCTGCCTGGCTCCCTCACCTCTTTGGAAATAAGAGGGGAAGGGGATCACTGTTTGGCTGGCACACTGAGGTGCTACTGAAAACGTGGCAGATCACCAGATGTGCAGAGCCCCGGAAACCAGTATCAACCAAATACTCCGAACGAACCCTGCAGCATTACGTGAGATTTGCCACCCTAAAACGGAGACCTGCCTCACTTCTAATTTGAGTAAGGATCTGAGAGCACCTTTAAAAGGGCCAAACTGTGTATCCCAGGTCTCTGGCTATATCTCAACGCAGCTGGTCCCAAAGTATTTAAACCCTTTGTGTCTTATTTCAGCAGAACACAGTGGGGTTGCTGGTGGTTGTCTACTTCCTGCCTTCAGCTGTTGTGACATGATGCTTCACAATGTTACACAGTTGTCTGTTTCCTTCCAAGAGCAGAGAATGTATTTTTTCTGTGTGGGATGAAACAATGCTGTGTATTCTTTCCAAAGATGGTTGCAAGATGCAAAGTACTCTAGGGAAGGAACGGATGGAAGAAATATTAGAATATTGCTAATGTCTTCATTCATGGATAGCATTGAGCTCATGGTCTTATGCTGGTGCAGAAAGCTACTAAAAACCTAAAAATGACCATACCTAAGATAGTTCTTTATTTTTAAGTGGGGCATTTGATTGAAATTTGAGGATTACTCAGGTTCACGGGCACTGCTGCTGCTCTCTAAGGTCACAGGAATGTCAGAGGATTATTGAAAGGGAGCCCAAAGTTAGCTAGGCATATTTTACTGAATGCACACCATATAGCTGCTTGTTATTGGAAATCAATACCACTCATGGACTCATCAGGGAAAAACAGTTACTAAAGCTGGAATGCTACAAAGAACCACAGCTAATTCAGCTGACAGAGTGCAGCCCAGCCACTACATCTAAAACTAAACTTCCCTGACATTGTGTTGAAACCCAGTATTGCATGAAACAAAAATCAAGGTGGTAAAGCTTAACAAAATGGACAGTGGACTTATATAAATGATGATTAATTTATCACTGAAAGCTTTTTTTTTCTCTCCAAAGATAAGCTGAATCTAACCAGAAGGTTTGTGTATTTCAATGCATTAGATCATACTTCTGTATATTTCATGAATAGAATATTTAATGAATGTTCTTTTAGCTTGGTTTTATTTTGGTGTCTTTCTATAGCCTTTTAAAACAGATTTGTTTAAAAAGTAAATCACTGACAGAGATTAATGTTTGCTGGCAGACCCACTGCAGGCAGGAGGCTTATGCATTGCCCCTTAGTGATTCTGTACGTCTGGCTCACATCCCTCAAGCTCTTTACAAGCAATAAATGTGATAAACTTTTCTCCAAGCTGAGCAAGGGGGGAACTGAGTGGATATGCTCAAGTGGAACAATGTTTCTCTGTGTCTGAGTTTATTACATATAAAAACATGAGACGTACCTTGGAAGGAGTGGCGGGTGTCAGCAGGCAGGTGTGTACGCAAACGCCGACCGATGTTTTAAGCACAGGAATGCATAAGCGTGTACAGAGGTGGTTGTGTAGCAGAAGATTTAGCAGACACTGCACGAGCAGGCTGTGTGTACATAGACAAGACATGTACATGAAGGCTTTTTATGTCAATCTACATGCATGGACATGGGCTGTGGCAACTCATGCAGGGATGGAAGCACAAAGGCTGTACGGGCCGCACGCAGGTACCCGGACCCCAGTGAATACGCAGGTGGGAGCGGCTCTCGAGTACATCACGGCAACAGCGGGGCTCTCGCCGGGTCTGACACACTCACCGGGCGGTCCANCGGGGCCGGGGCCGGGGCCGCCGCCCCGCTGTCCCGGAGCCCCGCGGCGGAGAGCGAGGGGGACGGG
Organism: Daphoenositta chrysoptera; assembly: GCA_013397915.1. Taxonomy (NCBI): domain Eukaryota; kingdom Metazoa; phylum Chordata; class Aves; order Passeriformes; genus Daphoenositta; species Daphoenositta chrysoptera. The sequence goes on along the minus strand of VZRO01004750.1, from coordinate 568,356 downwards.
CAGCCCCGGGCAGCGCCGCTCCCGGGGAGCCCCGGCGGGAGGGGCAGCACCCGGGGAACACTGCCGTCCGCGGGAGTGTCCCCTGCGGCCACGGGGACTGCCTTCCCTCTTCGCCCGCGCCCTTTAGGGGGACCCTTTTGGGTCCGGTATAAGCCTTCAGAGGTGCCATAAAACACGGAGGAAAAGTCGGTGCAGGGTAGGCATTTCTCAGATTTTCTTCTGCCTCCTAATCTGTGCACCCACGCTCCATACTCCAAGCACGCCAAGACTGTGCCACGGGACCAGCATCGCTTCGGCGGTCAGTCATACTAAGCCAGAAGTCTATTCACCACAAATTACTGTGCCGATTTAACAGTGTTAATGAGCAGTTTAGTTAGAGACTGTCTCAGTTTGTTACGAGCCCTGACGTGCCACTGCTTCACCTGCCGTACAGGCACAACACAGCACGCGAGCACTTGGAAACCCAGACCTTTCACCTTCACCTCGCCACCCCACAGCGTGACACATGAAAGTTTCCATTGCTGCCATCACTGCTTCAGACCAGCCCAACAAGCTGCAGCCTCCCTCGCTAATACACAGGGCCGGCTCAAAACTTCCATTACTGAGCCAGGAGCCATTCTTCCCTGGCAGGAAGTGGGAAGGAACTACGGCTTCGTAGTTCTCCACGGGTGGAGCTCCAAAAATGGTCCTGATACAGTGACTGCTCTTGGGCAAAACTCCGGTTAGAAGCTGAAGCCAAAGTCATTGGAGGGAACAAAGTCATCTGGCAGATGAGAAGACCAGAAAGGTGAGCGGCTTTTTTTCCTCTACAAGGCACCTTTCCCCTACACGCTCTTGGCTAGTGAGAAGAGAATGTTCTTGACACATACTTTCCACACAGGCAGCCTGGGGACAACTCCTGCCCCAAAATGGGGCCACTTCTGTCATCCCAGTTTGCTGTGAGGTCCATTAAAACCTGTTAGGAAGAACTAAAGCTCAAGAATAAAGGAGGACGGAGCAGGACAAGAAAAGGAAAATTTTACAGGAAATGCAGAAACATTCCTTCCCTATTTCAATGGTAATGTGGACGCTGACATTAAAGCAGGAATGGGAGATGGTGCAGGAGGGGCTTTAAACTCCCTGTACAAATAGAAATACAAAAGCTCCTTTGGCCACAGTGCTAAACACCAGAACCCTGTAAATATTTCATGATTCTCTACGGCAATTGTTTGACCCCTTTGATCCCCATGCTACCAGAGGCAATTGACAGAAAACTGTTGGGGAATTACTTCACTGAAAAATTTAACAGTCAGGCAGGGTGTGAAAGCTAAAAGGCTCTGAAAACGTTCAGGTGTCACATGGCAGGATCGCTTACAAATTAATATTGCATTGCAAATGCCCGGAAAAAGCTCTTCTTGAGGATGCCAGCTAGACCAGTGCTGAGGCAGAGGAGGAAAGAAGCGGGGACCGGCGGCTCTCTGTGCCGCAGTCCCTGTACAGAGTTGTGGTGAGTCAGGTGCCAAGCGGCTGCTGCACTGTAGGCACTGCAGCCACATCACCGCTGCCCCAGGAATGCCACAAAACTTGCACTGCGGTCCTGCTGCCACCGCACTGCTGTCCCGGTCTCTGTGCTGCTGTTGCTGCTGTTGCCACTTAATAAACTGTGTCTTGTTGTCAGGCTGCCACCTCACTGCCACCCCAGCTGCCGAGGGGTCACGACTCCTCTTCTGTTGCTGAACTGTGATCTGTAGCCACGCTAGAGACACTACAGGACCCTCATGCTCTTCTGCTCTGCAGGCGTAATAAGCATGCTCACTTATGCTTCGCAACACTCTTTTGCCACTTGGCCACTCCAACACTATCCAATCAGGCCAAAATTATATGAAATATCCTCCTCACACTCCCTTTTCTCGCCGCTTTCCCACTTTGCTGCATTATCACACACACATCCCTTGCCAACTACACCCGTGAGTCACAGCACTGCTCTCGCACTGCACCGAGCTCCTGCCACTGCAGGGCCACTTTAAAACACTGCTGTCGCGCTGTCCCGCATAAAACCAGCCCATACTCACACTGCAGTGTCACCAGGTAAGTCTGTGGCGTTGTCCTCATGCTAACTCACAGCCGTGCTTCCAAAACTGCAGCATGGTGGTAGTACTTCACTTGCTGCCTTCTGCTACAGCGGGATGGTGCTGTCAGATCAGCGCAGCCCTTTGCACACATCACACCAGAAGTGATCACTGCTGTATAAATGGCTCTTGTCTGGAATATTGTATTACTGCATCAGTAGACTGCTAAACTCTTCTGTCAGGCTAGAACACTCCACAATTATCACGCCCGGGCACTGCCAAACTCCTACCACATGGCACCAGTATCACATCTCTGCTCTGCCCCAGGATTGCTTTACCACATCACTGCATTGTCAGTGCCATGTTCTCCAGGCACTCAGAGCTGCATGCACTGCATCCTAACCCAGTATAAACTCCACAGCAGAGTGCTCTTCTGCAACTGCCACACCGAGCCAGTGTGCAAACATGTCATTAGGCTAAGATGACATCCTGGATTATACTTAATGCATCATTACACTACCCTACTTTTGTTAATTCATGTACCACTCAATTACAAAATGGTAAAATATCCTAAAAGAGTATTACTGCTTAATGGTATTAGAACATCACTGCACCAATATAGCATAAGCCTAATTAATAAAATATCACTGCATCCTGTATCCTGGCAGTATTTTAGCATTCTCCTGGAGTACACACCCACAGTGCACTATATTGCTGTGCTAGTTATATAAACACAGCGCTTCTTCCTTCACTCCGTCTTTTTTTCTGCACAGCTACAAATCTGTCTCCCTCAGACACAACCCTCTAGTCCTGAACTGCTCCTTTTTGCTGTTACTGCAATAATGACATCCTCCATGGAGTCATCCCTGCAATCTTTTCAGCGTATCTGATTGTACCACTGTAGTGTCTGCATCTGCGACCACATCCCTGCACCACCATGGAACAGGGTGATGATGTTCTACATCTGTAGAGCTGGGACAAGATATACTGGTGCTGCTGGACCACAGTGCTCTGCTGCTGCGGATATGCATCACTGTGCTCCTCTCCTATGTACTGCAAAATTACTGTTTTAACTGTTTCACAGTGGGCTGTGTGGGCTAGAAAGAAGTTCTCATATTAAATTAACTATCTGGTGAGCTGTTGCTGTTTTCTAATCACAATGTGGAGCAGACTGGTGTTACAGCACCTGCAGTCTCGGACTACAACCCTGGACATGCCTGCACCTATGACCCTGCCACAATCCAGGCTGCAGCCTGGGCTCTTGCAGGTTTAAGTCCTTGCCTGTCTCAAACCTTCACACACATTTTTACACAATGCTGGGTATTTATTTCTTCATTCACAGAAACAAAATTTGTATCATTCTGTGCCATGGCAGAATTTCCATACGTCTTACCCCTGGGCTTTTATTCATCCCAGGATTTTGATATCACTACAAAAAAAAAGCTTCATGTATATCTCTTTCTGTAACCAGCTCTTTGTGTATCCTAAATTATAGTTCCCCATCTTGCCCCTGTACGGGGAGATCTACTACAGCCCACTCCTAAAAGTCAATCCTAAAATCTCCACTAAATTTTCATTCTGTCATAGTTACTTCAAAGAAAGCAAGTGAGAGATGAATACAGAGAGAAAAGGGAATAAATAACACTACGCTCTAAAAGAAAGATGCTGGTGTGTGTGTGTAAGCACTGGTGCAATGTACTCAGTGAAAAAGTGAAACCTAGAATTGTATCTCTCTCATTTCTGTAAAGGGCATTGTTCAACACCACAGATAAATTTTGCTACATTTACAGTTTTCAGAAGTGTCTTTAGACACTGGAATGCGAGCAGCAAAGCAGGTAACATAAAGATGCCATTCAGGTAAGGATTGAATTCAAAACCCGAGGAGTTTCCATGAGTGGGAGACCTGTCATGGATTTGTTTGTATTTCTGATGCTTTGGGGACATACAGCTCCATAGACTTAACATCTCTTCTTGGATACATCTTCACTCCCCTCAGAACTACAGTGTAAGTCGGAGCCAAGACCATAGATTTCAAAGCCTGGTGCTTGAATATTGCTTTTTGTATCCTGGTTGAGCATCTATCTCTGACCAGGCTCTTCCTTACTGTTACAACAAAATTTTAATCTAGACTTCGGGTGCACCATTGGCACAGGAAGGGTAATACTCGTTTGGAGTTAAACACAACCCTAACAGTCCTAAACAGCAGCCTGTCAGTGAGGATGGAAAACTGTTGTGCTTTGGAGAGAACAGATGTGCTTTGATTTTTATCTGGAGAAGTCAAGATAAACAGAAGTAGACAACACTCCCATATTAAACATATGGGTGTATCACCCAATTACAAAAGTTTTTCTAATTCTCTCCATAATCTCAGTCTGAATGGGCTCCCTGCAAAGCCTCCCAAACATGCATTTAAAAAAAAGGAAAAAAAAAAAAAAGAAAGAAAGAAAACAAACAAACAAAAAGACTCAATGATAAACTCCAGAAATCAAAATTCTGATTTAATTGATCATTTCCAGGGCTGGAACTTAGCCACCCAGGCTACTGGCTTATACCTATAATTGTGCTTCTGGAAGATTGCAGTTACATTAATCTTCCCAGAGATTACATTTTCCAGTAACATCCCTAGATGTCTCTAAAAGAAAATTTCAATCTAGTCTCCCTCTGCCTTTTCATTTTAGAGGGTAACCCTGTTGGGTAATTTCACTACCAAAAGCAGCTAAAAGTGACAGCTTTGTACCGAAAGAGCTTGCAAACACCAAAAGCATCTGTTCCATTCTAACATAGTGACTGGGAAGGCTTCGGAATTGGGTCAGGATTTTTTTTTTGTCGTCCTCCCCACTACCTTCTCCTGACAGCTTCTGCCATCAGAAATGATTCATATGCTGATTGTACAGAAATGTACCATAAGGAGATGTAAACAAATACAGCAAAGCAAGGCGGGGAGCCAGAGAGATGGAAATCTAATAAGTAAATAGCTTTTAAAAATCCGCTTCTCTGACTCTCACCCTCAGCAGGCAGAGCCACAACTTCCCCCGGCGACAGGGAAAGCACCGGCACTTCCCCCGTCAGCACCACCGAGAGCGCCCTCCGCAGCGCCCGGCGGGGCCGGCGAGCGCCGGGGGCTCTGACCCGCGCCCCGTCCCCGGCGCGGAGCCCTCCTCGGGGCCGACCCCGCAGCGCCCCGGCCGTGCCGCAGCGCCGGGAGAAGTTCGGCAGGGGCGGCCAGGAAGCAGTGCATTTACAGCTCCGGGCTGCGCCCGGGGACGCGGGGGGCTCCGGAGCGAGGAGCCGAAGGTCCGTGAGCCGCAGGAGGAGGAGGCGCGGAGGGAAGGCGGGTGGAAAGAGAGGGAGGGGTGGGTGGCGAGGGGCGCTTTGCCCCTTACCTGGCCAAAGACCGAGCTGAGCATGGGGTGCAGCTGCTGGATGAGGGGATCCGCTTCCACTGACCGATCGCTGCCGCAGGACTTGGTGGAGCACTTGCTGCTAGATTTGGACAGAGGTGAAGCGCCTTCCGAGAGCTTCAGGGACTCTCTGCTGGACCTCTGCCTGTGACTGAAGAAAAAGTCCTCCTCTGCCTCCTCCCCATCCCTGTCTGAGAGCTGATGCTGGTCCTGGGGGTGACCGTGGCTGGCGTGCGGCGGGAGGTGGTGATGCTGCCTGGATGTCCGCACCGGTTCCTTGCCGCTGCCTCTCCTTGGACCTCCTTCCGCCGGCTCGGGCTGGCTCTCCCCCCGTCCATGTGACAGCTTCCCCGCGCCCCTCGCTCCGTCCTCCCGGGCGCCCGGGTGGCAGAGCGGCCTGCGGGCACTGGGCTCCCCGGGGAGCTGCTCCTGGCTCAGCTCCCTCCCCATCTGCCCGCCTTGTCCTTTGCCGTCCCGGACGCGGCTGCCGCGGGGCTGGGGTTGGCCGCCCGCCACCCGCCGGCTCTCCGCCGCCTTCAGCAGCGAAGTGCGGGACTCGCTCTTCGCCATGGAGGAGCCGCTCATCGCGGGGCCGCTAGAGCCGCATCCCCGGCCGGGCGGAGCGCTGCCGCTGCGGGCAGGGCTGCGGCGCGCCGCTCACGGCATGTCCTGCGGAGACCCGCTTAAATCCCGCACCGCGGCCCATGTGACAGCGCAGACAAAGGCCGCGGCAGGGGCGCTCCGGCGGGGGCTGGCGGGCACCGT
>VZRO01004750.1:511265-562122 GCA_013397915.1 Daphoenositta chrysoptera | reverse complement strand
GCAGCCCCCCGGCGCGGCGGCGGGCGGGAGCCGCCGGAGCATCGCCCCCGGCGGCGCGGACGGCGAGGTTGGCGAGGCGTCCCGGGGGCGACGGTGGGGGAGGCCTTACTCCCGAGGCTCCCAGGAAAGGATCTGAGTGCCTCTGAGGGCAGAGCCGGGAGGGCGAGCACCCCTGCCCCGCGGGGTGACCCCCCTGCCCACACGTGTGCCCCTCGGAGAGTTCCTCCGCGCCGCACCCTGGACCCAGCACGCTCTGGGGGTCGTGGCCCACCCGAGTGCTCCGCCTGTGTGCTCAGCCTACCGACACGGGGCCGCGGTGGACACTGGCCCCATAGGTCAGCACCTATAGGTCTGATCACTACAACAGAGAGGATTCAAAGTCTTGATCCAGATTTCACAAAGTTCAGGAGAGGAGGCTGGTCTGCTGCGTGCCTGACATAGCTCACAGGAGAAGTTTTGATGCAGCCTTTGAAATGGATGTAGAAGTTTTGCTAGGGGACGTCATGAAAGGATATAAAGATGAAGGAGTTTGTAACTAAAAAAGCCGATTACTTCTTTGTAATCAAATACAGGTAATTAAGTGGCAACAGGTGGTTCAATAACGATGTTCTGTTTAAAAACAGAAAGAAATAATGGCATCAAATCAGACATATGTTTCCAATGGGGAAAGGTCCCAGTTGCTTCTTGCTCATCCTCAGACAGTGATTGTGCCTCACTGCCAGACTTGGATACCTCAGCAGTTTATCTACCCAGAAAGATGAAGGTGTGATTATCGCATAATAAGCTTACTCATGCTCACTCTGCTCTTGCTGGCACATGCACAGCAGTTACTATGTGATGACAGTCTTCTCTGCAACAATCCAAGTGCAACTGCTCTGCAGCCTGGGGTCCCCTTGCAGCCCGTGCTGCTGTGCCCCCACCCCTACAGATACATGTGCTGGTCAGGGCAAAGCTGCCATGGAAAGAGGAACATGCTGCAGCCCCGGCTCAGCGTGCTCCGTCTCCTCAGCTGGGCTATCAGCACCAGATGCGCAGCAGCCATGTGCAATTCCTGCACAAGGTGCCCTCCCTCTATCCTCAGGATGGCAAAGAGCAGAAGAGGCTGGCTCCTCTGCCCCTTTCCCACTTAGAACTCTTGGCAGCAGCTGTTGTGGTGGCTAAATGGGCTGTTGAAGGGGTTCATGGCAGGGACATTTGTCAAGCACCAACTTTCCACTCAAACCTGCAGCATCATTTCAGCTCCTAATTATAGCCAAGGTACCTTTTGGGGTTTTGTTGTGGGCTGTTTTTTATTTCAGAACAGGCTGCTCCTGATTGTTATCAGCAGTGCAGAATCACTTGTCATGGCTGGATGAACATGAGTCTTGTCTTTTCCTACTGCACCTGCATTGCTGGAGTCATGGCTGCTCTGGCTGTTCTCATGGTTGTTCTGCCAGGAATCTCAGAGGTAGCAGGAGGCTGAAATGAACATTTCTCGATAGCTCCATGTCTTGGGAAGTTAATTCCATCAGGACGTAACATTGCTTCTAGAGAAGCTGCCGTTTTTGGAGTTACAGCTGGTGCTGATGAGGCATTGTTGTGAGAAAGTCCCACAGATAAGATTCCTCTTTAGTCTGACTAACACTGCCCTCATCCTCCTTGGGGTCTTTTGAGCTATTCCTGAGGTCTGTAGTGCCATTTCTGTCTACAGGTGGGTTGTAGATCCTTGCCTCAGTCAACTGAGCATTGCAGAATTTGGAGCATATGCCTCATTAGTGAGAAGGGACTCACTAGTGCAGGTGTGATTCATCACTTTGGAGAGCACATCAGGGATCAGGGCATGAAACAGTTTGACTAACAGAGGCAATAATAATGCAGGCAGGGGCCATGTTACAGACCTGAGTAACAAAACAGTAGCAGCAGCTGAAAAAAGTGTGTAATGGGACAGAGTAACAGCACAAGGGAGAAACCTGGCTGTCCACAACACCTGTATCTGGGTTTCAGCTGGGAACAAACCCCAGCTGTTGAGAGAATCTGGAGTACATCCTCCCACAAATTCTTTTTAGAAGTTCTTCATGTATCTCTTTTTCTAGACAAATTAATCCTGGGATCCCAGTGGCTGCATAGCATCCACTGCATACTAAAGAGCTAGTTATTCTAGAGCCAAATGCCAGGGAACAACAGTGCCCCGCTGCAGAGAGAAGCACATTAATTCCAGCACGGCTGAGCAGTGAGATGTGCAGGGACATCTCTCCAGAGAGAGCGTGGCTCCTCTTCCATCTGGCAGCACAAAAGAGGACAGGCCTGAATCCTCAAGACATGAAGATTATATTATGTAACATGCACGCTCCCTGCTTCCCGAGACAGAGCTGAGTTAAACTATCCGTGTGATTCAGTCCAAGGCCAAGCCAGAGAGGAGCTGTGCTTCCCTCCCAGACCTGGGGGATTCTGGAGCAAGTGAGTAGCCTGAAGCTGGCGGGGGAAGGTAGATCCAATTCCAGCGTGCAATGACAAACAGCACTGCCTGCAAGTGTAAAATCGTGGCTTTCTGTAAGAGTGCTTATCATAAAGCATGCCCGTGAGCAAATGCACATGCATTTCTGGGGGAAGGGTTTGGTCAATTTTTTTGGCTTCATTTCTGCATAGAGAAAATTTTTGACAAAAATGGGAATACTGTTAAAACAAACAATGGCTGCATTGCCTGCCCTGAATTCAGGAGAGTGTATTTCCATTTCAGTTAAAGGCCTACAAAAGGAGTTCAAGAGTAAAATGTGTGAGCACTGCCCATAAAAAAAGTCTTCAGCAAGCTGTTGATGGGAAGGCACAAAATGTCTGTGATGTTTTGCAGCAGTTCTCTTGGTTCTAATTTCTTAGTCTTTATTATTTCTCTCACCTGCATTTTCAAGAACATAATCATCTAGGGTAAGTATGATAATATACAAACAATTTACTAAAGCAAACAAAATTCTAAGCTGGTCTGGGCTGAGAATCAGGAATCTGTCCTGTAACAGAAGATGAACTGCCTAGCACTCATTTATGGCCTTTTCCCTCCATTGCTTTTTAGAGGATTTCAGAAACACATCATGTTTCAATAGTCATATAGATGCCAAGTGTTGGTCTTCAGGCATATTGTATTTGGACAAGCATGTGTCTCCTCCAGAGGAAGCAAAAGCACTGACAGCTGGAGATTCTGTTTGCTTGAAGAGTTGGTATTGCTCTTCAAGTTTTTCTCCACAGGAGAGAAATAATCCTGACAGTATTACAAAGGCATTATTGTTCCAGCTGTAATCCCTATGCTCAAATTCACCCTTCAGGTTACTCGCATCCTGACTGCAAAGAGAGAACTTCCCTTTGTATTTGTCAGGACGGTGGCAGATAGATTGGTTGTCACTGTTTTCTATGGTCAAATAGCATTGAAGGTGGAAAGGCAGCAGCGTGATTCTGTAATAAGCCTGCAGGAATGGGGAAGGAGGATGAAGGGCAATGGAACAAAAATAACAGTCCACAAGAGAAATGGATGAATGACAGGAAAAACACAGTTGTAGAAAAGCCAGATGATGGAGAGATAAGGGGCAGAAGTGTTTAGGGACAAAGGTGAAGCTCCCTATACATTATAATGGAAATATATAGGACTGGCCAGAGGGCCAGGCTGTGCCCACAAAGCTTGCAATGGGAAAAACAGGTAAGTGCAAGCATCAGTGTGGAAGAGGGGATTTGTTTCCAAAAAGAAGAAACAAACCTTTTCACTGTGATGCTTTGTGAGGGCACAGACCTGGGTTTGCCTTTACAGCTCCATGTTGTTGGCACATAAGAGGCCAGTCAGAGAAGGAGATGCATTCTGCTGACATTTCACGCAGAGATGATGACCCAACCCTTTCTTAGCTTGTAAAACCAAATACCATGAAAGGAGATGTAACAGAAATTCTGCTTTTCAATGGGACAGATACAACTGGGCTCCCTGAGCTACCACACCTGGCCTAACTTTAGCCAGACTCCTATGAAGGGATCCAACCTCCACTACTCCAGGCATGTAACAGAAGTAAATAATTTTCCTGGAATTACTCCTCACCCTACCTCCTTCCTACACACCCTTTTTGAGTCTCAGTCTCAGTTCACACAGCAAGGAATGCAATTAATTAAGCTGATATAGCTGGCTCAGCTTTGCAGTTGTAGAGCCCACGGCTGGCAAATGTCACCTCTTTCATATCAGACATCTCTGTTGCCAAACTACAGTCAACTTCACAGTCACATCTCTGTAGAAAGCACTGCTGTGCACGTGGAGGTGAACCACAAAGCAGGCAGCAAGCACTTTAAAGGAGAGGTCTCTGTACAGGTTCTAGGGGGAAAAAAACCCCAAACCTCTGAAAATCACAGAAGCAAAACTGATGTGGTTTTAACAGTGGCAGTGGTCTCTCTCTCCATTTGACAGTCTCGAGGCATAAAATGATAATATGACAAATAGTAAATAACAAAGGAATGCTCAATTTGTCAGCTTGTCTTTGGCTTAACACTGCGAGCAACAATTAACTTAGAAGGGAGAAAATTAAATCATGTAATAATTTTCCACTTTTCAGAAGACCTGAGAAAAGCTCTTTGGTAAGAGCAAAGCTTTTCACAAGCTCATGCAGATGTTTTACAAGCACAATAAACTATGTACATGATGGAGTCATCTCTTTCTGAAATATGATCTGGACTACAGGATTGTGGCTGCCTTTCAGAGAGACAGGTGGACTCTTCAGCTGCATTAGAAAGGATCCCTGATTATCAGGTAAAAAGCTTGTCTTTTTTTTTCCAACTAGCAACATTTAATCTTTGCCAGTTAAAAAAAGAAGAAAAAAGGCTATTTATCAACTGCCTAACGAATTAGTTCAGGGAATGGAAAGAGAGCAGCACTGAAGAACAGATACTTGCAATATGGGTTGGAAGTAGTTTAGGTACAAAGCTGAATGAATTGCTATTGCTTGCTCATTGCCTGGCAGCCTGATCTCAGGTCAGTCTCCTGGCAAAGAAGACCTCTTGCATTTATTTTGGGAGAGGATTATTTTCTAGTGGGAAGAGTATTAAAGGTGTATCAAGATTATCATACATCAGTTCTCATATTTTATTCTGCCACTTTTGATGCGCTTGGGAAATCAGAATAAAAGTAGGTGCTGCTTTCATCCTTTGACTCTTTCAACACCAACAACTAAAATATGAGCTGAACAACTCAGTATGTCACGGAACAACTCAGTTATACAACATAAACTCAGTTACACAACAAACAGGCAAGAGTATGAAATAACTATAGTGAGTTGAAATTCATTTGGGATCAATTGGAGTGAATCACTCATTATCTCCAGTGCAGCTGTTCTCTCTCCATGGAGCTGCTCTCTCTAAAGTATTTTACTTAATAAACATTGATACTGGTAGATAACTAGCACAGTTATGAGTAGAATATAGCTCCGGGGAGAGACAGGGTTTGGCACATCTGGTTTATAACCAGAAAGAAAGCTGTTACAAAGGAAGCTGAGTTACAAAATGTGGTCAGGTTTCCGTTAGCAGCCAGTAGCCCCTTTCAGATGACAAATAGCCCTGGGATGCCAGTGGAGGAAGGACACCTTGTTTCAGCAGCAGCTGAAACAGCTCCTGTGCAAGCATGCCCACCTCCCTGTTGAGCCAGCAGGCTCGTGGAGGGAGAGGAGCAAGATGCTGCTACCAGTGACACTTGGCACGAGAAACTAGACAAAGGCACTGAGAATTCCTTATCTTGGAGATCTAATTTTTTTTTTCAATAATTAAACAAAAGACCCGATGTCCTGAACAAAACTACAGCTGAGGTAGTATCACCCTGCCTAAATTACCTTTCAATTTCAGATAAAGCATTTAATCAACGTTACAAATAAGTTTGTTGGAAAATGCTTTGTATTCCTCATTTCAGAGGGGTGCTGTGTTTTGGCAGTGGATCTAACAACATCTCATTTGTATAATTATCAAGTTATATTGAATAATGTAGGTTTTTAGTAATTTCCAATAATTCCTTTAAACATCTGGAGAAGCATTTCTATTTCATAATTATTAAAGGATCAAGTAAACTCCTATAGAATAAGTAGTTTTTATCTGCGCAGTGGCAAAAATCAGCTTTGCAGTTTTCAGGCAGTCAACATACACCAGTGTGTAAGCAGGGAACTGGTGTCAAAAGATGAGTTAATGACCACCCTGACTGCCCATGATTTTGCTTGAGTCACAAATGATAAATCTCGATATTTTCCCCCCCAGTGAAGAGTTCCTACAGGGATTTCAGCTTTACTGCACTATGGCTTAGTTCCTTTCCATGTGAAGCGCAGGCAAAGAATAAGCAAAAGCTTTCCAAAGTTTTCAAAGCTTTCCAAAGGGGTTCTCAGGCTTTTGGACTTAAGAGTCTCTGTTCAGATACAAAGGAGAAAGTGTTGCAGGCTTCTAAAAATCTTTCAACACAGCATGTACAGAAGCTGGAGGAAACAGAAATCTGCCTCTGGATATGACTTTTAAATGCAAACTGTGGACCTGTGCTGCTATGTCCTTTGTCTTTTGAGGCAGGTTTTAAGGAGATGTTAATATTTGCTGTCTGAAGCCCAAGTTTACATCTCTCTTTAATCTGCTGATTAATAACATCACACTGTTTTAAAACTGTGTTTCCCACATTCGTTTACTGGAAAAGCTCTCACTTTGGGCTATCTTTACACTTTGGGTTTTGTTCAACGTGAACAATATATGTCTGAGTTGAATCAATCCTCTGAAAAACATCTCCTTAAGTAAACTTGAAGGGTTCATATTCTAAATATGCCACTTTTAGTGTGAAGGCTCACTCCTAGTCTTTACTAAAATATATAAACATTGGGAAGAGCTGGTAATTGCCTAAAATAGCTTAATCAGTGTAAGAGGAAAGGGAATGTTCATTTACAATGAATTAAAATCTTAAAAACCATAATTCAGAAATTTATTATTGATTAACAAAAATGTCTCTCCTTTATTCCTTTTCAGTGACTTTCTGTGATATCTACTGTCAGGAAACAAGTAGTTGCCAGTTTCCAGATGCTCTCATCTGTTTACCCAGCTGAGGAAAACCTAAGGCATAGTAGGATCTTATCAACACTGGCACTTTATGAAATGTCTTAATTACCTCAATTTCTTACAGCTTCTTTCACTTTCCAAATGATTTAGAGCTGCAAACAAGGCTCCCAGAGGACTTTATAGAGACTCTGCTCACGACACCATTTAAATATGTACATGACAGCAAGTCATACTCTTTCTAATAATATCAAATATTTTAAAATATACATTGTCTGAGCTTAGACATTTGAAACATATTGTTAATTTCCAATGGGTTTATGCATTAAAGGCGTGAAGACTAATGACAGACTAGGCAGATCAAACAGAGGTTTTTCCTGACACTCCAGCTCTGAAGGACTCAAATGTGGATAAGACTGTTACGTAAGACAAGCTTCTGGATATCACTGAAGTGCTTTACAATTAAGATTGAATATTAATAAAAGACTTAAACTGAAAACCTCCAGCTATTAGAAGGATTAGAACTTAGCAGTGGGCTAGGGGAATACATGCAATGTCAAAGCCATTTTCTTGGTTGTGATCAAAGGCAGAAAAGGCAGAAAAGGATGTGGCAGCAACAACATCTTAGAAGAAGGGGAATAGAATTGCAGCATCATATAACAATACTTCTTGTTATTATTATTAAGAGCAGCAACTACTTGTGCAGAAGAAAAAGGACAAAACTTAGGAGTGCAGCCTAGAGACTCTTGATCAGCAATGTACCCTCTGACAGAAGGTATCTGCACAAGAGGGTAAAAGCATCTGCTCATTTACAGCCCTGTGGCTGTACTGGCAGTCCTGGGAAGAGCATGTGAGAACAGAATTCCCACTCGGTGCTTTTGTCATTCAGTGGCGATATCAGCTCCTCATACCAGAGCAGTGGCCAAAAGCAATGAGCATGGATGTTTACAGGGCTCGATGCTACATAAACAAACTGAGGTTGATTAGATTTATTTTCTGGAGATTGATTCTATTTTCCAAAAACAATATCTCAAAGGAAGTGCCCTAAAGGGTATTTATTTTGAGAGCCCAGGCCATTTCTCTGTGATTCTCATGGGAACAATTGCTCTGATAGTTTCATTGTGTTCTACTGAAATATCAGGTTGTAATAAACTGTAATCAGGCAAATAGTATTGGCTGCATTTTGAATATATTTCTTACTTAAAAGGTATCCTCCTCTTGGAAAAACCTGGAGACTGACTCCCTCTGCCAATGTGTCATTCCCACATCATGACTTCTACTGCAGGGACTGCCTGTGGTATGTTCCCTCCCAAGGCATAGCTTTGGCCACTGTAACTGTAAATTATTCAGTTGCCCAGGCTCAGGAGCAGGGACATGGCAAAAGCCTTCATTGGGTTAAGTAGAGACAGCTGGAAATGCGTCACTAATAAGGAATAACTTTGAAAGCAGTTTGGGTGCAGAGGGATTAAGGAATGCCATATGGTATCAGGAATAAAAAGATGCCAAGCAGTGTAACTTCAACGGAAAGGAAGAAGCTACTGAGATATCCAGAAGAGCTGAAAGTCTGGAAATACAGAAGGAAATCGGGAAAACATAAATTGCATGTATATGTGTTATAAATCCATGTTTATCTAAAAGCCATGTATGCCAGTAAAAAGGATGACAATCAGAAGTTTTATTTTTCTTAATACTCAATTTTGACGCATTTGAAATGTTTAAGAGGTTCCAGTCAATTCTGGCAGTGAAAACTCCATAGAAATCCATATACACTATGAGATAGTGCACTTCACATAAAAGTGACATGTAAATACTTATTTTCTTTAGGCAAATATAAAAAAAAGGAAAATGAAGGTGAAGAAATACATGTGCCTGGCTGATTCTTACCTTTTCAAAGATTACTAAGGTGTGTCTCTCCTCAGATTTTTTCAGAAAATTCAAATTAAGGTCTGTCCTCTTAATAGGGAATTGATTCACCCTCAAAATTTTCAAAGCTGTTAGAAGGTCAAAGAACTAGCCTCTGGCAGCCATCCAGTCCAAAATTAAGTGCAAGTCAGATCTAAACTCCATGAAAACACAAAATATGCCATACAAGAGATCTGAGAGATGTAAGCACATTTAGCTCAAAGATCAAATCATGGAGAACCACATATACTCTATGATAATAACCAGGATGGACTGAGAAAATATTTGGCATGCAGAAGAAGACACCAGAAATGCCATGGATCAGCTTTGCACATTTTGCCAGCAGCACCAGAGCTTGCACAACATGGGCAAGACCTCTGCAGTGCCACCTCCAGTGAACTGTTCATGGGGGACAGTGCAGTGTTGCAGTGGGAAATGAGTATGCTATCAGCTTTAAAGGAAATGAAACATTTATTAAATTGGGCAATGGCACACGACTACCATGCTAGATGAAGTCTTAAGTGCAATTAAAAAATAAAACAACAAATAGAGCAAGAGATATCCAGGTAAAATTCAGAGATTACACTGATAAGCCTGTCACTATTAAAGGAATTATAGAGACTAGATATATGAGTAAATAGGAGACTGAAAAACATTTAAGGGTAGTGGCAAGAGTATTGTTTACTGTGCCAGAGGCACAGCAAGCCCTAGACTTGAGCAAATGGCAGCACAGGTAGGAAAGTTGGTACAACACAGAATGCAAAGAAAAGCTTGATACTGATTTTCCAGCTGAAAGACACCAGTCACATCTCGAAGACTTTCCAGTGACAGAAAGGCTTCTTGGTCTCAGTCACCAACTAAGTGAAAAGACAAGTGACAGAGAAAACCCAACATGCTGCTTTCTCAGTGGTACTGACACTGTATTCTGTCACTGTGGATAACTTCCAGTCTCCATTATCCTCACTTCAATGATGTGGTGGAAATCAGTATTAAATTAAAATAATTTACATTTATTGGCAAATCCTCTTGATAAAACTGTTGCAGTCAGATGCTAATATGTATTTAATATCAGATAATTTGATCTGAACCAAGTAAACCCAAATTACTCACAATGAATTAAAATTCTAATTGATCCTTAGGAAACTGCCAGTTAGATTTATTTCTTTTTTACAATCCAAAGATACGTAAAAGGAGACTTGTCTGTACCATTGCTGTAATAATTAGCTGAAGCTTTCAGGCCAGTAGTATCTATCGGTTCATAAATTAGTGCCCTCTTCTACCTAACAGACTTTGCATCATTTTATTAATAAAGCTCCAAAGTTCATTACCACTTCAATTTACTATCCCTGGCTTGAAATCTTGAGGAGTACTGACAAAGTGGAAAAAAAATACAATTACAGGCAAGACTATATTAACTAGATAAATAATTCTTGAAATACTATTACTGTATTTACAAATGAAACTTCCACACGTACTTTATGTATAATTTTGAGTATGTATAATGCAAGCTAAGAGTCTCTGGTGCAACATATTAAAAAACCACACTAATAAAATAGGGCTTTTCACCCGTAGACAATGTAATTAACAAAATAAAAAATGAGAATTAGAACACTTATACTGAAAAAAACTGAAGGTAGAGGAACTGGGGTTTTGAAATTATATAAAGAGAGAGATAAAGAGGAACAAACTCAAAAGTTACACCTTGTAATCCCCAGCTCCACCAGTTTTACAAACATGACACAACACGGGTCATCATTTATGACGATCAATAAACTCTAAGCAAATACTCACAGCAGGCTGTGAACAGAGGAGGTTGTCCCAGAAGATAGGCATATGCTGTAAAGGAACACAGAATGCATTTCCAACTCCAGGAACAGGATTTTTGCCTTGACTGACAAAGTGACAGCTTGGGAGCAGTTATAATAAGTTGAAACAACTTAATATGGTATCACCAAGTGAGCTTAGCACACCCTAACAACAGTAGTTTTATACATTGACAGACATCATCAACTTCATGCTACACTCTAAATTCTTCAGAGAATCATGAGGATATTTAGCTTTTATTAGTTGTAAGTCCTTATTAGAGCTTTGTATCATAGAGTGATTGTATTGTTAATTTTGATGATGATGATCTAGTTTGAATAGAAGGGTGAGATACTCAACATTTAAATAGTTTAGCCTCCCAGACACAGGAACTCTGTGGAAGAAGCCCAGGAGGAATACATGGTTGTTGAGCAGCTGAAATTCTGACTGATTACTGAATGTTATGCAAGCAGAGCCCCTGCACAGCTCCCTGCAGTGATTTCTGCTAGCAAGAGAGCCTGGAAATCGTAATAAAAAGCAACATTACAATGGCAGTAGGGTGAATTGTACACATGTTCAAACAAGATGTCAATGCTAAACACTACTGATTACCCAGATAATGCTTCAGTCACTAACCCCATCCCTCAGCCTGTGGTGTTGTCTCACTCCAAGTGAGTGCTGGGAAGTATGAAAGTTTTCCCACAGTTTCCCCCCCCAGTCCAGTGCTATTCCTGGAAGCACAGTACGGTCATGTTATCTGAATCCCCACTTGCTGCAGAAACACTCATCTGTACCCCTTGCATCCTCTATCCCTTGGAACAGCAAATGTTTTATAGGTCCACCTGTGACCCAAGAGCCAGGAGGACAGCATGGGAGGAATCATCAGCAAGAAAGCCCTTAATGAAGAAATGAAATAGGTCTCCCTTGGAGAGGAGGCTTACTGGAATGTAACGAAAACAAGCCCCATCCCTCCTCCCCTGCGCACACATACACACACCCTAGAGGCTTTTGCAAAGCCACAGGAACGGAAATAATTTTGTTTGAATCCATCAAGCATTAAAATCCGTTCACTGAGGGATTGAAGTGAAAAATGAGCCGGAGACAGGAATTAGAAGCTCACCGCCTGGGCTGTCAAAAGGGATTTTCCCCAGATAGAAAACAAGCAATTGGAAATGCAGGGAAGTAAATCCTTTCAGGCGCTGACATGTGTGCACACTCTTCGTTTCCCCTCCCAGCCCTCTTGGTTCTGTGTTCGTGAAGTCAAACCTGTACACACCTCCTTGTGCACTCTCTGGCTATATTGACCATGCCTGGGATCCCCTTCCAGGGGTCTGCTCAAGAACGTTGCAAGCCTCAGGCCAAGTGTAGTGATGAGATACCCAGGGGAGCCAGCTGCACTTCCATACCCATGTACTCATGGCTACCTAAAGTGCCAAAGGGAAGACAGGGCAGCTGCTGAAAGCATAAACCAACAGCTCTAAGAACCATGTTATCTACTGCGTAAAATTCGCTGAAGACAAGGAACAAAGTCGACATTCTAGTTATAACCACTTATGAGTTATAAGCACCTTAATTTACCCCTCAAAAAAAAAAAAAACAAAAACACTGCACCTCATGTCCCTGAAATACGGTCTCTTTTTCTCAAGGTCAGTACAAATATCTCTGCACCACTTACATTTTATTGATGTTTCATATATTTATTTGCAACCGTAAAGGCCAAATGTCTACTTTTCCCAAAACGAAACAGACATAACAGAAAATAATGTGCCAGCTAGGAAGAGTTTGGACTACTGTGCAGAGGCAACCTCCAGTCCAGGTCATGAGGTACATGTCACATATCTCTGCAGTCTTATAGCTGGACTTCAAGAAAAAAATTATCATTGCAGCACTGTTTGGTTTATACAAGGTAGACTTCCCCTTTAGTTGTTGCCAAAGCTGAAGGCAAGAATTATTTATAGCAAAGCTTCTATATGAAGATAATCAACACAACCCACTGTAGAATGGCTAGTATAACATTGCACAGGAATGTAGGGCAGCCAAAAGAGCGACCACCAAGGAAACCTAAATGGATCTACCAAATGGCCTTAACGCAGAGTGTTTACACTGATCAAACTGTGTAACAGCTGCACACTGCTGAGCCAATTGTCTACTGAATGAAGAACGTAGAGGAAGAAAGAAGTAAAGAGGAAAAAAAGAGAAGATGAAGGGCCAGATATGCAGCATTTAAACTGTGGTAAGAAGCATCAGATTGACAGGAGACAAGGAGCCATCTAACCACAGCCCAGTTCCAGACACGCATACAAATTGGTTTAAGAAAAGGACAGAGGTAGAACAAGGTAAGCATTCACATAACAGGATCCCTGGTGCTTTGTGGCTTTGAATTCAAAAGCCAGTTAAGAAAACAGACAATTTGAAGAAGTCTAATTTGACATAAAATTTTAATGTGTGCTAATGTGCTTCAAGATAAAGTCCACAGTTACCTAGATACAAAGACATATGAGTTTGTAGTAAATATTTTCTTTAACACATGCTGTCCTCTACTGTTGTGTAAAATGCTTTCCTATTGTACTATGACTGATAATAACACTACCACTTAGGTGGTTTTTTATTGCTATAGTTCACACTGTGCTTAAGCCAGGGGGTATCATTATCTCTGTTTCACATGTGGAGTCATGGAAGCATCTAAAGATGAAATGAGTCCACAGCAAAATCAGGAAACTGCAGTTTTATAGTGTTAGCTTGTATAGAAGAAAAACCTCAAGAGGTTTAAATGGGGTTTACTGGCAGCATAAAGCCTGTTTGAAAACACCCATGACAAGAGTTCATCTTAATGATGAGCTGGGGATAAACATGGACAAAGATAAGATAGAGGTTATAATGCTATGGCCATGAGTCAGAGAGAATCAGCAAGTGGCAGCTTCGAAGCTACAGTAGAAAGAGTTTGTGTTTAGTTCACACTGATGATATTCACAGTTGTCTCCCTGCTCTTTGAGAAGCTGATGAGTTATCACCAGAATCTTGCACCAGGACCACAGCACCCAGACAGCTGAGCAAAAGACCTGGAAAAGATGCTGGCTGAAGTCAGCTGGTGTCTGTGTGGCTCTAAGGACAATATTGGGGTGGGGGTTGATCTCTATCTGAGAAGTGTTATGCGCCATCCCCATTCTCATCCCCTTCCTGCTGAAGATGCTGCTGCACTGAACCTGAAAGGTCTGGTTATAAATAGCTTCTCCCTGCAGCTCCTCAATGAGCCACTGAGGCGGAATGAGTCATCTCTGCCAGCTCCGTGGCCCCCCCAAAACGACTGCGTCAGGTTGGGAGCATGGCTGCCAAACGCTGGTACACACTGTGGTACAAACTGTTCTCTCTCAAAGGGCAGTGGCCTTGGGGGACAGGGACACTAAACAATCCAGATCTAGTCATTACTCATAAGCACCCAAAAGCCACATCGCTTTGAGAATAATGTAACATCCATCAAGAGGACTTAAAAACGTACACTGGTAACAAGTCCCTTTGTCCACACTATTATCCACACCACTCTGGTTTTCAATTGGAGCTCCTAACCCATCAATTGGTTTGTTATGGAAATGATTCAGCAGATCTCTGAAAGTGAACCTCTTGTTCTGCTTACAAAGAACTTTTTTCTTACCAAGATTTGGTGACATTGTTCAGCAACTGGGCTCAGCAACAAGCGAGCTGACAAACCCTCACCTCTAGGTGAGGTGTGCTACTAGAAGCATCTCTGTATTTCCTGTGATAAAATAACATGAGAATTTTAACAAGAAACGTCAGATTGGCTTATTCCATTGTGAGAGACATTAACCCAGCTGAAAGACAGCTGTATCTCTTTTAGTTCTCTTGCAGAGGAAAACAGAATGCTCTTTGGTGTGATTTCCTGACCTTGCATGGGACACCAGGTGCCCAGAGTAAAGAAAGCCTAACAATTATTTGTTTGTTCATGTTGATTTTATTCAGAGGCAGATGGAGCTCTACTGAAACATGTCCTTTCTCAAACCTAAGACAATAAAGATAGATGTTTCATGAATTTTAGGATAAACACCTATGTAACTAAGTAAAGCATGAGTCCTTGCCAAGAAAATCACACTAGTTTTCTGTGGTTAGCAGAGACTGAAGGGGTTGGGTGTGAGTACTTACAGTGGGGGAAATAATTTAAACCAATACTGAGTTAAAAGGAAGGAAAAGAATATGAGAAAGGGAGGAAAATACAAAGTCAATGCTAAAGAAGAACACGAGCAGAGTCCAGAAGCCAGTATTACCGTTCTTAAAAAACCCCAAAAACAACAACAACAACAACAACAACAAAAACCAGAAAGCAAGATTTGGAGACAGAACATGAGGAAATCTGCTACATTTCTTTTACATGGAGAGTTTAAGACAATGTGATCAAAATGATTCTGGTATGTTTTCCATAAACTAAGTTTAATGGCTGTGTCCTGTGGCTCACTCAAGCATTGAGTGAGAAAGCAAGCTCTGGACAACAGCACACACCATCAACATAATTGAACAGTTCGTTCAAGTCAAACTTTTGCAAGTAGAATCTTGAAAAATAAAATCCACAAATAGCTGTTATTTGAACTGAAAACAAGTAAGGGTGATGAAAATCCACACAAACAGAATAAACAGAGTAATGTATTTGAGTTCTCTCGATTTGCCAGCGTTCAGTGGTGCTGACACGAGCACTATTCCCCAGCCCTGTGGCCACTGCCAGAGGTCCCCAGCACTGCACTGTGTGGTGGCAGAAGGTGTGTCTGCTTTCAGGTCTTGCTGTGATGCCAACAATGACAGAGCTTGGCAGACTTTTTGCTACCAGCTGAGGTGATACAGTGTTGTCTCAACAGAGGCAGAGGATGATGCAGCTTTACATGAGCTGCCTCTTCATTTTCCCTCTAGTCTATAGTTCATTATCAAACCAACAAGGTACATTCTGTTAAAAGTTAATGATTTCGTTCTGATAGAGTTTTAAAACAGACCTACTCCGGAATTTTATAGGTTCATCATGCGCAGCTTCATCATTTTTATATTCATGTCTGGGAATAGTTTGTCTTTGGTGATTTTTTTTCCTAAACAGAAGGGATTTACTCCATAGAAGAATCTAAACCTTGAAAAGACCCCAGTCCTGCCTTCTACCACCTTCTTAGCGCTTAAAAATTATTTACTGGTACCTGGTTCTCATAAAAGGACAATTCTCCTTTCTGCTACCACCTCTAACTTGCCTTCCCTTTCCTCATTATTACCTTTTCCCTGTCTCCTAACAACTATACAGAGAACAATACCTTTTTTCTCTTGCAATGTTGCCATATCAGTGAGCAATAACACAAGAGCCTCACCTCCCTGCTTTTCAGGAACTTAATGCTTTGGTCCTTTGCTGTATTTGAAACTCAGTGCAAGTTATTCTATCCATAGCTGTAGTCCTGTTACTTGCTACTTGGATGCAGAGATAGCAACCAGTGCAAGATACAGGACATATCTCAAGACGTAAGAGAGCGAATTCTTTGCTCATTTGCGAAGTATAATTCCAATTACTTCCAGAGATATGGCTAGTGTACCTAGAGGGAGCATCTGTCCCAACAATACCTGGGAATGCCAATGGCAAAGGGTAGGGTGGCAGTTCTATGACTAAGAGAATGGTAATTCTGATACTTAAGAAGCACAATATATGATTTTATTAATGAGCAAGGAAATAGTTAATAAAAAGAAAACTAGGAATATGGGAGGCAAGAGCCTTAGTAAGGGCTAAGATGCTGATGGAAGAGGGGAAATGCTAACAAAATACAATCTCTTGGTTTAAATATTTGTAAAGGCCAACACATCCCAAAATACCCTGTAGGACATGAAAAAAATCCCAACAAAACAATTCCACCAACACGCGTCCTAATTGCCCCAGGACTGTGAGCCATCCTCTTGTCACACACAGCAAACCTGGAAATGAAAGGTACTGAAACCAACGGGAATGAAACAGCTACTGCTAGAAAAGAATGAGAACTTTGATAAAGCAGCTGAGTGATATAGCTGCTACTTCCTGGAAGGGGCTGCCACTTACAACCATCAAACAAGAAACATAGTTCCTTCAGTTGAACTGGTGCTTGCAGGATCCTATCTATACTTTTTCTTACCTGAGACCAGGTACCTCTGAAACATCCAGGTCTGTTTCATCCTCATCAATGTTATTCTTGGGCTACTCTGAACAAGGAGAATTCCAGCTCCTAAAGACAAAAAGTGAACAAGCAATTAGCCCAAATACATCGGTGAGTTCTCTGTCTTTTAGACTAGGATTATTCAAAGTATTACACAGATTTCCTAGAAAAGCAAGCCTTTTTAAGTCCCAGAGGCTGTCTGCCAAACTCTCCAGCAATTTACACAGACTTTTCTTAAACATCCCAAGGGAGGATGTTTTCTGTTACATCTCACCTTGTGTAGTTTCCCACAGAGCATGATAGACAAGGTGAACAGAGATAACCAGGAGTTTTTCATAAGCAACATGCCCTTGCAATAGACAAAAATTCATGCTCATCAGGTTCCAAATTGAACACTCCACTTGAGAACTGACCAAGGAAATATTTAAACTGAAAACTTCAAGGAACAGGGGAAGCAGTTAAAAAATCCCAACTCAACTCAAAGCAGGTTCAGGTAAGAATAATGCAGGACCCATAGTTCAACTCTAATTTAATTCCTGCATTCTTTCACCATCATATTTTTTCTCCTTTGTGATCCACTGAATCCACTTTGCTTTCCCCTCCACCTATTCTACTGCATTGAGCAGAGATGTAGTAATTACGCAACAAGATTTTCCTTAAATTGCAAGGTGGAATGATTAAATTGTGTGTATGAACAGAAGAAAAATGCTCCTGATGGAACTAAAAAGTTAAGCACAGGTAGAAAGGTGCTGATTCCCAATTGGCAATCCAATTGCTTGGCCATGCTCTACAGGAAATGCCACAGTTGAAGTGCACTGTCATCCAACTCAGCTACAGCAGGACTTCAGATAATGACCAGGATACAGCATTTATATTTGCTGTCATGTTGTTTAAAAGAAAAATATATTCCTTTTAGCCTGTCCAGACATTTCAGTTTCTCTTAGGATGCAGTTTAAGAAAAATAAAAAGCGAAAGATTATTCCACTGTGGACAGGAATATGAAGGAGGTCACTATTATGTGTAGGATAAATATCCTCCTGTTGCAAATGTGTATCAGTCAGTCGCTATCATCTGCTCTGTGGGATAAAAATGCTGCAGACACTGTGCAAACATCAGAATTTCCCATCTAATTTACAGTACTTATTGCTGTTCAGCAGGATCAGCCATGAAGATTTCTTGCTCTTTTGCAAATTGTCCTTTCCTTTCTTTTATTTTCTTTTTTTTTTAATTGAATGTTCACCTCCTCCCTTTCCCCAATATTAAAACTCTGAAGAGACATCAACAGAGTCATGAGATTTGCAGAGGAGCTGTTTATGCTGGGGTTAGGAAATCAGATCGCTCTGCAGAATTTTCAGCAGATGCTCTCCAATACTGCTTTTATGCACATCTTTCACTGATTTTGTTAAACAGTATCAAAAGGGCACTGTAGGCCCCCATCTGAATCTAGTGCCAATGCACCGAACAAAAAGTCACTCTGTCCCAAGGGAGAAGAGAAGGAATGGGTAAAGAGGAGCAATGTGAGAAAGGGAAAGCAGTACAGGGAAGAAAAGAAAGACCAAGAAATAGTTGAAAAGAAAATCTGTCTTTTTGCTCTGCGTACCTTTTCTTGTTTCTTTCCCACACTCAAGTCCCCCTTGTCCCCTCACGGGGTAGTGGGTTAATCTGGTGTGCAGTATGATGGCTTTAAATTGAAACCCAGTCCAAACCTGACTTTTCAATTTCTAAAGCTCTGGAAGGGAACAGGCAGGAGGTAAGAGCATCCCAGAGGAAGCAAGGCTTCTCTGGCAGAGCTGCTGCAGCAGCAAAGCTATTAATAAATGTTTGCAATCTTTTAATCGCTCTTCTAAATTGCCATCGTGTTCTTGCAAACCCCATAGTGTGTCAGTGCAGCTGCCTCCTCCCGCCTGCCTCCCCGTGTTCGTGCATGTGAGTGAGGGGGAACATCAGGAACATGCTCAGATCCAAGGGCTGCTGCAGCATTAGAGGGAAATGATTTTGACAAGTGCCTATTTAAATCTTCCTTATTCCAAAGGAAGCCGCCCTATTAGTTACATCTGTGAACCATATTTTCACCTGGTTTTCCTTCTCCAGCAAGTCCCACCTCCTCAATTAAGACACTAAACTTTTTTTCATTAATATATCACATCTGATCTGTCAGGCTTGGGACCTGCCACCCAAGATGCCATGTCTTGTGGTGTGATAGCACCGCAGTCTCAATCGCCAAGCAATCACTCTGGCTTAAGCAAAGATATTCTCGGCCACAGAATATTTTTGTACATTTTATGAGACCCACTATGGAGCTTATAGTCACCAGGGTACAACACAAACATATATTGCTCTTCAGGCTTTTCTACAGGGTCAATTAGTCAGAATATAAGTGGACTGGAGAGCTGTGATCCTGTAAGAGATAACATTTCAGGATGAAAAGGATTAATACTTTTAAATAAATTGTCTATTTGCCTCTTCATGTTTCTAAAGTGTATCCATTATTGTCCAAACTAGGATACAGCAGACAAAGCCACCTTCTAACGTCACGGTGGAGATCAGCTTAATCTTTTCTCTGTTCCCTCCCCCAGCTCAAACTCTCATCTTCATCCTAATTATAATAGCATTTGAAATTATCATGGTTTAAAAAAAGATGCCAGCTTATATAATATTCTTATTGCTTATTAATGATTTCAGAAGGGAGAGCAAGTTGCCTTGCATTCTGGGAATTATGCAAACCAAGGCTGAGCCATACCTTGTTGGACTCAACCAGTTTCTTATTTGGAAGCCTGATGCATGAGGATTACCATGTAATAACAGATGTTAAGGCTTTTAGTGAATGACAGGCCTGCTGCACATACTTGAACAAGAAGACATGACAGGCGTCACATTTCACAGTGATTAGCCTTGGGCACTTTTCAAAGGCAGAAGACTCGAGGCAAAGTGACTTTAACCGCCCTGCGAGTGCGATAATCCCCAAGCCGGCACAGCCTGAGGAGTTTGATTGCTGTTCGGCATGGGAGCTTATGAATAATGATCCAGAGAACAGCAGACTGCATATCAGTGACATGGTTACTCAGCACTGACAGCCAGAAAGACGGTCTGCTTGCATATGAAGTTCTTAAGTCCATTACTTATTCTAAAGTAACTTATCCCTTGTCCTCAAAACATCACCTCCTCTATAAAGCTAGAATGTGTGAAAGGCACTAAAGAACTGAACTCGAGATTTATTATGCGTCCTTCAATTTCTTGTCTTTGTCAGTGTGGTATCTTTCTGTTGGAGAATATGGGGTGGAGTAGGAGGGAATGTGAACGGGAGCAGGAGCTCTGTATCCATGCTATAAATCGCTGCAATTTTATTAAAAAACGAGCTTCAATATAAGATGACACCATCCGTCTCTGATACTAAGAGACTATTAAAAGACTAATGAAGTTGCTTGCCCCCACACTTACGGAGAAAGACCTGCACCCTGCAAGTCCCCAAAATAAAAGAGCTTAGTATGTATAATTTAAATAAATTAATTAAATAAAATCATTCTAAAATTATTTTGTTACTGTCTGTAACTGTCTGACTCACAAGTGCTGATCTTACAATTCTGGGTAACATTATAAAAATAGAGAAACAACAGAGAGTATATATTCTTTTTCAAGCAATAGGTTTATCAATGTAGCAATATACATAAAAATGTTGAGAGCTGAAGTTGAATGTATATTTTAGAGGAATCTAATGAATACTGAAAATCATCTTTTTATGCTTTTTAAAAATCCTACATCTTACAAAACAAGAACTTCACATTTATTGATTGAATAGCTGTCCCTCTGTGTGCCACAAACAAAGCTAAGAAAATTTTTGGTTTGGCCAAGTGGTTGGGGTGGGGACAGGGAAGTAGAAGAGACAGAACGAGTTAAAAGAATCAATACATCTTCTGGAGACAAACCATCACATCTAGAAATATTCCCATGCCAGCATCTTCAGAAATAAACAGGGATGTCCGGCAGACAGTGCTGGACATTAAATTGCAATGTTACAAGTGCGGTGCTATTACATCAGCAGGGTCCCTCCATGGCACTTACCCTGGAAATGGTGTCCCTTCAGTTTCTGTTTTGGTACTGACAGAGAAGCCACACTGCAAAAACACTGGCTTCTTACAGGATGAAAATCTT
Organism: Daphoenositta chrysoptera; assembly: GCA_013397915.1. Lineage (NCBI taxonomy): Eukaryota > Metazoa > Chordata > Aves > Passeriformes > Daphoenositta > Daphoenositta chrysoptera. Next base: position 541,108 of record VZRO01004750.1, on the reverse strand, counting down.
GTTACCTCTACACATCCTACACAGAGGAAAAAAACCCCACACTTAACTGGCTCCAGCTTAGTTTCTTGACCTGTAAGCAGGTTCTGGTTTTAAGCTACACACAATCCACAACAATTCCTGATGTGTCTCACATTCTGTCTCTACACCATCTTGTGGCTTGCTGGCTGGAAGAGTGGTACTTGGCTTGGCACAGACATGCGGGGAGCCCGGGATGCTGACACACAACAAGCATATGCTGAAATGTGGGGAAAAGTGAGCTCCCTTAGGAAAGATGGAAAATGAAACCAGATGCCACCAATACTGAGAGAGAGAAGAAATCAGATCTGATCCTTTAGATGACTTGATGGAAGCTGCTCATGTTCAGAGACAGTAGGACCAAATTCAGCTCTAATTAAGTCACTAATGTTACAGTGGGATAAACATGATCTTTTACGCAACACAGGTATGAAATAGGAACACAGAAGGTCACATAGCAACAACTCCTTGAGTTCCAGCATGAGCACTGTGGAATTTTACTGAGGGGGCCTGAAGGATGTGCCCAGGGTCAACTGCCCCCTAATCATCTCACTGTGGCAGATGCTATCAAGCACTGCAAAAAGGTTGTTATGTGCATCACCGGGAGCTCTAGCTTGGAACCAACCAGCAGGCAGAAGGCATCTCAAGTGTAGCTCAAACCCCCGTGCCCTCAAGGCAACTGGTGGCAACAGCTTTGAAAATCCAGCAAGGTATTTTTTTGGTTTGCTTCCGACTTCAGAGTGAACATAGCTAAAAAAGTGGCAAATATTGACACTCTCTGACTCAGGTGCAAGCACATCTTTAGAAAAAAAATTGAACAAAATAAAAATTAAAAGCCCTAGCAAGCTTCCCAAAATAGGCCAGATGCTCCCAGTGCTTTTTGTCTTCTCTGATCTGTAACAGCCATAGCCTCTGGAAATCTGTTTGCCTTTACTGGTCTTTGTGAGCACCCCCAGTCAGCACAGCAGAAACAGAGTCACTCTTGATTCTCCCCACCCAAATCACACCACGCACTACACCCTACTCTGCTTTTGAGGGGCTTTCACCTGCTGTGCTGGGCTATGGGATGCTGCAGCTAAAATTGGATCTAGGCAAGAACAGACGGGTGGGGAGGTCTCTGTCAGAGTGGGTCAGGCAAAGAGTTGAGACCCGTGTGCCCCAGCTAGACAGTGACTGACACACTCCTTGCACCAAGCTGACACCAGTACAAGCCGAGACCCTGCAGCTGCCAAGGGGTGCCCTGGCTGTACCCCACGAGCAGCCCCAGCACAGCCCCCCTCCTCCCCTGCACGCGCTGCTGCTGCCCAGCCAGAGCCAGGCAGCAGGCACGCATTATATAAGGTTGCTCCGGGATGCCTGTCCTCTTGCCTCAGCACTGAGTGATGGATGCACTGGAAAATGTTTTTCATTGCCTCCCTCATCAGGGAGACAAGTGCTCTGCGGAACTCTGATCCTGCGCTGCTCCTAGGCTGCTGGAGTTAAACATAAAGCCATGTAGAGAAAGGATTATTCAATATGCAGCAACATAAGCAGATACATCTTACTGTAAAATAGGGCCTTGGCTTAATCTGCTCATGGGAATTCAGGGGAAAGGAGGAGCAGAGAGCAAAGATCTGCAAGACTACAGCAACACCAGACACATCATCTTTGTTTCAGAGTGGCCCCTACACCAATTCATATGTGAAGGTTACTCAGGGTAGGCGATGTTTATGCCATACGAGTTTATATTATCTCATTTATTATATTACTTAAGTGCATAATAACTCAATAATTTATTTGTAGCACTCCTTGAAGTAGATAAATGTCATTATCCTCATTTTGCCAACGTGAAACTCAGGCCTAGAGAGCTTAAAGGTCAGATTTTTATGCATATGAAGGTGCCCAGCTCCTACTGAACTTAAAGGAAGTTATGTACCTACATATTTTGACAATAGAAATCAGTGGGGCTGTTAAGAATTTCAGGCAACAGGCAAACATATCCACTAATTTTATATAATTGAAAGTGCTCTTCTCTTGTTAAAATTCTATTTTTTCTTTTCTTCTTCAGCTTAATTCAAGTATCTCAACATAGTCACCTCTCTGTCAGACACCTCTGCTGTCTGTGCTTACCCACAAAAGACGTACTGGTTACTAAAGAGTCATGGGTGGTTTTTTTCTTTTTTTCATAAGCTTCCTCCCCAGACAGGCAATCTCGGGGTTTGCTTTGTTGTGGTTGTTTGTTGTTTTATAATACTTTCCCTTTGGTGGTTATTACACAGGTTTCTGGAAATTTACTGAGGAAAAGTCTTACAGCATCCTCAATGACAACTAGCCCTTCAAACTGCACCTCCTGTTTCAGTGCCATTCAGCACAGAACAAAACACAAGTCCTGTCTCCCAGGCTGCTCTGAGATCTGTTATCTCTGAAAATCCTGATCTCAGGTGTGGGCTGGAAAGTAAGACTTGCTGAGACCATTTTTAAGTTTATGGCAGTCTTTGCCATAACATTATGGAATGTTGTAAGACTCCCTATAGGTAGCAATAAGTTAAAATCCCGCTAATGCTACTGGATTCTTTGTGAAGGAGCAATTTTTCAATTACACATAATTAATAGTAATTACCCTTTATCTTCAGAGACCAGAGCAAAGAATAATTAATCCATTTTAACATCCCCATTAAAGAGGTATTAAATACAGGGGTTTTACACAGCAGATTACATAGTAAGTTATGTGTCTTACAGTTAAGTCTGTGTTCCCTAATACAGAAAGGAAAGAGAAAAGAATCCTGAACTATCTGAACTAATATCCTAGTTCTTGCCCTATTTTAATTAACTAGTTTGCAAGCAGCTGTTTTCTTCTTGCAGCAGCTTGCTGCAAATGAAGTGTGCTGCCTACAGATCTCTCGTATAGAGCAGCAGTTTTACCACATTTGATAAATAATAATATTCAAGTGGACAGTTTACTGATTTTTAACATATATCTATGAATAAGGTATTTGCAATTATCCCCATTGCAGAGCTGGAGAAAATGAAACTCAGAATTCTAGGGCCAGCTTCTCACTTGGCACATCACCTTTTTGTACTGTTCTTCTCTCACACTGGTTTTTGCTGCACAGGGAGACTCCTGATTCTGTGTTCGTGCTGGACAGCACGTGCCAAACTCATGGACACTTAATGCCCTTTATCAGATCTTAATATTTGGCTTAAATTTTCCAATGTGGCTTCCAATTTCCGATATCTTAATGGAAGCTCGCCTTATAACACATGGGATGTCTCTCAGAGCACATCCTGTTCTTGACTATTAAAAAAAAAATCAAAGAAATGTGATTTTACTATTTTGAACTTAAGCAAGTACTCCAAGATCATGCTACCAGCACTGAAAGAGGCAGCAGCAGAATTTGCTTCAAACGCATGGTTTTGCAAGACAATTACTCCACGTGGCAGGATGACAGCAAAGATGAGGGCAGTGCTGCAGGCAGCACACAGGGCAGCTCATGTGGCAGCTCTGACAGACCAGAAGTTTCTGACCCATGACAGCTTGGGTGTCCAGAAAGCTTATGATTAATGATTACATGTTAGGGTGATAAAAAAGAGGGATAGTTTCTAGTCTTATGTGTATTGATCTGAGGGAACCTGAACTCGAAAGGGAGGAGTAGAGAGATAGAAAATGAGGGAGTAAAAAGGAAGAGACCAAAGGGAGAAGGAGAATGTCCCAAATGTTAAATCAAAGCATCTGCATGAAAGGCTCCAGGCCAGCATACTCAGAGAATGCACTCTTCTGTCTCAGTGACCTTGTGAAGATAAACTGAACAAAAAGCTTCAGGCAACATCAGACAGGATTTAAGAAGCAGTTTTAATTTTAGCCAGATTGTTTTGTATTTTCAGCTCTGAGGTTATCTGGGGATGCAATGTGCATACAGTGGAACAAAATGTAGCTGTCTCCCCCAGCTCTGCTACCTGATGGCAAATTCAGTTCTGTGCTTCCAGGCAGAAGCAAAAAATCATTATTTTGGCTACATAGGGAAGATATAATTGTGGTATCACAAGGATGGAGTACCAATGCATCCCAATTTTACTCCAGAATGTAATTATTTTGCTACCTTATGCACGAGCAATATACCAGATCTATACTACAACACAGTATGTGCTGATATGCCAGTTCTTTCTACTCACTTTATGTCCTTGCTCTCTATCTCAGACTCACAGCCATTTACCATGAAGAAACAGTTTACTCCCCTTGTACCTCAGTTTCCTCATCTGTAAAATGGAAACATTCTACCTAAAAAGAGTACAAAGATTCGCTAAAATATGCGGGGTGTGTGTGTGTGTGTGCATGTGTGTGTGTGTGTATTAATGAATACATTTACTGGTAATTTTAATTACAGCAAATACATCCAAACTCTAGGAGCTGACTGCACACAAGAAAACATGCATTCATCACAATGTCTATTGCAGATTAATAGCACAATAAATTCCATACAAAACAAATGCAATCTAACCTTCAACTTGAGATTACAGACATCATGTAAATCCAAAGCGAGGGTCTAGACCTTCAAGCCTTTAGTAAAATGTCAAATAATGAACTAAAATGGTGATAAAACCAACTCCCAACTGACTGGGAATAGCCCCTCTGCAGGCACACTACCATAAATAACAAACAGCAGTTGGGAAAACAAGACCTCAGTATTCCTCCTGCACCTCCCTAGCACCACTTTATTGGACAATCACCGATGAACATTTACACAGATGGAGAATTCTTCTATCGAAAGTTCTCAAACTGCTTTACAGCATTTTCCTAATGTGCATAGACAGTGCATGTCATTTCCCCCTGTCCTTGCATGCTCTGCCCTCCATAATGTCTATTTGATAAGATAGCCCAAGGTCACATTGCCTCTCCCAGTCTGCAGGAGAGATATCCATCCTCTCTCTTGGCAGGTCTCTTGACCCATTCTTCTATTTAAATGGCATTTTCTGATTTTTTTTCTCTCTCAGATCTTTTCTTAGGAGACAGTTCTTTCCCACCTTGACTGTATAACTCACCATCACTTGTAACAGTTTCTTGAATCCCTGACACTGGAATCAATACAGCAGAGCTGGCAAAGGGTGAGAGTGAGGAGGTGGGAAAACAAATGTGAAGATATTGTAACGTTTTAGGTCTGTGCTGTCAGCTCAGCACACCAGGATGGCTGACTGGACTCCCGCACCTTGTACTAAGACAGACACTGACTGTGCAGGGAGCTGTGGTGACTCAGGTCTGCTCTGTGCATCCTCCAAACCAGCAACAGGGAACTAAGGCAGTATCCTGTGTGAAATGAAGCAGCATGGGGCTATCTCACAACACTGCTCCCTGCACCATGTCTCTCCTAATCAGCCTTCTGGACCGAAAACAGAGGCCTGCGCAGTACACGGGGCCCAGCCTGTAGCATGCACTGTGCACATGTCCTATTGGATTACAGGGCAGAGTGCACTCACATGCTCTGCTTGTCAGAGCCCAGCGTGCCCCTGCAAGAAAGAAATAAAGGAGGGGATGGATAAAAGCAACCTGAGCAGCAGAGGGCAACCCGAGCCCTGTCAGAAGGCAGGATGGGGGATGCCACCACAAACACGGGAGCAGCACGGAAACATACCTGGCAGGCACACTGTAAGGCTAAGCTGGAATCTCACTCCACAAAGAAAATCAATGGGAATCTTCATGGACTTTAATATTGTTCAAAAATGTGAGACTAGCTTATCACCTAGGAGCTCATTGTATTGACTAGTGGAACAGATGGCAGTTAGATCCCCATTTGGATACTAAAACACAGAGCAATGTGGCAAAGATCAATGTAATGCAGTCCTCTCATTGAGAAAATGCTTCTATCTGCATTAGCTTCAAAACTGCCCCCATTCCCTTTGATTGTGGCCCAAGAGAAAAGGTCTCTCAGAAGTCCATACTGGGCTTTGTGCTTTTTTCTCCTCAGGCAACTCATATTCTGCAGTTCTTAGAAAAAAACACAACTCAAAAACATGATCACAGGTGAGGGAGAGAAGTTAATAGCCAAAGAGAGAGCAGCAGAACAGGCATCTGTTTCAGAGGGCAGAAGTTTATCACCCAGGACAGGATTTCCACTGGGTTTATCATTGTTTTCTGTGTCTAGAATGAAGGTCATTAAAGATGTTTCCACTCTGAATTAGCAATGAGTTCCCACTTAATCTATAGTGTCTCAGCACTCCTATGCGACTTGGCTCCAAGAACCTCGGTGAAACTCTTTCTCCCATCTCACACTAAGATATCTACCTCACACCTTTTCCCTTATTCCCCCCATTCCCCTCTTCTCAGTTTATTCTCCTACCAGATCTTTTCAAAGAGCACTCCCTGCTTCCTCGACCGTGTCACACATCACGGTTTGGGACACCGCTACAGAAATGATTATAGGAAGTAGCTCTGTTCCACAATTTCCTTAGCTGTTGTCATTAAATACGACACATCCCCAAACCCCCGATACCTGGAGCCTGAGGAGCTACAAATACTGGAGCAGTTTTCCGAGGCAGCAAAGACAGAGCCCTTCCAGGAGCACTGGGGGGCTCTGGACGCTCTGCTGAAGCTTTCGAGAGGTAAGTACTCTCCCGCCTCCCCCGAACCTCCCGCGGCTCCCAATCACACGGAGACGTCCCGTCTCCCTCATTTAGACTTTTTAGGCACAAGACAAGGCGGGCTTGGCCGGGGCGAGTCGGTGCAAAGCAGCGAAAGGGACTAAAGCCGACGCATCTGACCTCCTGCAGACCCCGCGCTCCCGCCGCCCCCTCAGCCGCCCCCTCAGGCCGGCCCGCGCNGGGCCCCCCAATTCAAGAAGGATGTTGAGGTGTAATACACCCCAGCCAGAACGTGCCAGGATATCCTCCACTAACAATGGAGCGGGTCCAGAGGAGGGCAGCGGGGCTGGGAAAGGGTCTGGAGCTTGGGGTGTTTAGGCTGGAGGAGACTCAGGAGGGACCTTATCGCTCTTTACAAGTACCTGAAAGGGAATTGGAGTCAGGTGGGGGTCGGGCTTTGCTTCCAGGCAACAAGCGACAGGACAAGAGGACACAGTGTTAAGCTGCGCCAAGGGAAGTTTAGGTTGGACGTGAGGAGGAATTTTTTCATCTTTACAAGTACCTGAAAGGGAATTGGAGTCAGGTGGGGGTCGGGCTTTGCTTCCAGGCAACAAGCGACAGGACAAGAGGACACAGTGTTAAGCTGCGCCAAGGGAAGTTTAGGTTGGACGTGAGGAGGAATTTTTTCAGAGAAAGGGTGATCAGACATTGGAATGGGCTACCCAGCGTGGTGGAGTCACCGCCCCTGGAGGTGTTTGAAGAAAGACTGGAGGGGGTCTGGCTAACACGGTGGTGACTGGCCATAGCACGGACACGATCACCTCACGCCTTCCCCGACCTCAGCGATTCTGACTCCGTGACCCCGTGACCCGCCGGCGGCTCGCGGGAGCAGCGCGCATGNCCGCGCGGGGGCGCCTCGCCATTGGCCGGGCGCTCCGTCCGTCCGGGCAGCGCCGCCGCCATGGTGCGGTTCAAGAACAGGTGAGGCGGGCGGGCGGCGCGGCCGCGGGTGCGGGGCCGGTTCTGATCTGAGCCGCTCACGCCGCGCTGTCCCGCAGGTACGTGCTGTGCGAGGTGGTCTCGGAGGACCCGCGGTGCCGGCAGTGCATTGAGGACCGCGCGCTGGGCCTCGCCGTCAGGGACGCCATCGCGCGGGTGCACGGGGACTACGGCCTGGCGTGCTGCTCCATCTCCTTCACAGGTGCGGGCGGGACGGGCTGCCCCGCGGGTGCGGGGTCCCGCCGGCCCCGCTTACCGGTGCGTGTGTCCCCCGCAGTGAAGTACCTGAACGCCTACACCGGGACGGTGCTGCTGCGGTGCCGCAAGGACTCGTACCGGCTGCTGTGCTCCGCGCTGCCCTTCGTGCGCTGCCTGGAGAGCCGCGCCCAGCGCTACCCCTGCTCTCTCAACACCCTGCACGTCGGAGGTCAGGAGCCCCCGCGCCTGGGGGGGAGCGGAGCTTTAATCATACCTGCCGCGACCCCGTGGTGCTGCTCTGGGTGCGACAGACATTCCTCGTCTGTTACTAACATCAACTGCTTTCAGCAGATCCAAATAAGAAACAGGCACCAGCAGTTCTTTTTTTGAAACCCTCATTAATTTTGCTTGGGAGTTTCATTACATTTATCACAAAACCAGAGCAGCAAATACAATGTTACATTATTTTCTTTTTAAAATATATTTTCAAAATATAGTATCTTCTGTACCGTGAAAATTAATTTCCAGGGGAACTAACAGGCCCTGCATGTTGGAAATTATTACTTTACCACTTAACCTAAGCAACTCAGAAATGAAGGCTACAGCCCCTTCTTAGCAAATGCATTAACAAACTTGTTTCCTGGGGCATTTATCACTTGATGCTCTTTGGGAAATACACAGCAGCTCTGAAACATTTGGTTATGTCGATTGTTACATACTGTTCTTGTGACTTCCACAGGTACCATAAGAACATGTCAGAAATTTCTGATTCAGTATAACAGAACACAGCTGCTGAGGTTGTTGCAAAACTGTACAAATGAAGGTGAGTTTCTCCAGCCACTTTCCTAAAATGTAGCTTCAATTCCTGGAGATTGTGTAGGAGAGGCTGGGCTACTTCTGAATTCTTGGCCTGAGAAATGTTTCTTTCTTTAGAAGTGGAGAATATTCCAGTGTATGTGAAGAGATGAAGTAATAACCCTCTGTCGCTTTCTTTATTGCAGAGGAAAGACAGTGTATACAGAAGTCCTTGTTGAGCTGTTCCCTTACAGAAGAGCAGTCTCTAAGTGGAGATGAGGAGGAGGATGATGGCACAGAGACAGACTGAGTGTCACTTGTTACTGTTCACCTCCATTCTGTACTTATTTAACCAAGATGTGACTGGTTATCTTCAGTGTTAAGCAATGCAGGGGACAGAAAAAGCATTTGTTCATATTTAGACTTCATTTCCCCTTCCAGATGTTCTTAAAAATTTTTTTAAAAAATAAAACGTGATTTCATTTAAGTAGGCTACTTGCCTATTTCATTCCAGGAGTCAAAACCACTTGCACTCCTGAGGAGTGCAGCAGCTCAACGTGTTCTTTGTGCTGAGGTAGAAGGGAGCTTTAGGCAGTTGGCACAGACAAGGAATGTAGTTATTCTCCTTGAGCATACAAAAAGCATTAACATCTGCTTTTTACCTTGTCTTTAACTGCACTGTTAGCCACAGAGCTATCCATTGTTTTGAGTCAGAAAAGCACCAGTTGTGGACACAGGAGCACATGGAATGTATGGCAGAGCTGCAAGGCTCAACTCCATCCCCCCCATTATAAAACTCATAGGTACAAGTACTGCTTAGATATTTATTAAGTTTACACCAATCAGTTACAGGAAAGTAGCATTGCTGGTATTATCTCGAATCCATAGGAAAACAAGATACAATTGAAGATGCTGTCCCTGGGGGGACTGCCCCTGCAGCAGGGACAGCATGTCTTGCCCACATCACTTCCCTTATCCTAGTGCCTGTGACAGGTGGAGGTGAGTTACACCAGCTCCAGCTATTCTCTCTTGCCAATGCAAAGAAAAGTTGACTATAAATGTGCAGAGATAATAGAACACAACAGATACTGGTTAGACACTTAAATAGTCACTCCTGTTCCATGGCTTTAAATGACTTGCTGTGAACACAGTTAATTGCATATTTGAATCTCTCTCTGTTGCTTTCTCTGCCCTCACCAATTTTCTCCTGTAAGCATTTAAAGTATTGACAGCAAGATGTGTTACCACTTTCAGGCATCTTGTCTAAGTTTCTTTGCAGTCCCCTCACAAGCTGTACTGTCTTTCCATCAAGTGGGGTTAGTTGTGACCAAATGTGAAGTCAAGCTGCTTTCAAAGAATATTTTGCAGGTGTTTCCTCTATCCTCCTGTAGCAGTTGGAAGTCTTCCTTACCTCCCCCCTCTCCTGTTCTTTCTGGTTTACAGCCACATGTGACATGCTCTTTGGTACCAGCTTCCCATGAGGCACACGTGTGGAGCCTTGTCGCTCTGAAATCAAGCACCCATGTATTGTCCACAAGGACAGACCCACTGACTGCCAGTGGTGGTGGAATAACTCACTCCAGGTGCCTCAAACACACACTTCCTTGCTCAGATCTGTCTCGGTGTCAGAGGGACAGAGCACACTGAAGCCTGTGCCAGTGGGGCTGAAGACAACAGAAGACACTGTCAGTCTCCCTCTCTAAGGTCAGTGGTACTTTATACCAGCGAAGGTAAAATGTGAATCTGTGCAGTGGAGATTTCGAGGGCTCCACGCTGCCATGACAGTTCAGCTACAGCTGACAAAGGGTGGAGGACTGTAAGTGCGTGTGCGTATGATTTATTGCAGCTGTTGGCCTTGACTGGTACATTACACCTAAAATTCATTTTATTCAACAAAATCCACACCACTTAACTCATTAGCTCAAATCAAACCACAAGCAGTGCAGAACTGACCACCCAAAGAAAGAGCGGGGAAGGGTCCAGAAGAGACATGTTTGTAGCACAGATCAACTTAAATCCAAGAACCAAGCAGATACAGGCCCTTATCCCAGTACAAGAGAACCCCAGTTTCTTGCTGGGGTATAAAAATTATCTACAGACTTCAGCTGTAAGTTGTTCTTCCAACTCAAGAGCAGCCAGTGTCAAACCATAATTCAGATGGTTACCAGGAACCCTAGAGGGGAGTGTTTATTCTAGATGATCAGATTAAAAAGAATGTGCAGCCCGTGGTTGGCAAAAAACAAACAAACAAAAAGTAGCAGCCTCACTCACCCACATTAAAACAGACCTGAGCAACTGAGAGAAGTCAGGAGGTTCCTTCTACCACTAGTACCAGTTTGCATTTTGAAATACACAAATCAAGCCACTTTAAAACCTAGTAGCCAAGTTCTGCTTTACTCTCACCTCAGCTTTTTATCTTTCCAAGCCAGGAGAACAGGAGGAATTCTTGCTCTTTAGAAAAAGAACAGATATAGCAGCTAACACGCTAAAGCCAGTAAGCTCTTTTGCCTGTTTCCAGTGCAGCCAAAACCAGTTTCTCAAGAGAGCAGTTTGACAGCTTTACTGTAACAGCACTACTGTCAGTCAGATGGACTTCTGCCCATGAATAATTACAGGAAAATAAAGGCTCTCTGACTTTTGGGTAATATTGCAGTACTTTGGCAGTGCCACACAGCTCTAAGGACTTTCACACTGCTTATCAGGCCCAAAAAACTGACTCAGCAACTAGAAGCCTTGGTGGATTTGTCTCTTGGTTGTTACTTCCAAAACTGTTTCAGTATAAATTCATTAAGCAGTTGGAATCAAAACATGTTAACTTCAACATATACTGTCATGGTTTCCTCCTGAAGCCCCTAGAAGTCCTGGAAACACAAGTTTAGGCTGTTCAAATTTAAATACTTAAACTATAGCAGCAAAACAAAGCAAAATTAAAAGAAAACCAGGAGAGGAAACTTGTCTTGAATAGCAGAATCACTTTGTGTGAACAACAGAGGTGCTGAACAATAGCTTCTGCTTCTGTTTCTTTCTTTTCTTGCCTCCCTTTTCCTCTGTGAAGAATTAAAATGATACTGTCATTCTTGTCATGGAATAGGAACATCACACACAAATGATAAACGGTCTTCCCTAGCCTAAGTGACTTCTACAGATCCACAACACTTCCTATAAACTCACTGAACACCAGGTAGTTTAACAAAAAAATTACTGCAGACGAACTAAGGGAGACTCTATCACACCTGAAACACAATTACAAACACGCCTAAATCATTGTAAAGTTGCTGTTGCAACAGCAGACCCTAAGACTGCAGCATCCAGCAGTTTCCCTTTCCAACAAGTATCACTTTCATACATGTCCAAAAGACCACTGCAACTGGAGCAGACACTCCAGTGAACCTCCCAGGCCCTCCCATCCAAATCTCTCCATCATCCAGTGCAGTCTCCAAACTGAAGCCAAAGCTAAACATCAGAACTGAGCATTAAAAATTAGTTTCACCAAGCAGCACCAGGTTTAAGTTCACCTCAATTTGTTTCACACTCCCTAACTTGAAATTTCAGCTACTGACATTTTGGTCAAACTGAAGTGGTAGTTCAGCAGCTCAGGTATTTTTAATTTAGAAATACGTAACATGAACTTCCTTAAGATAAAGCTTAATTTAGGTTCCAGAAGAGACATGGCTAACAGGATTGTCGAAAGCCATCTTTGTCCTAATAGGATTCTTTGCTAGTTGGAGATCTCAGTTCCCACTAAGAGGCTGCTTTAAGCTAACAGAAGCCCTAGTCAAGCTGTTCAGAAACCACAGCCTGACAACTTTCAGAACTGTTCTTTGGCCAATTTTTGGTCCCCAAAATTGCTGCTTTCACTTTTCCCAGAGGAAGAAGGGAAAATACTCATTTTTTTTGCTTCAGAAAGTTTTCCTGTCTTTCCCCCTGCCTTTTTACCTGATAAATGATCAGCTGTGGACGGTTTGTCCAGTTTCAGGAGGGCGGCCTCAATAGCTTGGCTGAAGGAATTCTGGAAGCTGGGTACAGGTATCCGGTCAGAGCTGTCACTTTCTCCATCACTGTCTACAGGCACAGGGAGTGCCAGAGTGTTCTCATCTGAAAGAGGGAAGGACATGCAGACGGCTGTATAAAACTTTCACTACACAAATGCTCCTCCACACTCCAGATCCTTCTTTTGAAGTTACAAGATTTCTCACATTTAGATGCCTGGTAAAGAACGTGAAGTACTAACACCAAATTTTCTTACCTCTTGTCTTTGGAGCAGGTTTAGGCCATGTTTCTGGTTTTGCCTTTCCAACTCTCAACATCTATCAAAAAAGTTGTAGGATATGATTAAATTCCACATACTTGAACAATCCTGAATGCCCCCTAAGCAGCAAGAAAATCTAGAAACCCCTTGAAGCACTCAAACCTTATAATGTTTCCCTAAGATTTATCTCACATTGGTTTTGTAGGGGAAGCAATTGTAGTATCAGCCTAATCCCCAACTAAGACCCAGATAATTCTGAAAAGATTCACTCTGCTACATGGTTTACCTGGGCAAAGGAAGGGAAGGGAGACTCTTCTTCCAAGCTTCCACAGAGCAATGGGCTGACCTGGCTGGCAGCAGGTAACAGTGGATTTGGAATCGACTCTGTGTACAGAGAAAGGAGCTGAGAATTAAAGCCAGTTGCATTTGGCCAAGGCAGTCATTATGCTGCTTATCAGGATGTAACAGAAATAAAGTTTTATTATTCTATGTAATTCATCATTTTAATCTCATCGGTTCTATCCATCAGTCACACAGTGGGACCTCTCAAATTTCCCCAATCTTTTTATTTAAGGGAAATTTAAGTTTGCTCGTGGTTTTCCTTTGGTTTTATTTGTTTGTTTGAGGGGTTTTGTTTACTTATTTTGGGAAGTTGGGGGGGGGGCTTTTTGTTGGGCTTATTTTAGTATAATGTGTTGGAGAAGATGGGATGGAGATGACAGAAAGAAAAAATGCCAGTACTGCTTTCCTGGCATACACACTTTCCTTCTCTTTTTGGGGCAATTGTTTCGTTTCTGCTGCCTCATGTAAAAGATGGGGTAACTACAGTGCAGATCTCATATTGTCAAAGTAGAGGCAGTAAAAAGTAGACAAAGGAACAGAATGTTTCTTAGCCATGTCTGCCTTTTGTGTATGACCTCACAGGCAGTCCAGGAAAGAATCATAGCATCACTGAATTATTTGGATTGGAAGGGACTTGAAGACCATCTCAGTCCACCCCCCTGCCATGGGCAGGCACCACTTTCACTACACCAGGTTGCTCCAAGCCCCATCCAACTTCGCCCTGAACACTTTCAGAGATGGGGCAGCCACAGCTTCTCTGAAAAGAAGCTGCCTTTGATCAGTATTGAGAAGGTTTAGCATGATTACCTGAGCAATAGATCCCAAAACAATGATCAAGAGCTAGATGTGATGTGTTTTTCCACATGCTCACCTGTCTGAAACACAGGGCTTCTGCCAAGAGGAGACTGACAGAAGCTCTGATGATCAATGCTGGTAGTTTCTCCGGGGCAGGAGGTAAAAGCAGGGAACTGCTGCAGATTCTCTAGAGCAATATGGACCTCTGGATCTAGAAAGAGATTTTAAATTAAAGCACTACACAATGTGGGGGAGGACTGTCAATATGCAAGTCATTTCAGGAGTCTAGGAGGTGCCAACTCATTTCTTTCCACCCTCTATTTTGGAGACCAGTACTAGCCCTGCTGCTGGATGGAAGCAGTTTCAGGCCTTTTTTTGCCTTCTTCACTTTTCACTTTACATCGTGATTACTATAAAAACAGAGCTATGTACACCATGGAGATAGCTGTGCCCTTGAATGCCCTCCCTCACTCCCAAAATGCACAAGCTTGCAGCAATTGCATAACATCACTTAACATCCTGACTAAAACAGTTAATGTTTCTCATTATACAGACATTGTTCCTAATACTTTGTGATCTTGTTCTAAGCACACACTACAAACTACAGGCCTCAGAGTTCATCCTATAGCTCAAGAAATCAGCTCAGCAACCAAGTATGACTGAAAACCCACCAGTTATGCAGCACCATGACTTACATTTGCCCTGTTTCTTGTTTTCTTCTATCTCAATCCTGCGCTCACGCCGCTGTTCATCGCGAGCTTTCTTCTGCCGTAGACGTTTCCTCTTTTCAAGGTCATCTAGGAGCAATGCACAACACGGGATATCAAAAACCCCACACCAATAGTCTGGCAAGGTTTCCTCCAGCTCTGAGAACAACCTTATAACAAATTAATAACAAAACATGCTTACAAACATATGCTCTTCCAAGCAGTCAGGATGTTTTATTCTTTTTGTAATTATTGCCTATGAAACAGTGAGTTGGGACTGTTCTGTCTAGAAGTCAGAAATAGACAGTTGGTGCAAGAGGAGTAAAGCTCTAATATATGTTCTTTTTTCTACCATTAAAGGGATAGGAACAACTTCCCCTTCATGGCAGAACCTTCTAGAAAGGTAGTACAAACCTGAAAACAACTCCAAAGTCTCCTTAGAGATGACAGGTGGCTTCAGAGCCAGTTCACAAATGCTGAACTCACAGGTGAGTGGCAAGTGACAGAGGTAGCGATGACGCTGTCTTATATCCTGATAAAGAGAGAGTGATATGTCACCACAAGGACTGGAGGCAGCCATGGTGATGAATGGAAATAGAATGCACACCATTCATCAAATCAAATGGAAAAAAATAGCACTAGTGACACAATAATTGCTTTAAAAACTACAAACACATGACGGATGCCCTGAGTCAGAATCAAATGTTCCAAGATCTCCACCAACTACATCATAATCAGACTTGGATGCAGTTACTCCAGATTTTCATGTTCTTCCTCCCTTCTCACTCACATCACTGGAATAAAATTCTGCAATACCAGACTTGCAACACAATTATTTTCATACTGGACCTTCTAGGAAAAAAAACCCTAGACTGCAGCCTACTTATCAAAAGCAACATACGGCCCCAGCACCTTCCACAGATGCCCTTCACAGATTAGCATCCCTACCCATTCATATTTATTATTTCTTACTACTGAGGAGAATCAAGTCTCCTCTATCAGCTACAATTATTAATCTGCTAAAAACAAGGCCCTTAATTAATAAGAAGATAAAATAACTACCTCTGTCATAGAGTAGCCCGTTATCTCCACCACAGCTGCAGTTATCTTCTCTGGACTCTTCTCCAAGCTGCCATATTCACGCACAAGGCATCGAACATTCACAGGGTGAAGGTACATGCACTGCCCATCCTCCGCTGAAAGGCAAGACATCATCACTCCTTCTTTGCCTGTGCATTTTCAGTGCCCTTCCCCAGCTCAGTAAATCCTCCACTAATAAAATTAAAGCTCCTTTCTGAGTTACTGTGGGCCTTTTATTTCACAGGGGTTAGCTGCATCTAATGAACTGACAAACACATTTCTCAAGGAGGGTGCCAAAGGAGGCATCTCTGCCCCTATGATTCTAGGACTTCATTCCACTGACCTTGATAAAAATAGTAAAAAGGAGAGTTGCCAAGATGTCCACTGCTAATTGTTTCTTTAGATTCTTGGCAGCTTGTTTCAGCTGGATTTGGTTCTTCTATAGTGTTCGTAACAGGTTCTCCTACAGTGTCCACCTCAGATACTTCCTCCTCATCCAGCACTGCCTCTTCTACTTCCACAGGAGGCGAAAAGGAACTTGCCAGGTCAGAGCAAGGCTCCACAAGCTCCTCATCGAATGCAGAGAGATATTCCACATCACACTACGACAGCAGAGAGGATAGAGTTAGTAACACGCCACCTCCTTCAAAGATTATCATCTCTGCAAAAATCTTTGGCACGAGTTCACCGCACACTGCAGTGTGAAGTGGCAGAATTAAGTGTTAACAGGATCTGCCAGAGCAGATTTGTCACCCACCTTTTTCTCTTGGGAAACAGCAGGCTCCACAGCTTTGGAGCCTTCTAGGACCAATTCTTCCACAGCTGCACTGACTCCAGCAATGCCATCGTTTTTATCCTGGTCAGCAGAGAGTGCTGTTTCTCGCTCCTGCAGATCATCCAAAGGGATCAAGTTTCAATTTGCCATTTTAGCCAGGAGAGCATCACCATAGTTATTTTTAGCCTTGCCCTGGTATTCCTTTCCTGGAATACCATCCACTAAAAACCATTCTGCTGTGTTATCCTGAACACCACATCAGATACCTGGGGTCCAAAGGCTACATACAGTATCCTCCAAGGTGTATAATGCTACTCCAGCAGCAAACACCAGCAATTTGCTAGAGACCAGAATAATTACACACAACTATCTATGCAGCAGAACAGGGATGCTCAGCAACCAGCACACTCTTAAAAACAAAGCTACTAAAGCCTTGCAAGAGGTTGTTACCTTCAGCTCCTGAATAGCTGCCTCAATGAAACAGGCTTCTGGGGTGTGTTTTTCTTCCTCATACTGTTTCAGTAATGCTGCTTTCTCCTCCAGAATCACCAGCTGCAAGACCTGCTCCCTGGATGCCAGAAGCAGCTTTGAATACTGACTGTGCTGGTCATCTGCACAGAAGGAGCACCAAATCATTAATATCTGCACGTAGAGCCACCAGTTTGGACTGCTGCTTCTTCTGAAGTTTTGTTACTGCTCACTTTTGTGAGTTAATCCCCCAGGGCAGACAATACTCAGCAAGAGTTTGATACAGACTCCACAAATTACCATTGTATCACAAGCTGGTGTCACATAGCTGCTCTGACATTTATCTCCCCCACAAAGCACTTTATCTGCCACTTCACCACTGAGTTGCTACACATCAGTAAAAATCAAGCCTAAACTTCTACATTGTAGAAGCATCACCTTTGAGAAGCCTTGGGGGCGTCAAAACTTCCTGAAACAATGCAGTCTGCAGCTTCTTCCTCTTTTCCCAAAAATACTGCAGTTGGAAATTTCTGCAAAGCCACCCTAGTTTGGCTCAAACTAGTTCATAAGCCCATATATATTAAAATCCATACAAAACATTACTATGAGGTTTTTACAAGAAGCACAGCAGAAATAGTAAGCTAAAAAATGTAGTTTAGCAAAAGGTGACAGTTGTCGTTACTTTACAGCAACCACAGCATCCCATATTAACAAAGTCCCTGTATTCACTGCTCCCCAGGGGTCCAATCTTGTCTACAGACACCAAGTTAATGGTGAATTTCCTGGCTTTAGAATGTTCTCAAATCCTGTATTTGTTCTTTTGTTTGTTTTATGAAAGGACTTTAAGTCCTCTACTGAGCAACATGTAAGACCACAGCCTGCATGCTGGATATCCACCACACGTTAGGAGACTTGACTTTTTCCAGAGAGTTTAAATGCATGCAGCCCTTCCTAAATGTGACTGCAAAATGAAGTGAGCCAAGACAGCCCACAAAGCAGCAATGTTCAGTAAAATTATTTCTTTAGTCACAAAATTTTTGTGATACTAACAGATAAGTTGATGATGAGTTAGTCACACTCTTGACTGGAGAAAACTGAAGATGTCAGGCAACAGATGTTTGGAATAGGTTTGCAATAATTTTGATTATTTCCCCATAGCATTCACTGACTTCAGTTGATAAGTGAAGATGATGAAAACCTTGTTGAAGATTACAGCCTTGAAATAGTTTAGACACAGAGACAGTTATTTTTGTGAAGCTGTATAATGAGGAGTCAGGAGGAAAAAAGTTAAGGACACTGAAGAGCCAATAAAAGCAGTAAGAGTCACACCAATGACTGCAGATACAAAGTACACATCAAACTATAAACAGTGACTGAGAAGGCAGGAGTCTGCAGTGAAGTCACTCGAAGGGACACAGCACACAAGTTAAAGCCTTACAGAAAAACAGTGTGAGTAGAAAGTTTACTGTTAACATGTGGTCATGAAGCTTTTCAGCTGCTAAGCCCCATGTGTTGCAGTCTGGTGTATTTTAAGGTGACAGCTTGGCATTGCCAGGATAAATTGTCTCTACACAAATCCTGGTCACAGTTAGGAACAAGATTCCAACCACCAGGATTCAGATACACTTACCTCTGACGTGAACAGGCTGAACCACATTCATCCACTGGGATTTGGGCAGTGCTACCAGAACACCTTTCTCTCTTCTCATAAGTTGCATCGTAATGGTATCACCAATTGCATATTGACGTGTTTCCATAGCAACAACACTGCAATGTACAGGGGAGGTTAGCAGTGTAAAAATAACAATTCAAAAAGATGCATGATTTAATTAATATTGTCTCACCTCTTGAGATCCTTCTTGTGAACAGAGCCATAACAAATAGGACACTTACTCCAGGTCTTTTCACTCAAGGAGAGATAATGAAGGATACATGCCCAGCAGAAGATGTGCCCACAGCGGGTGATCTTGGCTGCAGTTGGTGGGTACAGACAGATGGGGCAAGAGGGCACTTCATGGCTACAGATTCGCTGAAATGGCACATGAGGAGAACAGTACAAGTTTTAGACTCAGAAATCAGTTCCTGGGACACAGAATAAGCCACCTGTAAAATCTACTCTAACATATTATCTTCCAGCTCTTTAGGCTCTGTTTATTTACCAAGAATTTAGTGCACTGTGAACTAACACCTTCAGACTGCACAGGGAACAACCTTCTAAACCACCCATCTTATGTCTTATTTCTACTCTAATGACATTAAAAAGTGAGTCTTCTCATGTTCATCATCTCTAAGAGTTAGCAGCATCTTCATCATCCGAATTCAGACAGTGAGAAGACAGCGAGTGAGCTCTGTGGCCTGTCACACAAGCAGA
This sequence comes from Daphoenositta chrysoptera, assembly GCA_013397915.1. Classification (NCBI taxonomy): domain Eukaryota; kingdom Metazoa; phylum Chordata; class Aves; order Passeriformes; genus Daphoenositta; species Daphoenositta chrysoptera. Next base: position 521,765 of record VZRO01004750.1, on the reverse strand, counting down.
CTTGTGCAGCCCTGTGTAACTGTGAGACTGAACTTACCCACTTCCATGAACATGCTAGGTCTAGTCAGACACTTTGGTAGCATCTCTGTGTGGCAGAGACATAGCTGCCACACAGCAAACAAAGCAAGCACCTAGATTTTTTCAGCTCTCTTGTAGTAACAGGTAACAGCAAGCCTACCTCCTCTCCACCTACACCACGCACCAGACTGTCTTGGCAGATACAAATTTCTGCTTGAGACAACCCAAAGCTTCTGACCACAATTCTCAAGAGATATTCCATTTTGTTGCTAGGCAAGATAGGCCACCTATGCACAGAATAATTCTTCAAAATTCTACACTCTAGTCCTCTTCCATGGACTCATGCCCAAGTTTTCTGTTAATATCTCGATCACAAGGACTCTGTCTACAGAATGTCAGATACTATTTTTGATGAGCTCCCATCTGCGAAAGCAAGAAGAAGCTGCTAATTTTCCTAATAGATTTTAGCACTTCTCTTTTCCTGTCATGAAAGTATTTCATAATATATTCCATGACAGATCTTTCCCAGTATTGTGGGAGTGACAGAAAAGGCCTCAACTCAAAAACAGCTGAGTTTTATGTAACATCACAGAGGGAAAGAGGTAGTTAAAGACACGTTGAGGTTCTTAAGAAGGAAAAAAAAAAAAATCTAGCCCATCACAACTGACCACTTGCTCCACAAAGTCCCAGTTGACCAAGGTATCTGGATCAGCAAAGTGGACTGTGTAGTCCTGTTCTTCAGAGACAACAAACTGGCAGCTGGGGAGAGGCAAAGAGACAGATGATCCACTCAGTTGTTTCTAAAAACTTTTTGAGAACTCTCCTATAGGATTCTCTGAGCTTCTTCCTTGTCCAGCAGAAAACTGCTGGATGCAGTCAGTAACTTCTATCAACAAAAAAATCAAGAGTTCAGTTCACAACCAGATCAGGATACAGGTGTGTCTAATTTCAGTTAGACACACCATCATACACTAAGTGCAGAATGAGCCAGGCAGACTGGTTTTCCAGAAATGTGTAAGAAACAGTCAGCTGCAATGGGGAGCTATTAAAAAACAGGGAGTCCACAAGGGGAAAAATATTGTCACAAAAACTACAGCCACTGGGGTTCCTGCAAATAGACTCCACTACAATAAGCCAAAAAACATTATGAAGGAATCAGAAGCATCAATGCTGAAAATACTTTTTATCTTTAACATTATCAGAGACAGGAAGTCCTGAACACACTTCAAATTCTGGGGAAATTTCCAGTCAAAAAGGAATTCTGCTGCTGGGTTACTATACTGATCATCATTTGGATTATACTACATACTTAGGGGCCTGCAAAATAATCAGCATTTTAAGAATTAAGACACATAAAAGTAATTGCCTTTGGGACTTAAACATTCAGATTAGCTTTCATCTAGCAACTGCTATCCCTTCCATCTCAACATACCAACTTTTGGAAAAAACAACCATCTTCTATAAGGAACTACACAGATATTCCCAAAGAGGAGTGTCACGTCCCAAAGCCATACTTGAAAATTTGAGCAGAAGATTTTTGTTTGTATTTAAAGGACTTACTCCATCAGATACCTTGAAAATAGGTGAAGACGTCAGTTTAAAATATAGTCATTAATGTTAAAAACACTACAGAAAGGTAATTTCACCCTGGAAAAAACAATACCAGTAGTCAAGCCCAAATACAATTCCCTGGCTTGTCACCCCTTATAGTTCCATGTCTCTGCAGAAGTCTAAGAGCCCTATGGATCTCCCACTCACTTGGCCTGCAGGAAGAGCTCCTTGTTGAATGGTTTATGTCCCCACTTGTTCCTTTTCCCCCAGTTGCCATGTCCATTCCCATCAAAATGTCCTGCTTGGCCACGGGGTTCAAAGGTGAAGTTCAGTAAGTGGTTCAGATTAATCTTCTTGGGACCAGAGAACTGGGCAGGGCTGAACTCTGCCCGTTGAGCCTCTGCTACCTAAGAGAGAACAGCATTTGTTAGAAATTGCTGGAGTTTACAGCAAAAGCATCAGTACAGGTGGACATCCAGTCCCCATCAGCAACAGCACACAGAACATGCAGCATCTACTCACTCACCTTCTCCCATCCCTGTTCTGCAAATCAAGTAGCACAGCATTAAAAATGCATGAGAACCTGAAAGTCAGAACTCAGTGGTCTCACCCCGCACTGAGCAAAAGGAGGAGAGACTTAAAACAGCCACAAAGATAAGTAACAGCTGGCAAAACACAGTCAATAAATTGTTCAAATCCCCTTTTAGACAGCAATACAAGCCTGATTACTGTTTGCACAGGTTGTACTTGTTTTGGTTAGTTTTCATATAATGAAGCAAAGAACTAGAATTCAACAGAGGCAGCAGGTGATTATTGAGCTGGTGATCTAGGTGAGAAGTGCTGCTTATCCATCAAAACTGAAAAATCAGAGTATCAGTTAAAGCCCACAAACACTCTACAGTATTTAGATCCATATCAGCATAAAAGCCTCAGTCTAGTTTTCCCTTGATATCAGCAAGGCCAATACAATTATTTTATCACTACCACTATCACTTGTAAATTTGTGCCCTGAAGTGGTTGGACACAATCTTCAGAGAGCAAGCTCTGGCCTGTGGTACTGGTTGGCAGAGTCCCTTGGGAGGCAGTGCTGAAGGGCAGAGTCCAAGAAGACCGGACATTCTTCAAAAATCTTAAGGGCACAGGAACATGCTGTCCCCTTGTGACAAAAAGTGAGCCAGTGGGGAAGACCAGCTTGGCTCAACAGAGTTTTCACTGGAGCTCAGGGAAAAAAAAGGAATTTATGACCCGAGAAAGAAGGGACAGGGAACTCAGCAGGACTAGAAGGATGTCAGGAGGTTTTGTAGGGAAAGAAGTGAAGGGCCAAAGCCTGACTAGAACTTAATCTGGACACTGCTGTAAAAGACAAAAAGATGTTTCCATAAATACATCAGCTACAAAAAGAGAGCTAAAGAAAATCCCGATGCTTTATTGGATGCAAAGGGAAACACAGTGGCAAAGGGTGAGGAAAAGGCTGAGGTACTCAATGCCTTCTTTCCCTCAGCCTTTAATAATAAGACCTGTTGTCCTCAGAGTGCCCAGCCCCCTGAGCTGGCTAGGGAGCAGAATGAAGCCCCCATAATCCAGAGGAACAGTCAGTGACCTGCTGTGCCACTCAGACACCTGCAAGTCCACGGGGCTGGATGGGATCCACCCTGGACTGAGGGAGCTGGCAGCACTGACCATCATTTACCAGCAGTCCTGGCAAACTGGGAGGTCCCAGCCAACTGGGAAGTCAGCAAATGTGATACACACCTACAAGAAGGGCTGGAAGGAGGATCTGGGAATTAAAGGCCTGTCAACCTGACCTCAGTGATGGGGAAGGTTATGGAGGAGATCATCCTTTGAGCCATCACAGTGTACAGGACAACCAGGGGATCAGGCCCAGCCAACGTGGGTTTATGAAAGGCAGGTTGTGCCTGACTAACCTGATCTCCTCCTATGACAAGGTGACACACTTAGTGCATGAGGGAAAAGCTGTGGATGTTGTCTACCTGAACTTTAGAAAAACCTTTGCATAGTTTCTCACAGCATTTTCCTGAAGAAACTGGCTGCCCATGGCTTGGATAAGCACACCAGTATTGAGTAAAAAACCTGTCCAGATGGCTGGGCAAAGAGAGTGGAGGGAAATGGGGTGACATTCAGCTGGGCCCCCACTAGTGGGGTTCTCCAGGGCTCAGTATTGGGGCCAGTCCTGTTTAATGTCTTTATCAATGATCTGGACAAGAGGATTAAGGGCACCCTATGCAAGTTCACAGATGACACCAAGCTGGGTGGGAATGCTGACCTGCTGGAGGGTAGGAAGGCTCTGCAGAGGGATCTGGACAGGCTGGACTGATGGGCCCAGGCCAATGGTGTGAGGTTCAACAGCGCCAAGCGCCAGGTCCTGCTGTCACAACAAGGTCCTGCAGGGTCCTGCAGGGTCCCAACAGTCCCTTGGAATGCTCCAGGCCTAGGGAAGAGCAGCTGGAAAGCTGCACATCAGGAAAGGACCTGGGGGTGTTGGATGACAGCGCCAGAACATGAACCAAGTGTACCCAGGTGGGCAAGGCAGCCAAGGGCACCTGGGCTGTACTAAAAATAGTGTGGCCAGCAGGAACAGGGCAACGAAATTGTGTCACTATATATTTTCACAAAGGATCTGTGTCATGACATGTGTACATGGCCTATCTTGGCACCCATTCCTCAGATGGCATTTCTTCCTAGAGCAAAGAGCACTCCTCTTCTGTAGTTGCCGAGTTGCTCTGCTCACACTCCCTCTGGCATCTCAATGATGTTAACACCTCTTATCACTCTATCCCTTCCCAGCCCAGGAACTGAACACAGCAGACCTATCTAGGCAGGTCAGGGTGATCCTCTCATCCCAAGAAAGAAGGTCTTGGGCATTACACTTCTCACCTCATCTCGTCTTCCACCATTAGAAGAGCTAAAAGGTTTGCCACTTCCGCCGCTGCCCCCCCTTTGAGGGGGCATCTTGTTAAAAGCTTTGCTTTTCTGTGAATTGGAGCGACGGGACTGACTGGAAAAGTTCTCATTTTTTGAATATGAAGTTTCTCTTTTACGATTATAACGTTGTTTGGATCCACTCGCATTCTTTCCATCTGAAAGGAAAATAAAAGAAAAATCAGACCAGCAGCCTCAGAGTTGGCCCTGTGTCCTGTGCCTCAGCGAACTTCACCCCAGAGATGAGCTCACCTCAGCCATTAGCTTAAGGATACTGTTTATCAGGACATTAAATCCCCCCAGCAACCCAAACCATTTCATTCCTATCATTGCCCAAAGAGCTGGTCAAAGAATTTAAAAGAATATATTGGCTGTGTTCTACCTTTTATAAAAATAGTTGAATTTCCTTTTTCCAGATTTGGAATTGCCTCCACCAGATATCAGCGTGTTGCCTGGTACATTAAGTTATAAATACTAACATCACATACCACATCTTCATGCCCCATCACAAGAACTGACAACTAGTTCTTTTTTTTTCATTTAATTTGCCTAAAACACACAATTTATCATATTTATCACTATACTGAAAATACACTGTATAAATACACTGCTGCCTGGGTTTTTCTTGAAGGCTTCCGTTGCCTGTTTTCACTCACTTCTGCAATCTATGCTTAAAAGATCCCAAGAGATCTAATTCTGTTTAAAATATACAGTTTTATGTTATCAGGCCAACAAATACTAATTGATCTTGAAGCACAAACCAAATGCTTTGTGGCCTTGCAGGGCACATACCTAAGATGTAAGTACTAAGTCCACCAACAAGAACTAGTTGTAAAAAACCATACTTAGCACACCTAACACAGGACATAGTGGTGAAGCACAAAGCAAAACACTGCAGGAATAAAGCTCCCAAGAGCAGAAAAATCACTCCAGTTCTTGAGAGGGGTTTTCTGTGCTTTAACAGCTGCTACATCAAACTGCTAGAACAGAGTTAATACTATGAAGGTATTTCTAGCAGTCTTAACACAAGATCAGAGCTGCCCAAGGACACAACAGCCTGCTGACTGGTTGCTTAACCTGGCACTTCCACCACCTGCCCTAAGTTTTATTTGTAGAAGAGCTATGGTGATAAGCTCAAAAACAAAACTTCTTGGGCCCCACAAGACATTTATCCACACCAGCCAGCCCCAAAGTCACTCTGGATACTCAGTAAACATTACACAAACAGCAAGGCCTCACACAATATCTAGCTGCATTTTATAAAAGCCCATTCGTTTCCCTTTTCCCACTTTGCAGTCTTCCTCCCCACCCCTTAACATAAATCTTACATGGCAGGCAAACATATCACTGTGATTCAGGATCATGTTTCTCATATGGGCAGTTTCATTGACAGTGCTTCCAGTTTCCCCCTTTCCCAGCACCACTTCCCATCTACCTAAGCATTTAAAACAGCCGGAATGGCACCATCCACATAAACTATTTCTTTTTTTTTGTTACTGTTAAGTTTTTTCTCCCACCTGCACCCCCCAAAAAAGGTAAGCTGAGGACAGGATGGTCTGTGTGTTATTGCATATTACCGAAAATCCAACTTCTTAAGAATAAATTAAGTAACAAAAGTGGTCAGACCAGGTTCTGTGCTGGTCTGCTGTTTCTTGCACTTGTCAGACTTCAGTCTCTGCCTACAACTACAGCTAAAACAGGACACTATCATTACTTTCACACAATGTGACAGCCCATTTTGCAAACAAACTTCATCATCAGAACTGGCAATTTACTCTGCTATTCAAAAGGCTGATCCTTTAATTCAGAATTAAACCAACTCTGTCAGAACCACAGCTGTGTAACTCAAACACATGCCTGCATAGCTGGCAGTGCTTTAGTGCACATCAGGCTAAAAAGACATGGCTTGAGCATTATCAGGAAAAAAACACACCAGAAGCTGCCAAGTACTGAGGGTGTGACCAGGTCTGGCTGAGTGATTAGACAAACCTTTTTTGAGAGTGTTTGTAGGGAGGAAGGAATAACCAACACCTCAGAGTCTCTGGTAAAAAATCAAGTCATTTTGAAGAGGTCTGGACTAACTCCTTAAGTTACTCAGGAGCAGAACTTGTGAGTTTAGAGCTCAACCACCCTCTTAAATCTGCAATTTCAGCAAATGCACTAGAGGGGCACATGCCTGTTGTCTGTACCACTTTGCAGTTTCTCTGCCATCTTCAAATGGGGAAGAGAAACAACTCAAAAAAAGTCAGTCTAAAGTGGGTGTTTACAAGGCCCCGGAACAAGGAACAGCTCACCCCTGTAGCTGAAAGAATTTTCTACCACTTAAAGTTTTAATCGAGTTACTCACCATCAAATCTGTCAGTCAGATGGTTTACACACATTCCTGTCATACTATAGGTCCTTTCAAGCCACCTCCTAGAGCCTTTGGGAGTCACTTTAGTGACTCTCACATTTTATAGGAAAGAACTCTCCACTTGTGCCTTTTTTAAAAGGACCCTACAACAGTCTAGCAATGCTTCAAACCTGATTTTACAGATTGGTAGTTCCACACCTCCCCCCCACGAGAATAACTGACCTCAGTAGAAGCCTGGTCCATCAGAGTAGTAATGAAATTGGCCAGAAGACAACCAGGAGCTCGGAGAATGCATTTGTAAATTGGAACAGCTTTCCCCCACCCTGGATGTAAGCAATGCTGTTCCTTCCAACCTTTCCAGCATGCCACACATCACGGAGCTCTCTGCTTTCTATCATCCATCACAGCACTCCCACAAAGAGCAGGGCAGGACAGGCTGCACTCAGGCACAGAGAAAAGTGGAAGATTCTCACTGACACCCTCTCTTGTGAGATCCCAGTTTTAAGCAGCATAAGTTTGGATTTGGTAGCTTCTTTTTTCCCTCTTTTCTTGCAAATTAGGAGTTAGCAATAGCAAGAGTGCTGGTGAGGTACTTACTCTTCACTAAAGTCCTCAGTTAGTCCTTTTGCTGTTTTCATGGCATCTAACCTATATATACACAAATTATACCGATTTATCTACCCATTCACACTCCAAGAGACTTATAAAAAATGCTGTCCATATAATTTAAAAACACTAGCAACAAAACTGTTCTTGTGTTTTGGAGCAAGCCCTGCGATTTGTGGTTTTTCCTACTGCTAGAGGACCTCTATCTCCAAAGACCCAGAGTGAGGAGATGAAGTCCACAGCGTTAGGAGCAGCTCTAGGTGACCACTTGGGCACTGGAGCTGCAGTACTGGTTTGCTGCTGGGATAAGAACTGCTGTTTCCTTCCATCTTTTTTCACTCTTTCCTGCTGAGCTGTGCTGAAGCCAGCAGCATTGCATAAGGGGTCTGGACCTAAAGCCACAGGGTTGTTTCATGGAAACACACTGAGGCTACTGCTACTGCCAAGGCAAACAGCCCAGTGAGGAGGAGGTGACCGAGCTCTCACACAGGCCAGCCAGGCAGGCTCACACTGGTCTGATAAGGCCCAGGAATGTTTGTGACAACTAACACTGACCATCAGCTCTTGAGGACTGCAGAGAACCCCAACAAGCCTGTTTTGCCTTAGCTACTTTATTCCACTCTAATTGGATGTGGTCCCTGTTGGCACACTAATACAACATAAAGAAACTTTTCTGTTGGAAAAGTCTTAGTGTTTGAGGCCAAATTTGAAAGATAGGAGGAATCAAACTTCCACAAAGGCAAGGGAATACAGCATTCTATTTAGCCCATTTCCAGCTGCACTGCAAGAGAAAGAAAAGCTACCATAATGATTCAGGAATATCCATTTCTTCCTTTCCTCAGCTGGACAGTTACAGCAGGTAACTTTGGAAAGCATCAAATGGCACATGCTTGACTGGATTTAACCCAGTGACCATCTGAGGAAAGTCTGTGATCCATAAGATTACCTTCCATTTCAGAGGAGACACAAGATTTCCAGAATACATCCTATACCTGTCCTTAAAAGTGTGGAGCACATCAGCTACAAGGACAGTGACAAGGAACTCAAGAAAAAGATTCCATATGGTGACATGCCAGTGTCCTACATGGAACAGCTATGAAAACAGCCACAATTTTACCCAGCTGCATCCTGCGTAGTCATTTGCCCTAATTTCACCAAGGGAATATTTTCATTTTAGTTTTCACTACCCTCCAGTTAAGATATTCCTAAATAAACATCTACTCCTATGAAAAGAGATTCTAATTTTTCCGGGTCTCTTTGATGCCTTGTAAAGGAAGCAACTCATCCCTCTGTCCTCCAGTGTAGTTCAGAAGCAAGTATCATTGAAGTGGAATTATGCCATGAAAAAAATTTCCTCTGTTTTTATTTTAAAAGGGCCTTAAAAAGTCTTGGAGTTTATTTAATTAATAGTAGTGGAGTAGAAGAGAAGAGTCATCACGATTCTTCTCCCCACTGCTCCTGTGCTACCAGTGGCATTGTTTTAAACCTGTGAAAGGTGACATTCCACAAAACATTTAACACTTTTATGCTGGGCTGGAATACCAGGCCTTTTACTTCCTTCCTCAGTACAGATACTGTGTCTTCTACACGAAGGGATACCAGCCACAGCACAGGTCATCCTAACTCCCTCCTGAAGGATGTTTGTATTCTGTGAACAATCCTCCATAGAGCATCACACACCACTACAAAAGAAGCTGGAGTGAGGAGGTGTGTCTTTGCAAGACAGGGACAGAAAAACTTCTTCTTAAAAAGACTTCCAAGTGTTTGAATTTGAAGTTAAAATTTCACTGTAATTGCACAATCCCACAACCTGGGGAGCTGTGGGTGAGTCACCTCCCATGTCCCACTTCTGTCACTCCTGTGGAAGGTCAATTAATACAGGTGAAGAGCAGGTTACCCAGGACATGACTACGTTTTGAGGGTCCAAAAAGGAGTCAACAAACACCTCCAAGATACTAATTTTGTTAACCCTCTGGAGTGCACTGCTGCCTTCTCAGAGGCCTGAAGTAATACAGCTGAAACACACCACTGAGGAAGGAAATTAGTACAGCAATGGTGGTGTAGCAACCTGTTGACACTCCCTCATATACTTCCAGGACTAAAATCACCGATTTTAATCACTACTGCCCCATTTCTAGGTTTTAGAAAGAAAGAAGAAAAAAAAAAAAGAAAGGTTGCCAGGAACACTCTGCTCCTAAACAGGTTTAGAGAAGTAAGGGGGCTTAGGTCTTATCTTGAAACGACGACAGGAACCACACTGGCTCCTGACAAACTGCTCTGTCAGCAGAACCAGCTGTTTGCAATGCCAGGTGTGACACTTTGGGTTGAATGCTCACAGATGAGCAAACAACACCCAGCTAACTCTGAGCTCCCCCCGAGCAGGTCCCTGAAACACCGGGGCAAGGCGAATGCTGTGTACAGACCTCCTTGGCGAGGTGTAACAACAACAGGTACAAGATAAAGTTAAGGACTCTATTCACAGGCACTGGTGAATGTATGTTCTTACTATAGCACCAGGGATTTAGCTCTCAAGCTGGTTACTCCAATACTAACGAAGATAAAGCATTAATCCTTAAAGGAAGAGGAGAGTAGGAATCCCAGCTCACCAAACAGCGAGCAGAGCCGGAAGAGGAAGGAAAGAGAAACCAAAAACAGGCAGTGACCTGAAACGCCGCCTATTAAACCCAGCTGAGAGACAAACAACCCGACAAGGCGCACTTCAGCTTCACCGCAAACCCAGGAGCGGCACGGGGCCGTCTGTCCCCGCAGAGCCCCGCTCGCCCCCTTCCTCCCCGCGGAGCTCCCTCCCGCTCTTACCGCCTTTGGGCTTAGACTCCCCCCCGGCGGGCCCGGCCGAGGCGGAGCGCGGCTGCTGCCCTTTGCTGCCGGCCGAGGATCCGGGCGCACCGGAGCCGCAGGGGCTGCTCTTGTCCATGGCGGGGGCTGCGGGCGCGGCGCCGGGCGGGCTCTGCAGCATCAACGGGCGCCCCGGGCGAGCGGCGGCCCTGGGCGGGGGGGCACGACGGGCGCTG
>VZRO01004750.1:439535-484535 GCA_013397915.1 Daphoenositta chrysoptera | reverse complement strand
GAGCGGCCCCGGCCGCGCTGACCTTGAGCGGGTCTCCCGCGCGCGCGCGCGCCGCCGCGGCTGTGACGTCACGCGCGGCTGCCCTGAGGGGCGCAGCCGTGTGGGTGTGGGGGCGGGGCGGGGCCGGAGAGCTCCGGGCCACAGACGGACACCGACACGCAATCGCTGGGGCTGAGGTGACCGCTGAGAGCATCCGTCCATCCCGTGACCGAATACATACCGAGTGCCACCTCCAGTCCTTCCTTAAACACCTCTGGGGACGGTGACTCCACCACCTCCCTGGGTAGCCCATTCCAATGTCTGATCACACTTTCTGTGGAGAAATTACTCCTGATGTCCAACCTAAACCTCCCCTGGTGCAGCTGGAGGCCGTTTCCTCTTGTCCTGTTGCTATTGCCTGGGAGAAGAGGCCGATCCTCACCTGCCTACAACCTCCTGTCAGGTAGAGAGTGATAAGAAAGTGAAAAGTCTTGGGGATGTGAGGACAGGGAGAGCGCTCCCAGGCATGAGGGGATCAAAGGGCCCCTCAAATGGGGCAGTTCTGTTACCACTAATGTCTTTTTAATGACATGGATTCCTGGGATGGTTCTACTGAAATAATAACATCACTTGAATGAACACAAGATTTTCAGGGGAAAAAAAAAAAAAAAGCAAATATCTAGGTTCTCTTTTAGTTCTTTATCGGGGCCTGATGGTTGGCTGTTTGACTTTTGTCAGAAGCTGTGTAGGTGGAGAGTACATTTTTCAGCACTTAAAGCACCACAGTGAAATGAGAGGATTCCCATGGTGGATGTAGAAACTGTAGCACTAGAAAAGCAAAGAAAATGAGCTTTCAGGAAGGACGGTGGTAGGAGCTGGTCTGAGAGGAATGACATGAAGGAATTGTGTTTTACTCCAAACAAGGTGCAGTTGTTGGAAGGAGGAGGTTTGTTGGTAATGTGCACACCTTGGTCCCATGGAATTGGTCATTTCTCTCTTGCCAAGACCAAGGCATGCAGTGTGGCATGGCTGTTAGATGGTGGGAAGCTGTGTTTGCTGCTGGGGAGCAGGATTTATTCACCCTTTTTCACTTGGAGCAGGGCTTGTGTCCAATTTACTGTGTAGCATAAAGGAATGGTAAGATGGCCAGAACCTTGGAAGGCTGTTGTGAAACACACCTTGGCATAAGAATATTGCTCAGTTGTTTCCTCTCTCTGGGCACTGTGAACTGTTAAAACTTCTTTGGTTTCTTTGTTCTTTTCTTTTTTTATTTTTTTTTTAAATTACAATTACCTCTTCCAGTAATTTTTTTTCATATTATTTTATTTAATAAATAATCTTAAGGACAGCTTTGCTTCCATACTGAAAGAAGTTATTCCCAGGTGATACTGTGTGTACCTACAGAAGTGTTCTGACATCATGGACATGGATGCATTTTGTACAAAACAGCCCTCAAACCACTGGGGCTCTCCATGTGCACACACACCTGCTTTGGTAAATCCACACTGGAGGTAGGTTTTGCCCTTCCACACCTTCATCCTTTGGATTCAAGCCTATGAGATGCCTAATATATCAGACTTTTAATTTAAAAGGAATTTGCATGTGGTTTTTTTGGGGGAACAGAACATCCGAGACTTACTTTGTACAATATTTCAGTGATGAAACCAAGATTAAGTTCTGTATCCTAAAGCAAATTTGTCGTGGGGGCTATGTAAACAAAACTACTCTTGTTTGTAGTAAAAAGAACTTTTAGTAAGCAACAGACCCTAATGTTTACAAATGAGAGAAAACAAAGAATCAGCAAAACAAGCCAACATCTGTCTAGGATGAGGAAAAATTCTCTCTAAAATAAAACAGATTTGTGGGCTGTGCTGCTGCTGCAGCAGCCTCAGAACACAACATGCAAGTGTTCAGCAGGAGGTGAGAGCAGCCAAAGTTTGCTTCTCCCTAGTCTTCCCTGACACCTTTACTCCTCTGACAGCCTGGAAATGCTCTTTGGAGAAGGCAGTAGTGGCAACTCTTAGCACAGCTGCCCCAAGTGCACCTTGTCCCACCTATGGAGCTCCAAGGGGCTCGTGGAGAGCAACTGAAAATGGGGTTTGAGTCTCTCCTGAACCTGAGCATGGTAGCAGGTTCATTACAGTCTCAGTTACACTGATTTAAAATGGGTCTGTCTTAGTCTTTATAATCCCAACAGCTGTGATTAATCTCTGTATGAGGTGTATCAGGACTCTGGTGGGTCTGATTCATATCTTTAAATGTAAATTGCGAGTGACTGCTGGGAGACACAAAAGATTCCAGAAGAATAATTTCTATTAGCTGAGGGAAGACAGGCAAGTATTGAAAGAAACCTAGATATTTTAAGAGTACTGTGAATAATGTTTTGACGTAGTTGTATGAAATGTGTTTAACTGTGCAATGTGTGATGGTTATTATCACTGTGATGGATTGCAGTCCTGACAGAACGTGTTTTTACAAAGGTGTGTGGAAAATGAGTGAACAGTCAACTGTGGCTCTGCAGCTCTTGTCTGAATTATTGATCCATGGCATGTGCCTCGCAGAAAGGGCTTCAGGTGGGTTTTCCCCAATGTGACCTGAGGGCCTAGAGCTTGATTTAGAAAACAGCTTATCACCTTTAAAAATCCAGGCCTAAATCCAGCATTTTGAGGAATTTTCAACAGGTACATTTTTACAAAAGATCCAGCATTCCAGGAACTTTCTGAGTGCAGCAACACTACAGAGTTAGCTCTGAAAAGGCAAAAAAAAAGTATATAAAGTGGTAGTATCCAGTCACTGAGAAAAAGCTGTTTTGGAGTAGTGGTGGGACAGGTCAGGCCAGAACTCCTGTGACCTCACTTGGCTGCCCACTACTCCTCTCCTGCTGGGTGTGCAGCAGTGACATGTGACACTTTGGATCGTGTCGCTGTTCTGTTTAGCACAGTTTGAGTGATTGCAGCGAGCTGGTAGAGGTGGAGATCAGTAGAGGGGAAGTTGACACACTAGAGTGAGAAAGAATGTTTGTTGTGCAAAAGCAAGCTCGGCTTTGTATGGACTGTGCACAGAAATGCCTGTGTGTTAAAAACGAAGTCCAATCACCTGCTAAATTTAAAGGTTTTTAATAAAGAATAACAATAAGGGACAAAAGAGAGAGCAAAAGGATTACAGCATCCAGGTGATGCTGGGTACCCTTGGCACAGAGCCAAGAGCACAACAGCCTAAGACACTCTCTTTATATACATTTCTATTGCATCAGCCTGTTACATAGTCATAGGCAAATATGTATATTCATACTTTTTCCCGAAAAACATGGCTTTTAAGGGATGTGAAGAATTCTTCCGTGTGATGATTTTTGGAAGATTTGTAGATAGAGATGTCCGGTAGCAGGAGTCTGTTACATCGTGCTTATCTGAGATTGTCCTGGGGCTGGAGTTATCACTTCTGTGTTTATTGGAGATTGTCCTTGGGGCTGGAGTTATTACTTCCTGGGGCTGCAGTCATCACATCTGTGCTTATCTAGTTAAGCTGCTAGTTTGTTAGTTGCATTTCAACATATCTTTGGTTAGTTGTTTTTCAACTATCTCTAGGGTAGAACAAAAGAAAAAGCATTTAATAATGGTTACATTTCTACAACATAAGGGTTAATATTATACACATAGCATTCATTATTTGCGAAAAGCCAACACTAGAACATGTATTTATAACACTGTGGGAGCAGAAAGCTTTGATTTTCAGGTAATGGCCCTAAACGTAGTGAGTTTTGAGAACGTCCATCCCACTCTGACTCAGAATCAAAGGCCCCTTGTCACAGCCCCGTCGTTCCCCGCTGTTGCTGGTACTCCTCCCGGCCGCAGCGGTGGGGCGGAGCGGGGGCCCGGACACGGCTGCGCCGGGAGCGCTGAGCGGCCGCGCTCGGAGCGATGCCCGCCCGGCCCGCCTGGGGGCAAACTGCTGTCACTGGAGCCGCCTCTGCGGCCAGGGCCTGCCAACAGCAACTGCGCTCTCCGCGATTGCACCCTGTAATCTCACCCCCCTGCATTTTCGCATTTTCAGGCCCCTGCTCATCCCTCTCGAATAGCATTATTACCTCCATCAGATACTGTCTTAACAAACGCGGAATTCGTGCTGCAGAGACAGCGTCTGTGTCTCAAACTTCACAGAGTTTCTGGGGGCAAAAGTTTTCTTCTTCTCCCTGTAGTCCTGGAACGGCAGAAATCAATATTCTGACATCTGTAAATCCTTTGTTCCCCTTTTCACCAGGGCTTTATCAGCTTTGGGAGGGAGGGATGGGGGGAAGAGGGCGTTGAGAGAGGCATTGTCCCTTCTCTGGGGAATGATCTGGAACTACTATGCAAATCTTCATTTGAAGACCCTGGGAACTGGGGGAGGGCTTTAGCTGCGAGCGCAGTGGGAGGGGAGCTCTGAATCCCTGCTCACACACTCCTGCCCAGTGCAAGGAGCTGGGAAGAGTCCTTTGAACGAGCAGAAGAGACATTTTGTGCTTTGTGCGCTCCTGTGAGGCTTTGCACTCTTTATGTCTCCTGTTTTGTGCTTTTTTTTTTCTGCCTACTTCTTCTAAATGTTTGCAGAAGAATTGGGCGGGGGGGTAGGGGCGGAGAAAGAGATCCAAGAGCTGCGATTAGCAGTGATGAAGGCAGAAGGGCGCAGGGTGCAGCACCGCTCCTGCCCCCTCTCCTACTCTGGAGTCTTCCACCAAGCAGTGGGGCAGCTGCAGTGGTTCTAACACACCTACATCCCGATTGCTATCATTACCGTACGGCACAGGTTTCAGTAAAGCAAATGATTCAGCTGGTCAGGAGTAGTGGAGTAGAATAATTTGCAGTTCTGAAATTATCACGTTCTAGCGAGGTCTTAAAAAGCCACCTCTTACAGGGGCAAAGACCCACAGAGCAGAACCTGCTTTGTGAAAAACTCTGTGGTTTGTCCTGGCTTGGCTCTGAGCTCCGTGTCACCTGTTTTGTATTAGGGCAGGGTCACAATAACTGCCGAGTTTCCTGGAAGTTATGTGGGGTCCTCCGTAGGCCTCATAGAAGGGGAGATATCCTGACTTCGTAGCCACATGGGTGAACAGGGCAGCGGGGGAGGGTCAGGTCAGATCCGTATCTAGGCATTTTTATGTTTGTAACTACTGTAAATGCAGTCATAGTCCTTTTGATTTCCTGACATTCATTTTCAGGTCGTCTGTCTCGCTGTTTGTTTTTCAAACTTTGAGGGATTTAATGTTCCAGAAAACTAAAAATTACTTTTGAACAACGGCAGCCTTGGAAAATGCAACACTTCTCTCTCTCTCTCTCCCGGACAGCTGAGAAGATGTGGCCGTTTAAAACTCTCACCTTCTGTCAGAACCATAGGAACACGCCCTGAGACCTGACTTTACGTTACCTGCCACGTTAAAGCCCAAGCAGTGTAAACCACTGGTGTTTGTCCTGCAAGTACTTTACTGCTTTGTGGAGGGAAAGCGCATCACAAGCGTGGTCTCATGCACGATTGGGTCTGAATCTGCTCTCGTTTTTCCATGTGTAACGCTAGAATGACTCAGCTGACTGGGGCGAACCCCTGGAATTGTGCTAGCTGGAAACCAGCCTGGACATGCCTTCTGGCTCCTGCAAGTGCTCCCAGCACCTGTGCACGCTCCCGCATCCATGCAGATGCTTTTCTGAGTACACTTGTTTGCATGAGGGCTGGTGTGTGAATGCACATTCTTCTCACCCACGCCTCACATACACATGCAAACACACATCCTCGAGTGCACACAGCCATTCCCTTTCTCTCATACACATTTGTGCACATACACAGACCTTTTTGAAAGCTCCTGTTTTCAGAAAGGTTTTATTTATAGGTCCTGCCTGGTTGTGAATGTGAAAGGGAGAAAGCCCCTCAGAGGGTTCCTTTCATGTGTAAATCAGCCTAGGCTGAGAGCATTGGGGTCACTGAGAGGAGGATTTCACTCTTAATTACTCAGAGAGAAAGCAGGCAGGGGACTTTCTCAAACTAATAGGGTTGTTCTCTGCTGGGGAAATCAGCTTGAGACGCCCAAATTTCTCTTGCATCAGACTTCGGGCTCTGATTCACAGGCCCCTTCTGCCAGTAGCAAGAGCTGTCTATGTGGCACTTGGAACAAACAGTTCAGCTTCCAAAACAGCTTACTTGTTACAGATGGTTATGCTGACTCTAATAATTGGGTGTTCTTTTGAGACCAACAGAAGAGCTGACCTAGCTTGCTTTGTTTTTATGCTACTTTTATTGACAAAGGTATTAGTCTGTGATACATATATCTGTGACTCTATCTGAAGACTTCAGTATTCTTTCAGACCTAAAAACTCACACTTCTCTGCCAAGTAGAAAAATGTTGTCCAGAGATTAGTCCAGTGAGGAGGACTCTGAACTTGAACTTGAAACCAGAACTGAATTCCCAGTTCAGCCACCAAATGCCTTTGTATCCTTAGCTGTGGAATGGAGTAATCTCTCTAGAATGGGGCTGTTAAGAACAAAAGTCAATATGTATTTGATACTCTTGGCAATAAGGCTGCAAATGCCAAGGTAAACGGGTGTGTCTGAAGAGATGTATCTTTTTCCTGGGATGCAATACAAGCACGGGGATTCCTCTGCTGAAGTAGCATTGTCATCTTTCATCCCTGGTCGTAAAACTGAGTCTGAAAATCTACTGCAGAGGTGAGAACTTCCAGTCACAAGTCACTGAGTTTTCTAGAGGGACTTCAGGACCCGCTCGAGCCACCACACACTAATAGGAGGTGTAGCTGTCAGTAGTTTCAGGGAAGAAATCTGTACTGTCAAGTGCACACTCATACAAGCATGTGAGTGTGCACTTACATGCTTTAACTGCACTTGATGAAGAGAAATTTACACCTTCTCATCTGCACCTCCTTTCCATATATGGCTTCTGCTTTTCTGAACAGGAAATAAATCAGCTGAGGGCTGAACATTCCCAGCCCATGCACAAATAACCTCCTGAGATCCTTGACTGGGGATTCCTGGAGCTGTGTTCGTTCAGGTTGCCTGGGAAAGTGGAGGGGTTTGTCTGGGAGCACCTGTTTGAGGATGCTGGCTCATAGTGGTGGGAGCCATCGGCAAATGAGGTCAGCAGTCTGAAGTATCTGCAGAGGTCAGTGGGAAATGAGTGGGTCATTTCTCTTGCAAATGAAGAGCTGCAGCCTGGAGCAGCCTTAGCAGATCCCAGCATGTGGGTCAGGCTGTTGCTTTTATGAGATGATGGAAATGGGGCCCAAAAGGACTTCCCTGATGGAGTTCTGTCCCAGACTTTGTTGTATTTCCCTCCTGCAGCATGCACTGGTTATAGAATATGGATTGGTTATCCTGGCTACCAGCACAGTCAAGAGGATGAGGGTTTTATGACTGCATAGAAAACCTTGGGCTGCAGGGTATCCTTATTGCCATTCCAGAAGGAAAGTCTTGGTTTAAGATGTAGAACACATGTATATTTCTGCTTTAGTGCTCCTTTTTACCCAACCTGCACTAAAATGGGTAAATCTAAGAGCTGCTTTAAAATAATTCACATAACTGACTAATGGATTAAAAAAGCCTGGGTTCTCTTCATTCTGGTAGCAAATTGTCAGTTAATCTGCAAAACCATATGAATGCCTATGCCTCACTTTTCCTGCAAAACACTGAAGAAAGGTAGTGGGTTTTTTTGTAACATCTTGAGGATTTGGTGTACAGAATGCTTTATATATACAAAATACTGCTGTTAGCACTGTCTGTCAGTGAAATCTTTCAGTCTACTTTTGTGCAATGTTACTTTCTCCTTCTTGTCGATTTAGAATTAATTTTAATGTTATATAAACAATGTCAGTTCTCTCTTGCCATTTGCTGTTTTGCTTCTTTGCAGACCACCGGGGAACTCCTTTAGCTGTGACATTGTAATGGGAGGTGGAGACACCTCGAGGAGAAGGTCGAGACAGACAACAGCAATTACAGTCAATAACATCCTGACTTGCCTCGATTACAGGTTTGTGTGCTCTGCACATGTCATCTTTCTTATGTACAGGTATTTGCAATGAGGCAGGACATGAAAATAACAGTTTCCTTTGTAGGAGCTCTGGGTGCAGCTTCCTATTATTATCAGTCTTTTCACAGCCTCAGAGTAGGACAGGGTAAGAGTTTTAAGAGAAGGCAGCTAAGGTTGGAGTAAATGTACCCCAGGTTTTTTCTCAGTGCTGTGCTGTTACAGCCATGACAAGCATCTAGAAGTTAGAACAGTCCTGGGACTGCCAGAAATTACACTAAAGGGAAAAATGAACTTATGTTTAAATTTTACTTCTCAACCTCTGCTGTGTGTGAAGGGTTGTTTTTTATGGCTTTCATCTCTATTTTCCTTTAGAAACCTCAGGAGAACTGTCCACCCTTCAAATCTGTTTTGATGTGTTTTAAATGCATTATATGGAGCACATCCAGTCTCAGTAGGTTGCAGAAAGAGGCCATAAAATCATAACACATCTTTGGAGGGGTAAGCTTGTTCTTTATTTCCTAGAAGCATCATCCATGTTAACACCACTCTTTGTAGGAAGAGCTGCAGGAGAAGATGAATGTTCCTGAGGGCTCAGAGACAGTTTCATGTTTGGGGTAAGGCTGGGGTTAGCTGTGGAGCCCGTGTCCAGGCAGTAATTTGACAGCAGATATGGGCA
Organism: Daphoenositta chrysoptera; assembly: GCA_013397915.1. Classification (NCBI taxonomy): domain Eukaryota; kingdom Metazoa; phylum Chordata; class Aves; order Passeriformes; genus Daphoenositta; species Daphoenositta chrysoptera. The sequence goes on along the minus strand of VZRO01004750.1, from coordinate 475,875 downwards.
CACAGTAATGCAGGCTCGGAAAATCGCAGAAGCCTGCTGAGTTATTGTGAGCTGGAGGAGCTTTTCTGTTTGTGGGCACATGGGTCTGCCTGCCTCACATTGTGCAGACATAACTGAGACATAAAGGAGGCTGGCAAATTGCAGAACACTGATGGAAGGGGGGACAGGGGGCTGAAGAAGAAAAGTTAAGAGTTCGTAGACAAAGGGCTCAAGCCTAGTTGTGAATTCCTAGCAGGTACTTGGTCTTTAAATGAAAACGTTTGTCAAGCAACATACTGATTTAATGTGGGAATTGGATACATATCTGCAAAGGTTTTTTAGTTTGTGGTGTGATTAGAGGAGATTTAACAGAGAAAGGAGTTTTACTTTCTCCCAAGGTAGGTATTTGTTCATGTTCCAAAACTATATAGGGCAGGCAGTATAGGTGACATCACAGAAAGTGAGACACAGATGATACATTTAATGTATCTACAGATTTGGACTGATTGTAAATAAGGCATATAATGTGATTTCCTTCTGGTAGTGTCTGATCATACCATCAGCACCATTGTTGGATTATCCAGAGCCTTCATCAGCTGCACTTTGCTACACCTGGCTGCTGCTCTGTGTCCCCTGTCCCACAGACCCATTCCTCTTCTACCTGGGTGATGCACCTGGGGTTTCCATTTTGAGCAGCACCTTTCTCGGACCCTTCATTGTGTCCTGTCACTGCACTGGGGCCCAGAGTCATGGTGTAGTGCCCTGGCTGTACTCAGCAGTGGCTGTGATCAGGCTGTGATCATGTCTGTGCTGTGCCTGTCACTGAACTGCTGGGACAGATGCATTCCACAGAGCCCAGCCAGCAGCTCGGTCTGGGCTGTTTGTAACCCATTTTGGTGCCTGTTGGGAATGTAACAGGCTCTGCACAGCAGCTTGGTAGGCAGTCCCACTACCACACCTCTAGCTGATGCACAGGCTTGTAGTATTTTTAGATTGGACCCTCATTTCAAGTTTGTTTTTGTTTATTTGTTTTCTTTTTTAAACTTTCAACAGCTTTTTCTTGGACCCTAAGCCATTCCTGTGCTGGAGCCTTGTGAATTAGTTAGTAAGGACTCACAAGTTTTTGGTAGATGTGTGCAGAAAGTAGCAGAAAGTAGTTGGTCATTCCTGTAAATCATTGGACTCTTCATAAATTTAATTCTGGGCTTTTCCTTAAAAGCCATCTCCCAAACTGGACACAAGACAATGGACACCAGCAGGCACAGCTCCCAGTGACTAGGATATTGTCACATATCCAAAAGCCTGGTGGGGAGGAGCAGACATTAGGTCTGAATTCATCCTGGCAGGGAGATTTGGCTGAGAGAGAAGGAAAAGAAGGTCAAAGGCAGCTCCAAGGAAACGGCTCTGGTTTAAAATGTTTCATTAGAGTTTTCACACTGGAAATATAAAGTACAGGAATACAATTACTTGGCAAAGTAGCCACATTTAGTAACAGTCGTGTATACTTTCAGTGCTCTATATGGAGGGAGACAAAATATATCCCTGGCCGCCTCAGCAAAATTATGGGTTCCTCTTCATAAATGTGACTTTTTTTCTAAAATATTTTACATAATCTGGAGATGTTTCTAATCAATATTGATAAAATATGTTCTTTTTTCAGTAAACCATTGCTCTCTGCTGTATCCACGTAAACTTTGCAGGGCAGACTGGCTTTATCTGAGCAGTGTGTCAGTGCATCTGGGAACAGTTTTGGGATGCTCACCTCACGTTTTTTCCCTTCCCCTCTCTGTCTGTCTTTGATTTTTCCTGGTGTAACTCAATGAGATAATCATGGACACCCTTTTCCAAAGGCTTAGTCTTTCCTTATTGATTCAACAAGTTCCCTTTTTGAAAAGGGTTATCTGCCACTTGGGCTTTGTCGCCTCAGGAAGTTTCACCTGTCTGTGAAGGTAGGGTTGGGAGTTTGGACTGATGCACATACCTGCAAGACCTGCCAGTGCAGGGTGATGGCAGATGTCACCTGTGAGGAGGTAGGAAATGGGGTACCAGTGTGTCTTGTCTGTGTTCTTCTTTTGGGACATAGTTTGACCAAAGAACTGAGCAACTGAAATGTCACAGAGGAATACATGGTGTGGGTGGCTTTTTTTATTGGAAGCCAGGATTTGTTTACTTTTGGTTTTTTTCTGGTTTAAGTTATAAACTAAAAATGTGGAAAGGCTTTGTCATTACATCTCAGTGGCAGTTTTCTTTATTCTGGCCTAGAAAGAAGGGTTTCCCAACAGACTGGCAAAAACTGAGCACACATACAGTGTCCTGCAAAGGTAATTCCTTACCAGACCCTGAAACAGCTGAAGTACAGATTGCCAGTCTTGCACACTGCTAACCTCTGTGGCATATTTGTACCCAGGTTCCTTTGTCAGCACTTTGAATAATTTTTATGTTCTCCCCTGGCTGTGCTGGGCAGTATGTTGACAGGGCCCTGAGTGCATCAGCTGATTCTGCAACCTCCTACCCCTGTCCTACAGGTTTGTCTGCCTGTGTTCGAGGTCTGTCATGATACAGTGGAATGTAATCTGGGATCAGAGTGCTGTGAAAAGAGCTGTCTGCCAAAGAGCTGGGAGAAGCCAGCTGGGGCCTCTCCACTTCCATTGGGAGCCATGGCACAGAGCTGCCCTTGTCCTCAGTCCTCATTTGGGGTGGGCTGTAGGGGTGTTTTTGCCTGACTGTGGACCTGGCTGTGGCTGATCCTGACGACTTCCTGGCTTGGCCTCAGACCTGGCCCATCCCTGTGGGCTCACTGATCTCCTGGCTGTATCTGGTCACTGTCACCAGGCCTGCTCTGCTCTTCTTGCTCGGTCACTGTGTCTCTGTGCCCCTTTAACCGAGGTCCCTGCTGTCCTCGCTGCCAGCCCTGCTCACCTTTGCTCCTCAGGCTCCCCAGGCTCCTCTGCGGGGGCTGCTCTGCCCAGCTCCTGGCATGGGCCACAGCCCCTCTGTGTGCCTGGGACTCCTAGAGGGGAGGGGCAGCGATATGAGAGACATTATTGCTATGACAATAAGGAAGACATGTCATTAGCTTTGCTTCCCTTCAGCTTCCTGAAAAGCCAAAGCGAAATTCGGGTCTATCGGCACAAGCCTGGATGCCGGTAGAGCAGCCGGCAGGAGGAGCTCGCTGGACACGTCGCTGGATCGTTCTCAGGCAGTCACAGATGCATGTTTCAAGGGCATCGCTTTAGATCTGCCTTCTTGGGACTTTCTTGCAGACAAACCACCAGCAGCAGAAGACAGAGGAAACTTTGTGGTATTGCAACTGAGCAGTCCCAGTGATTTATTTTAATTTTTTTTTTTAGACTTCTGAGCTTGTTTCTCCCACCACGATGCTTTTATCTGTCAGTATTTTAGATACTTAAGGTATTCAGGAAGATATTGAGGATGCCTTTTGGTCCCTAGAAGTGGCCAAGTGTTTTATTTTCCAAGAAAGCTAGTGTAAGGTTTCTTGGACAGCATCCTAACCAAGGACTAAAGAATTCCAAAACAATGTTTGTTTTAGCATAGGAAGATATTCTCCTGGAGTCCTCATGACCTCTGAGGGGACCTGCAAGCAAAAAGCTCTGAAATGTATCACTACCACTCTGATTATTGGCCTGACAAAGTTATTCAAAGAGTTCTGCCTCTGTGTGTGCAGTTCACCTTTGTCTTCTGTGAGAAGCAGGTACAGAGGACAGTAGTAGTTCTTTTGCACAGCACAGTGTTCTCTCATTAGTTAGGTGCAAAGTATCACTCTGCTTCTCAGGGCCAGTCCTGCAGCCCTAAATTTCACAACCCCCATTGCCGTGCCTCTGCACCACCTTTAAAAATAATTAAGATTTACTTTTTTAATTGGTGAATTCTTTACTTTTGTAAGTCTGTCCCTCATTTAGTTACTAAATGGGAACCGGGTGCCTTCTGGTCCTGAATGTTGCTGTAATAATTATTTTGATTCTGAATGTGCCAGAAACTATTCTAATGCATATCAGTGTAAATTAAGTCAATAGAGATTCTTCAAATTTATCCTGGTGTTCAAGAGAATGGAATTCATGCACTTCAATTTACAGCTTATTAAGTGATCAGAATTAATGAACTCGCAATGACCTTTTCTGTTCTTGTTTACACGTTTTCTTCCTATTCACTCATAATGTACATGATTTAGAAAAAGCAGAGAGTTGAAAAGGCAACATGTGGGTCAGATATGTCCCATGGAGCACAGCATTGTGCTTCAGGCTTTAATCATATTTTCAAAGCTGCAGTGTAGAAATGGCACCTCTGTTGATGCTCAGAAACCCAGCTTGATTTTCAGAACCCTCTCTGCATTCTGAAAAACATTTGTAGTGAGGAACAGGGAAGGTGTTCTTCAGAGTCACTGAAATTTGATAGATGCTGAACAATTCCTTCTTTTTGGTTTGGTTTTTTTGGGGTTGGTTTTTTGTTTTGTTTTTGTTTGGTTTTTTTTGGTTGGTTGGTTGGTTGGGTTTTTTTGAGAGTTATTTTTCAGTGTAGTACCATATTTCAGCCTGGAGGCTGGGAATAATACAAACCATCGGATCCATCTTTCCTTTTATTCTGAGATTTGGAAATCACTTGGGATGTCACCAAGAAAACCTCACATAAACCCTCTTCTTCCCAAGACCAGCTGAAGGTTATTCCACTGTGACCCAGCTCAATGTTTGAATGATGAAAGTTTCCCTTTGATTTTTGTTATGTCCAAGGCTAAACTGGTGAGGCTGTGTGCTTATCTGGTCATTGTTTCTCTCTGACTTAATGGAATAGGACAACTTCTAAATTATTCATCTGATCAATTACAGAAATTTCAGGGACTTCCTATTATTACTATGAGAGAGAACACCACTAATTTGTGAAAATACTGGGAAATCAAAAAAGGAGAATTGGGAAGCAGCAGTAATTTAGATGCCACTGCACTTGTAGGTGTGAAGCAACTGGGTGATAGCTCTTGCATACCAATACCTTTATCACATCTCTGTCTATTGCTCTAGAAAAGTTATCATGTGAGCACACGGAAAGATCTGTCACCAGATAAATACAGGGCTTGTATGCAACCTCTGCAGAACTGGAGGAGAATCGAGATCTGAAGTTAGAAGGAAGAAGAAACCCTGATGTGAGGCAGTTCAGGGTGCCCTGCTAGACCAGTAGAGTAAGTGTCCACAGGAACCCTGACAGTGACATTTAGAGAACCCATTTACTCAGGGAATGGAGGTAGATGGGGCATTAAAATGCTATTGTAAGAGAGAATGAGGGATTCCTGAAGAGGAAAATGCTGTGATCACAGCAACACATACACAGCCTGCTTGAGGGCATGCACGTGCCCCAGCCATTGCCAGGGGAGCTGAGAAGCTTGAGAAGGTGGCATATGAGGCATTTGTGCAGGGGGATCTGAGGCTTATGGAATAAATCCCTGTATGGGAGAGCAAAATCTTCAAAGGAATGGCTGTAGATAGTGAACTGCCCACAAGAAATGAGAAATAAAGGGCAGGCAGCCACCTCACCCTGCGCAACTCCGCTGATGGCTGTGGAGAGTGAGGGGGGCCATGGCAGCAGATGGGAAAGGAGGTTTCAAGCCATGTGGGCTGGTTCTGGCCATGTATGACTTACTGGAAACCAGAGAAACTGGTTAGTAACTTAAGCAGGCCAGCATGGAGCCCAGGGCTGGACAGAGCTCTGAGCAGAGCCACACGAGTAGCTCAGCCTGAACGTGGTCCCTGCGGAGAGCTGGAACTGCTATCTGGCTGCTCCCCTCTGTGCTGGTGCAGGGGTGGTGCATCTCAGGGGCTCCCGGGCACTCCCTGTGCCTGAAGGTACCATGCAGAGACAGGTAGCCCCTGGAAGATGATGTATTCCTAGTTCTTTTGCCTTCTTTTTGCTTATGTACTTGCAAACCAATGTTAAAAGATGAGAGAGACCCTCAAAGGCATGCACAGTGAAGTGACAAAGTATTCACTGAGGATTTGTAAAAATGTAGGGAGGAGAGCCCACAGTTGCATCCAAGGAAGGCAGAGCATGCTGGATTCACAGGACTCAGTTTTAAGTACAACTGACATAAAATTCCAGTTGAAAAACAAATGCAGCTTAATACGAGTTTCAAGAACTGCTCTTTTTCTGAATTTGTTAGCTTTTTTCTTCTTCCCTTCTTAGTGCTGAGTATTCAAGCCCACAAGACAGTAACTTAACTACAGTGTTATTATTTCCAGGTTCTGTTTCTTTAAAAAGTTCCTAAAACTTGTCACAATACCCTAGCAAAGCTCTTTCTGCTGTGCTATCTAATCCAAAGTAGTTTGTATCAGATTTACGTTCTGGCAGCTCTGTGATAAACTTGGACTGTACCACACTGCAAACACAAAAGATTACTTAAACTTGTTGTTATTGAATTTGAAGGACTCTTTTGTTTCATGGATCCACACCCTCGTACCAAGTTTGTGGTTCCCAATGGCTCTCTACCTTATACATTTGCAAACTGGGATTTCCACCAGTGACAATTTATTATTTTGGTAGATTTAGCCTGTCCTTTTTGTTAAAATCGTGCATGTCAAAAAACACAGTAGAAGATACAAAGTATTGGAGAATTCAGTGAGGTCTGGTATTTTGACCAAAGGGTCCTTGAGATGTGAAAGTCAGGTTTCCCCTCTCTCACATTAAGTCTTCTTAAACCTGATGTCTCAATTCATAAGGCTGCCCTGGAACTTTCGATCAACCTGGTAAAGTTCCTAGAGAAAAAACAGTTGTGCAGAAAATTATCAGACTCTTGATTCCCCTGGTGTGAGGCCTTGCAGACTTGAGCCTGAAAACATAAAAGACTGAAACTGATGTCGGTCACACCCTCAACACAAAGATTATAGGTGTAACCAGAGGAGGAATTAATCACAAAATCTCTCTGATCTGAAGTCAAGCAGAGCTCTGGAAACAGCTGCCAAATACCTAAGGCCAGAGACCTCTCATCCCAGGGTCAGTTCATTACCTGTGTTATCCGGTGCTCAAAAGCTTGTTCTATCCCCAGCTTGGGGAAAGAGGAAAGTTTACTGACATCCTTTGCAGAAATTGGAGTGTTTTATTTGTGGGTTGTGTTTGGGGGGTGTTTTGGTTTGGTTGTTGGTTTTGGTTTTTTTTTTTTAATGTTAAAATGAGTCAACTTTGGGTGAAGGAATAGTAACTTTTTTACTGTGACTCCAGGAGAAAAAGGTATTTACTATCTCCCCACTTCCAAGTGAGAAATTCACCTTGTAACAGCAGGTGTACCTTGGGGTTGCAACTAACAGTGATTAGCATCTCTAATAGAACAATGGTCTGTACTGTCTGACTGCCCCTGGAGCAAAAAATCAGTTCAATCATTTATAATTCATCTTTAAATTACTTGTCTTGAAAAGGCTATATATTACTGGTGTATGACCATGCAATCTGGTGTCTGTGTTCTTTCTGTACTCATGATCATCACTATTTTGTGTGTTCATTGCCTGATTCTGCTGACATTTTTAAAACATTCATGAAATTTGGGGGTTTTCTTCTAATGTTATGTTCCAAACACATGACTATCACAGTGGGACTCTGGTGGAGGGTCACTCTGCATTACTCTGAGAACTGCTGGAAATCCAGGCATGCACAGGCAGCAGCTGAACTGGGCAGGGACAGGCAGAGGACACGGTGAACTTCTCAGCTGGGTTTTGGTTTCCAGCCCCCTACTCTGTACTGTTATGTTCTGCTGTGAGAATCCTTCAGTTCTTCTTCCCTTTGGGTCTTTAATGCTAGCAGATGGAAATCCAGCTCAACTTTCAAAAACTCTGAATTATTTATTAAGAACAAAATTGTTGGGTCTGAGAGCTGGTTCCTTTCTCTCTTTCTTTCTCCTTTTCTCTCTGCAAACTGCCTTTCAAAACCAAAGTTTCTAATTACAGGTCAGGGAGGCAGGTTTAATCACACAGCAGAACCCTTGATGCAGTATTAGAGTGTTATTTATACACCTGAATTAATAGGGATGCAGCATTTCAGTTGAGAAGAATAAGGTGGTTTTCAATTTCACTCTTTTTATGTGAAACAAACCACATCAGATTCACTGGGCTTTTTGACCTAAATTATTGGGATTCTGAGTAACTAGCAAGTAGCTGCTGTGCAGAGCTAGAGAAAAAAAAAAGCAAGAATAGACAGAGAACTGCTTACATAGCAGAGAAACAACAGAAGCAGGATGTATTGGAAAAAGCTGGGAGGGAATGGAAAGAGGAAGCCGTTGGGAAACTGAAACGGTAGAAATGTACATATGCAATTGTCTATCCCAAGGAAAACTTTTGTAGAGAGGTGGCATCCACAGAAACTGAAGGGCAATGTCAGTCTCTTGGCACACACTTAGATGCCACAAAATATTATGGTACTTTTAGGGCCAAGAATAGGAGAGATGGAGGTGAAAGATGAAGCATGTGAGGGGTCCCTGTTGCAGGGAATGGGATCCCTGCACCCTCATCACTTAGAGTCACCATCAGCTTTTGCTGGAGGTATTTGTTCTGTAGTACCGAAAAGAAGTGGGGAATCCCAGACAGAATTATTCCTGCAGTGCTGCAACATCCAATGTGACTGTTTCACAGCAGCACAGAGATTAATTTTCCCTGCTAGTTGGGATATGAAGCTCACATTCACTGTGGACCTTCATCCAGTTTTATCCCTGTATCTAACTTGTATATTTTGGCTTCCTGTTTGGTTTCTGCTTAGAAAGTCTGTGAAAATTTCCAGGAGCTTTCTAGACATTTTTTGTAGGGTAAAAAGTTGGTCTCCTGTGCCTATGCATCTAATTTTTTAAGTTATGGAATACACTGAGTTGACTGAGATCCTGATTGGCATTGTTTGGGGTCTGAGATGCATTTGTGTATCTCCCACTTGGCAGCTCCCACATGATGAGGAAGGGGGTCCCCAACACCAGGCTATTCCTTCTGGCAGCAATTTTGGTTGTGGTTCATGGGTGGGGCACCTCTCTCACAGCAGGCTCTGCAAAACCAAAATATCTGCCACATAAAAATCCCAAAGTGACAGAGAGGGAGGGTTGCTATGCTTCAAAATAGCTAAAATGCAGGTTCTGTGGGTATGGAGCAAAGAACAGCAGCAAGGATACCAGATCTTATGCTCAGTATGTGAGACTTGCCATGGCCTTGAGCTCCTTGAAGCATTTTGCTGTGAGCAGTAGATTTCTAGAAACTGTACCCAGCAGTCTCTAAGCTTAGCTAAGAGACAGATGTATGCAACACAGTCAGTACCTATATGATATATTATAGAGAGAAAAAAGTTTACCTACTTATGTAAATTTACATTCAATCCCAAGATAATTTTTTGTTTAGTATACTTAGACTGTGAACCCTATCCTCCTGTATGTCTGCAAATCATTACCACAGTGCTGTGTGCAGGGACTAGGACCTGATTCAGCAGGTCCAGAGCATCACAGTGCCCTGGCCATTGAATCTCTCAGCGTGTGTCTCCAGCAGTGTGTCAGGATCCAAAACTGGGCTGCAGGCTGGATGGAAACTCAGTTGCAGGAAAGAGGTCAGAAGCCTGAGAGAGCAAGCAAAAGAGCAGTGTTCAGCAGAGAAAGATGGAAACACTGTTCCCCTGGACACAGTGGGAGCAGCCAGCTATGCTTCCCAGGCTTTGCATTGCCAACAGGAGGTTTTCCACCAGGCTGCCAAGGAGGAGGATGTGAGGTCTTTGTGCCCTCTCCCTGTGACATCCCTGTTATTACTGTCACTTGCAGGTGGCTGACACCCGCCACGACAGAGGCAACTGAGGGTTTGGTGTTGTGCTGTACCAGACAACTTGTCTCATGTGTGATAGTCAGGCTGCCCTTCCTGTGGGAGGAGATTTAGAGAGCACTGTTGCTTTTTTGGTATATATGTGGGTTTTCTCCTCTAAAAAAATAGCTACCTGTTGAAGTGGGAATATTTCAGAAGGGGAGAGGATTAGCAGTGATGACATGGATGGTCATATTTCAGGGCAAACACCTGTAAATCGACCTAAGCCTGTAAGTAGCAACCTGTTAAACTGAGTTCACCTCAGCAGCACTCGCCCTGTGTGTTAGAGAAGGCTGGATCCAGTTACCCAGCCCTCAGAGTACAGCTGCTGCTCCAAGCTCAGCCTTTCCCCATCTTCTGTACCACTGCAAATGAAGCAGCTATGGATGTTAACAGCTGACAAGAAAAAACACATTAAAGAGGTGATGATATCTTTTAAATACATCATCTGTATTTCTACTTCTCTCTTGTCCCATTTCTGGCCCCTCTTGGAGCTCTGAAATGCTTTTCCTTCTTGTTTTGTTTTTATGGGGTTTTTAGGAGAGAAATTCTTTTAACATTAGAGATGTTAGATCGAGTCTTCCCATGCTATCGCTTCTGTTCAGCAGAAAAGCTGCCAGCAGGGGTGTGTTGCCTGGTTTTCTAGAGGGGAAGCACACAGCTGTTGTAACATCCCATGCTCTTTCCAACCTGCAGGTGTGCAATGAGAAATCAGGATATTAATTTGAATCCTCTGTTATTGCCTCTGGCTTCTGGTCTTTCAAAAAGGACTTGACCATGTGGAATTTCTGAATGAACTGCTGCAAACTCCCTTTTAATGAACTTTGCGTAACAAAGTGCTAAGAACACACTTCCTATAGATATATGGCTTAACCACAAAGTATTAAAAGTTACTTTGTGAGCACACATTCTGTACCTGTCACCTGGCAGGGAAAATGTTACAGGGTCACAGGGCTCAATCCAGTTCTCTCAGCAACTTCCAGGGTGATTTCTGACATTACAGTATTTTGTCCTTGGGATCCACTGTTCCATTATCATAGAAAATAACAACCACCTCACCAAGGCTCTGAAGACATGTGAGATCTTTGTCTTAGTTTGTGTGTGCAACTGAGATTGCATAAGGAAAGTATCCTTGTTTTTTGTGATATTTAAATATTCTGTTAGTCGCTCTCCTTTTTGTATCTTACGTGTGTGTATATATATATATGCACTTTTATATAACTTACTTTATATAACTTATAATCTATGGTGAACCTCCAAAGTTCTTAGGAGTCACTACTTTAGGTCAGTTACATATCTCCTTCTCCTAAGAAAATTAAAAATTTGCATTCAAAAATATTTGCATCCAAATAATGCAAAGTGACTATCATCCCTTGTTTACAGATTCAGAAAGTAAGACTTCAGCAAGGATTTATACATATGAGAGAAAAATAGGAGTCAAATGTTATGTAAGTATGTTTCTGTAAGTGTGTGTGTCCTGTGTTTTCAGTAAGTGTTCAGTGATCCTTCTATCTTTGGAGTTTGGGAATTACTGAGAACAATCGGTGTGGCTCTGCTGCATTCATCCCTTCAGGATTGTGCTGATAGTCACTTTCCTGCTGAAACACCTTGCCCTAGTTTTCTTCCAGGAACTAAGAGTGTTGATTTCTTAAGAAACTTTTGCTAATTGTAACGTAAGCAGTCTAGGGAGAGGGGAAGAAGACTCAGCTGTATCAGAAAGAAGATCCAGTTCTGCTTGTACAGAACAATGAAGATATGGCTGCATCAAAACCCTATTCACAAATATTCTCTAGTGTTTTTGGGAAAGACTGCACTGCTGTGGGAAGCACTGTTGGCCTGGGTGAGTTGCTGGCATAAAGCTGTTGATAAAAAATGCACTCTGTGCCATTGCCTGGGCAAGGAACATTTCATTTTCTAGTGGGCATGAAGAGTTGTCAGTGTCATTGAAATTTTGTAGCTCTCAATAGTTGTTGTAAATTTCATCTGGGCAATATCCCCAGTTGTGTTAGATATAATTACATTCAAAGTTCTTTTTAATCATTTATTTGGAACATGTCCCAAGATTCAGCAGTTTTGGATTGGGACAGAAATTGAATTATTTATTACCAATTAGAGGTTGTCAGAGCCTTTGACACCACGTCGAGCTGGCATTGTTTGGTATCTGTATTAATGATCGAATAGATAAAAGCATGAAATTATTGGTTGGAAAGCTTTTATTCTAGGCTGAGAAGGCTAGTTTGCATACTTGGCTGGATGCTTCTCTACACTCACTGTTATTATGGCTCTGTTTAATCAAGTCAACGTTGCCTGTGGAATTGCTTGCCCATAAATTGATGAATTGAGTGTAAGAATAATTCCCCCTAGATTGAACCCAGTTGTGACTTCCCTTGCCATTCCAGCCCTTGCCATTTAGACTCTTCTGCTTTGGCTGTGGTCTGCTACAGACCCTGGAACAATCTTTGCCACATCTGTTCTTTTCTTAGAAGAGAAATCTATTGATGGCTGTTGGTGCTGTGGCAATGCTGGCTGCTGAGCCTTTGTTCCCCAGGTGAGGGGATGGAGCCCATCACCTCCCAGGTGTTCCTGAGCTCTTTCACAGCTCTCTTGTGCACCCTTCTCTCATCCGTGTCAGTCTTAACAATAATTTTTCTTATTGTGTTTCGGCACTTTGCAAGAAACCTCAGCTTAAGAGGGAGGTCACATTACAGAGGAGCATAGTGTGATCCCAGAAACATCACTGCAGAAAGGGAAATTGTCATGGAATCAGAGGAAAGGAGCATGGAGAAGATGCCACTTGTCTCCTTGAGTGGCTGAGGAGAAAGGATGCTCATGTGACATTGTCTCATCCCCATATCTTCTCGATTTTGTTGCCAAGGTTAGTATAGCCTTAGTGGGAGAAAGAAGGGGAGAAAAAACCCTTCTGAGGACATACTTGCACCATTTTTTGTAGCAAATAGATATTTTTTCTGCCTGCACTCAGAGCTGCTGGAAGCTGTGTGCATGAGCCCTGTACAGAGACTGATCCAGCATATTACAGGATGTGATTTGAACAAGGTTATAAGAAGTTACATGCTAGATCTGGGGAGAGAGCAGGAACTTCTCATATGATAACAACAATAATTCATCATTCCCTCACCAGTTCTACTCCCCATTGGACTCAGTTTCCAGTGTCTTCTGTGAATTCCAGATTATTGAAATTTTTGTTAATTTCTCAGTGGGATCACTGATCTGGGGTTTTTCTTCTTCTGATTTTCTTTTCCTGCTTCACAACCCACTTACCAAAAGCAGAGTTGTCCTACTGTTACATGGAACTTTTTTGCATACACAACTTTTACAATTGGTTCATTGCAGCAGAGGAAACTGGGACTAGAGAGAGTTCTCATTTTACTGGGAAATGTTAAGATTTCAGAACCATTCCAGAATGTACCACATTTTAGATCGGGCTTTCTTACAAAATTAAACTCTGAAAACATTGTCTTCTTTTGATCAGAGCAGTTCCTCTGATTTCAGTGTCTTTAAGCTGAAAAAAAAAGTTATTTTATATAGCTTCATCTTACTTTTTATATAATTGTATTTTTTCTTTTTTGAAAGCTTTTCTCATCTATGTCCAGTACATCAAAAATGCCAAAATAGGCATTTTGGACATTATTTAAATACCTCAATAATTTTGTTAAATAGAGAAGTCCTAAGGTTTTTCTAAACAGTTTGGTTTCCACAAATATATTTTTTCCTTTAGCATTCCTCCACACACAGTCATTATCTAGAGAAATATTTTAATACTATGTAACTCTCATTCTTTTCAAATTGGTGACTGTGCGGTAAGAAGTACCTCTTCCAGTGATCTCATTTGGAAAAGCCGAAGCTGCATGTATCCAACCTCTCAGGCTCAGTACTGACTTCCACAAAGGAAAGTATGCAACTGGAATTCCTGGAACAGACCTCTCTTGAAGTATGTGCTTTGTATCAAAGACGCTATTTCTCAAGAAAAAAAAATCTCAAACCAAAACAAAACCCAAGCCAGCCAGAGCCCAGCCCATAACAACGAATCAACAAAAATAAAGCCACTTTTGTTATAAATCAGCTTTTGTCTTGACTTGCAGAAGGTGCAATGGCCCCTTCATCTGCTCAAATCCTTCTACGTAGAAAAAAAAAAGTGGAAATGGAGAACGTGGCCTGTTGAGCTGCGGTATAATGCGCCTCAAATCCTGCGAGCAACCTGTCTTTCCCAATCTGATAGTGATGTTTCTGACTCCCAGCCTCCCTCTCCAGAAGCTGACAAGCAGCAGCAACTCCCAACTGAGGCAGACTTGGGAAATGACTAATTAAACAGTGATTGCAGGATTGCTTCCTGCCCTGGGTATCAGACCACAAGGGTGAAGCTTCATAAAGATGGAGTGAGTGCAGGAAGCTGTGCTGTGCATACTTCCACAATGGGGGCATTATGGAGACATGCCCCGGAGGCTGCCGGAGACCGAGCTGAATGGATCCTGATACCATCGGGGAATGGAGTACCTGCTAGTTCAAAGCGAGCTTGAATGCAGGTTTTAATCCTTTCTGACAATTGTTGAGAGGAAATGGCCTTTCCTCTGACCTTATCGTTGTAAACAACAACTAGTCATCAGGTTTGTCCTGCTGAGGGAATAGTCAAGGTCTATGCAAGGATTTTACTTCATTTTTTTTTTCTTCTCTGATTACAATGGTTTAATTCTTCAGACCTGAAATGCATTCTCACCCCTTAATATACTGACTTCATGTACATTCTTTCTTAATTATTCAGTCCATACTGCTCGGCCTGGTTCAAATTAGCTCCTTGGAGCTGTGGGCAGACATCCCATGGCCAGTTTCGGTACTCAGCCCTGCGGTTGTTTTTATGATGGGCTGTTGAGAGACGCCTTTTGGATACACCAGTATCCCCAGAACCGGGTGTGAGACAAGCTGACAAACTCTTCTAGCACGACAGAGCTGTTTTCACATTGGCCAAGAGGCAGGATGGGGAATTGCTGCTGGGCACCATTAGCATGGCAGTTTTAGTATAATAGAAGGATGCAAACACTTCTGGAATTGCAGAGGTGGGTGAATTTATCTCTGTGGATTCATATGGCTTTTAGAGCTAAGACAATAGAGATGACAGAGGAAACAAGACAGTAGCTTTTGCTGCTTCTGGAGTTCAAGCCAACTGTCTGTAAACAGCTGGACAGAGTGACAATGCAGAAGAGGGCTGATCTGCTGCACTGACACAATTTCGGAGTGATGAAATCCACTTCCCCCCAGATCTGTGCAGGACTTTGCTTCTGGCAGGGCCCCAGTATTGAGATGCACATCACGGTGGCCACCTGTAAGCATCCCCTTCCCGGTTGCTGCTCATCAGGTGCTAAGTGGTGTAACAGAGATCAGCTGTCAGAGCCTTTCTGGAAGGGAATTTCCAGAGCTATTAGGAGGGCATTTCTGTGCCTGGTCATAGACCTTGGCAGGGTATAGGGGGTCACTGATGGCTTTGTATGAATTGCTTTTTAATTCCGGTGGAGTTTTTGGGTAGCACTCATGTGTCTACTCTTTGGTCCCCTGTTCTAAGATAGAGAGCAAGCTAGAAGAGATTTCTCCCTTGCACTGCACAGCCCGGCTGATCACTGCAAAATGAGGGATGGGCTACACAAGTCAGTGTGCCTAAGCTCTCTGCAATTCACAGCTTTTTTTACTGGAACAAAGGAACATTCCTTCCCTAGGTAAAGACGATGAATAGTAATCTTTTCTTGTTGTCCCGGTTGACCCAGCTTAATATCTGCTTCTCCAGCTTGTAAGGATTCTTGCTACATGCTTGACAACAGAAATGTATTTGCAGCAGGCTGGAAGTCACTGTGTACAGGTCCATATTTCTAGTGAAAATCCTGTAAGGGTCTGCAAATGAGAACAGGTTAAAAGCCACTTTCCTTGGGTTTGTAGGAATATCTGAGTGGGCTGTGGTAGGCTAAAGGGAAACCGGGGCATTTTCATGGAGAGGATGTCTAGTTTTCACAGCTATGAAAACCTGTAGTAACTTTGGGCTGTGTTTTGTGTAACATATTTGTGAGCAAAGAGAAAAGCCTGAACACTGCAGAGAGCAACCTCTGAACACCACATACATCCTCTGCCAAGTGAATGATCAAGGTCAGGGTCTCAAGTGGTGAAGTAAACAGAGCTGGATCTGCCCTGTGCTTTGTCTCTGGCACCCACATGTGCTGTGGCCAAGAACAGGCTGTACCCAAGGCATGGGTTTCTCTGATTTTCATCAGGATGTGGGGCTGTGGGTGGAAGAGGGTGTTATAGTAAACATTTGCAGTCTGTCCTGTAGCCATGTGAAGTTGTTTTTCCTGCTCCATACCAAAATGAATTGGAATCACTTTGCTTCCAGTTTTGTGGCACATGTGTCCCAGTGGGACTCAGACTTAAATAAGTGGGAAAGGATCTCAAGAAGATCTGATGTGATATGCCTGAAGGAATTTCCTTTCCTGGGGGTTGACCCAAGGCTGTGTAATTAGGCTGCTGGGAGATCTGGTCAGTGGATAAGGTGTGTACTCCATAACTTTCAGGAGGCCAGCAGGTTGGTGGGGCAATACCACCATCCCAGGTGTCTTGTGTGTGCTCTCTGCATCACCTGTGCACTGTCTGCCTCAGGGTCACATTGTCACATGACTGAAAGAAAGGCTATTAGAGGAAGCATCCCTTTTCAGTTGGGAGGAACACAGTATTTTGTGAGAGAAATGGTCTCTGTCCATCCCACCCCTTCTCCCCTCTGAGATTTACGTGTTCATATGGTTTCAGGAGGTAGCTATTTGCCTTGCTGTGGTATTACCTGTGCTAAGGAGGATCATAAAAAGCTCAAGCACTTATTGATTCAGTAGTGGGAGCTGTTTCAACGGTGATAAAATGGTGCCTGTCCCTCAGTTATGGAATACCTGTCACGTTTTCTCTTTCCACCTTGAGGTTCCCTTTAAGACTTTTTGAATTATTTCCTCTGCTTTATAGAGCTATAACAAAGGATGAGTGGCTGGATCACTGTGCCAGCTTTACCTGAGTAAAAGGGGCCACAGACAGGCTGAAAGGGCTCCTGTCAGCAGGCTACTAATTGCATGTGTCCGTCAGCGGGTTGTCCTTCTACCAAAGAATGTTATCTTGAGATGAATCCATAGGCAGCACAGAAGGATCTTGTTGAGAGAGGCAGAGCAGGAAGCTGTAGAGTGCTGCTGCTTATTGGGATGGTGTCTTCACAGCAGGTGCAGGAGTGAAAGAGCAGCACTGCCTATGTGAGAACTGCTCTGCCTTGCAGTGATCGTGTTAAAGGGAGTACACTTTGCTTTTCTTCCTCAATAGGGACCACTTGCATTGTGTTTTGCACTGCTTTGCAACATTTCTGGAAGTCTGCAGTAACTGCTTTGAATTCTGTGGGGAATGAATGCTGCTTTTCCTGCTTGTTTTGTACATGCACATTACACCATGTACTGTCTGTAAAGAAGAGCAATCTTTGTTTCAGAGCTTAATGAATGCCACAATGGACTGTCTTGGCAGTCTGCATACCTGAGGATTTTATTTTTTTCCTCTTCATAGGAACAGCCCTTTTTGCTGTTCTGCACAACCCAAGTTCTGGAGGTGTCTTAAGTTTTCTTGTACAGTTCAGATGTTACCTGTGGCCTGTCTTGAAAGCCTCTCACTGAGGCCAGGGAAAAGGGCAATTGCTTAAAAATATTTGCATGTGGCTAGACTTTTTTCTGATCTACTGAGAAATAATCACAATCATTTCCACATTCTTTGACTCAAAGAAAGCATCACCAGAGCTGACAAGGTCTTGTTCTCAATATGATATATACTGTAATTAGGATGTATATTGCTATCAGCACCCCGAGACCTCAGGAGAACATGAGCTGAGGATTTTGCTTGTCTGCCCTTACTGAATGCATGTGAGTCTCATGAATATTTTTGAAGCAGGTCAAATACTTGCCATTGCAAATCTATAGAGGCCTTAATGAAAGCAATCCTTTGAGCAGGAGTGAAGGTAGATTTCTCCTTCCTTACAAAACGGCTCAAGGAATGCCAGAATAAGTTTGAAGGGGTAGGTAATGTCTGTGGAGTGAGTTTTCTCTCTGAAGTTGTGGAGGGGAGGTTCCTATTTATTCAGCTGCAGACTGGAACTTAGCACACGTCTGGGGGCAGTGGAAGAGCCAGGCAGGACTGGGACAAGAGTGATATACTCGATATGGAAATCGAGACACTTCCCAAATGCAAGTTTGCTGGTTATATGGCAGCAAACAGCTTAATGTTAAGGGGTAGGGTAGAATAATCTTTTTTAGTAATTGTAATTGTTATTATTTAAAGGCAATTATGTTGCTAAAGGAACACCTCATGAACGTTATTACCCAGCAAAGTGTCACATGTGATTCTGTGAGGAGGTGGGGAAAATGGTGAAACTGAGGCAGGTCACCCCCTTGATGCCTCCAGAATGAGGCAGAAGAAATTCACTGCTGAAATTCAGGTTTTGTGAAAAATGGTTGTGGGATCTGCTTTAACCTCTCAACACAGATGTGCCTGAACTACCAAAGGAGAGGGCTGGGTTGAGAAGCAGGGTGTGAAGTGCAATTCAGGTGGAGTGATGTTGGAAGTGGATAAGGCTACGCATCCTATCCTTATCAGTTCAGATCCTGACTGCCAAAATATCTGGTCCAGTATTAGTCCCACTGATTGACTGAGACACAAGACTACTGAGGACCCAAGAGGTCCTGAGCTCAGTGTAAATCCTGGGAACAGAAAGAGGTGTTGATAGAAGAACTTGCTGTCCAGCTGGACAGTCTGGAACATCTGTCCATGAGGAGTGAAAAGCCTGTATTTAGCTATTTGTGTCCTTGGATGTCAGAAGTGGGCAGGAATTTTCCTGTGCTATTGAACCAAGGCTAAATCCATGACTAGGACCAAGGTTCATTCTATTTCTTTGAAGCTCATGCTGCCATTCACTGACTTATACTGCTGAAGCTCCTTTTCATGGTTTGGTTGCAGCTTGACGCTAACTCTGAGCAAAACCTGGTGAGATCCCAAACACTGCCACATTCATTAAAGAAGTTCCCTTTAGAAGTTCCTAAGGCACATGCAGGATCACTAGTCCTTTTCCTGCACTTATGGTGGTCAGGGGGCTGGAGCTGAGCTGCTGTGGCTCTGTCTGCTTGTTTACAGGAGGGGGAAGCATGTGTTTTGGTACAGGTGTGGAGGAGGCAGATGTCCTGCCTCCTGTTCCTCAGCAACCAGAAGTTTTCTCTGTTCTTCAGGGCTACATATGTCCAGCTAGACTTCTTTTTAAAAGAGAATAACCTCTGCTCTGGCTTCCGTGCAGGAAAGCTTACCCCCAAACTCCCTCTCCTGTTACTTTGCTTGGTGATGCCTTCGAGCCAGGGAGGACCCTTCCTGTAAACTCCTGCACAAGAGGAGGCCTGTCGCTGTGAACTCTTGCACAGTAATTAGAGGAAACAACTTTGAGCTCCTACCACTGGTTATGCAACAGGGTTGGATTGTTTGTCACCACACAACCCAGCACCAGCACGCTGGTGCCTCTGTTCTGAAACCCCTCCTTTGCCTCCATCCCCTCTCTAGGCATCTCTTTGCAGATTGCAGGAGTTTCTGTCCCACAGTCACCCCCAGGTAAATCCTGTCTGGGACATTTCGAGGGAAATTGTAGCTCCTCAGCAGAAACGGCCCCAGTTTCCATGGCAACCCTCCCCTCACCCTGTTTTGAATGCTGCCTCGTTCCCATAGAAAGTTGCCCATTAGTCTCCTCAGCAGCTGCTGCAGGAGCACACCACCTCCAGAGAAGTTGCCCTTCGCTGGGCTCTTTATTCCCATAATGAGCAGCCAGAGGGCCACGGGTGGCCTGTGCGCGGCCCCGAGCAGGGCCCTGGCAGCGCTTGGGCAGGGCAGCGCCTCCAGCACAGAGCTGCTCTTGAGGCAGCCGGGGGTGGCTGTGCCTTTCTGCCTTCCCAGGGCGAAAGTGCCACTCGGGGCTCCTGGGAGGTGCATGGAGCAGGAGGCTGAAGAGCTGATGGGGCTGCTCTTGGGGGTTTTTTGGCGAGCGGGAAGGTGACAAGTGAATAAAAAGGACATGGCATTTTATTTAATTAGAAAAACCAAACTCCCTAAAACTAGCCTCCGAAGGGCCTCCGTTGTCATCAGCCGCACAAAGAGCTGTGACAAATGAAAGGAACTGAGCAGAGAAAAGGCTGCTTTCTCTTTGTGTCTCTTTCCCAGCTTCTGTTTGCTTTGCTGTCTCCCTTGCTCCCATTGATCAGGCATGTGGAAACATTCCTCCTCCTGCACTCCCATTGTGGCTGCCCGGTTGCCAGGCTGCCGTTGGCTTGAATAACTTCACTAAGCCAGGCCTCTCCAAAACCATGCCATCCGGCGCACTGGATGCGGAGCCAGACACTGCCCTCCCATCCTCCTCCCCTCCCTCCCCCCTCCCCAGCAGCACAGGGGTGCAGTGAGAAAATGCGCCAAAGAACAAGGGACGTAACACGGAGCCCCAGCTGTCCCGATGCAGGGGAGAAGCACAAGCTTGCCCTAAGAAAATAGGGGCAGTAAGGAGGGGACAATGGCCAGCCTGGGTTGCTGCCTTAAAAAGAAGGTGGGTGGGTGGTGGTGAGGGCTGTTAGTCCAAAGTTTCTGAGCAGAGAGGAGACAAAATGGTATGTTTCCCAGGGATACAAGCTAGTAAAGTGCAGTGAGGTAAACCCCAGCCCCGTTCCCTGTGGAGGGGAGAGGTGGAGAGGACAAAACAGGAGGCAGCAGGCAGCCGACTGGGAGCAATTCATGGCCAACTCTCACTGGCTGTGCCACAAACATGTCCTTACAGCACATGGGGCACCTTGGGCCAAGCTCGCCACTGCTTCTGCCTTGTGGAGGACCTCTTGTTGAGGTGACACCTCACTGTCTGGTGCAGGTGACAGCTCTGGCACAGAGCATGGCTGCATTCCTGGAGAGAGTTCAGGGGCAGGCCAGGGGCTGTACCCCCAGGACTTGTTCCAGGGATTAACTTGGGGTAGTTCTGGTGCTGAAGACACTGGACTGGAGCACTAGCCAGTGGCCCGTGGACCTGGGGGACTTGTGCTGTCACTGCAGAGGGGCTGACACCTGCCCGCAGTCCTGCTGCCTACAGCCCTTATTATGCCAAATACGAATCTGGCCTTTTATTCTTAATGCTATTTTTCATCTGTGAAATAGCAGTAAGCAATCTGTGCTTTCAGACATGCTTTTGACTCAACACGGCCAGGGTTGGATCCTCAGATGGTGCAAAGCAGCCCTGGCCCACCAGCTCCCAGCATCACCTGTGACCCCGTTTAGTGCTCACCCCGCTGGCAGTTGTGTCCCAGCGCTCTGCATCACAGGAGCTCTGTGACCACGGGCTGAGGCTGCGGCCAGCCAGAGGATCCTCTCCGAGTGCCACCAGGCCTGTCTGCAGGAGCGGCCCCTGCATCCCGGCAGGTGGAGGGAGATATCCTGGGGCAGCTGAAGCCTGAGCCAGGCTGGGTTTGCTTTGCAGAGAGGTCCTGGGTTTGCACCGGGTTTGTGCTGGTTTGAAGGGCAGGGACTGCTGAGCTCAGGTGATTAACATAACAATCCCGGAGCTCTGCCTTCATCCTGCGGCTAAAGCCTGGTTTGCTCAATCCAATTTCCAGCCTCTGCCCTTTCTTTAGCAGGCTAATTACAGCGGCAGGACAGTGGAAATGACCTTCTTAAAGCCACAGTGCCCCTCATCTACTTACCTGTCAAAACACGGGAGACGGAGCACTGGTATCATTCAGAGAAATAACATGTTTAGATACAATGAGTGAATGTACCAAAGTGCAGAGCTCTCCCCTGAAGTTCCCAGTGGGAACTTGTGTGTTGTTACCGGTAGTGATGTGCATTTGTAAAGTTCTTTCCAAGCAAGGTCTACTGACCAGCAGAGCAATGAAGGTGCAGGTTTGCTCAAATTTAAAGAAGAGTGATTGTGCACTATTACACTGATAAATGTGCAAATGCTATCATTTCACACAGAAACCTGTGAGGGCACTGGGCTGGAAAGCTTCTGCAGTGCTGGCTTCTCTCATTAGTCATCCTAGCCTCATTCTGTCTGTAACACAGAGTGCCTGGCTCCAGTGCAGCTCTGGCCTCCTCCTGCACACACTTGGATGTGGCCTTTGGGCCCAGAGAAGCTGTGAGTGCTCTGATGGTTGGTCCTGCAGGTACTACAGCCCTGGCATGGGCTGGAGCAGGAGCCTGTGTGTGGAGCCTTCCTGGGGGCTGCAGCTTCAAATGAAGCAGCACGAGAAGCTGCAATCTGCAGGAAACCCTTGGGCTCAGCACATGATGCTGATGTGGCCATTGACAGAGCAAAGGATGGGTGCTCCCAGCGTCCTTTCAAGGGCTTGTCCATTGGAGCAGAAACAAGTGATTTCCAAGGATGTTAGGGCTTGTTTCTGTTTGAACATTCTGACCAGCTTTGTAAAGACCTGTGCTGTAGGTGGCCTTCATATTCTTGAAACTATGTCAGCAGCCACACCAATTGGCCCCTTACCAGAGGATAACAGAAAGTAAAAGTTTGTGCCTGACCAGTAGCTTGGCACAGGATATTTCTGTTGTGATCCTGTTGAAATTGTCAGTGATACCTTGTTAAGGCTAAGTTTTGCCTAGGATTGGCTTCATTTTGTGATTCTAGACTCGAAAAGAAAGAGGCAATCTCCTGGTTGCAGGAGGACCTGTGAGGTGAAGCCAGTCTAATCAGTGGAGGAGCCGTGGCTAAACTGCTTCTGGAACTGAAAGGATGCTTTTGCTATCTCTCCTGCTTGGAAAGAAGGAAATATGGTGAGCATCGTGAGGCTTAATGTAACAAAACAGGCCAGGAATAAAATTAACCGGATAGCTGATACAGATGTGTCAGTCACACTTTGCCCCAAAGCCACTGCTGACTGCTGAGATACCTGTCCCGTCAGGCATTGAGAAGAGGTAGCAGAACAATTTTCAATTCATGGCAGTCTTGGAGACCTGCTGCACACAGCAAATTTGATGCTGTGATAACTAACACTGTTTGTGACAGACAAATCTGTGGCTTGTGTAGTGAAGCAGTTCAGAAGTGCCTGCTATTGCATACCAAGAGGTTGTGGAAATGGTACTTGCTAGGAAATATGTTGCAAGAGGATCCCAACTACCAAAGGCATCTACTGAAAGCCATAGGAGAGCAATGAGATATTTGAGAGTACTGGGAGACTTTTTTTTCCCCCTATATTTTTCTTTCCAAAGGCATAAATGGTCTGATTCTATTGAAAACTACAAAATAGGGGATTCTTGAGAAACAAGGTGAAATAATGAAAACTGATACTCCAGCACTGAATTATAAACTAAACATATCTGAAAGAGAGGAAAACAATTACAGGAAAGGCTGTTACTAGCAAACTGCATGGAGGAGGGCAAATGCATCAGGGCAAAAAGTCTAGGATAAATATAGGGAACAGTCTTGGAGGCATGACCTTGCCCATCCTTACTGCAACAGCCTTTTCCTACATTTTGCTGCTGGGAAGATACTAACAGGAGTTGTTCTGTCTCTAGCATGGAATGCAGGGTTGTAGTAACACTGTACAATTGCTTGGTCCTGTGCAGAGTGATGTGGCTTTCCAACAGGGCAGGGATCCTGTTTAGAACTATGCACAATAAGATGGACTCACCAGTGTTATTGTTGATGATGGAGAGCAGCTGATTGCTTCAAGTGAGTCAGATATAATTTGAAATTATGCTTGTGGATTATTTAAAACCCTTAAGATAAAAAATGAAATAACTCTGTTACCCACAATGCAGGTGCACTCTGAGATGAGACAAGCTGAAGCACACAAGAAACATTTCCTGAAAAAGAAAAATAATACCTCTCTAATAGGATTTTTTTTTTGGTTGTTTTTATTTTCCTAAGTGAGCTGTCCAGAGGAGACTTCCTTGTTGGAGGAAAGCCCTGCTACTGCCGAAGGGCAGGGCTCTCATGGGTTGTCACTGGTCAAGTGGTGACAGTAGGTGGCTTGGCAGAGTCTGTGTGTAGACTTTGCAGTATTAAAAATCAAGGCAAGTGGTGTTAGCTCTTCTCCATGTGTGGTTAAATGCTTTCTCTGTAGCTGGTGCCAGGCACTGTCGCAGCCCACTGCTCACAAATGCCTTTGCCAGGTGGAGACCATGTCTGCTTTTAGTTGGAGTTAAGGACCAAATGAGACTTCATTTTCTGTGTCACTTCTAAATGATACTTAGGCTCCTCTTTCAGGTAGGGGTTAAGAAAGTTGAATCCTATGACACTTTCAATGGGGGAATTCACCAATCTCTCTTTTTTTCCCTTGTACTCTGAAATACACGAATAACCGAAGTGTATGAGAACTACCCTGTACCACAGCTATGTCAGTGGAGGATCTTGTGTTTTCTTCAGATTTCACAACACAGTAAGTTACTCAGAGTCTTTCAGAGAGAAGCCACCATGGGAATGCTGTTTTCAGCACCCCACACTGTCCTCGAACAGAAGTCAGAGACCTCCTATTTGAGTTTGTATAGTAAAGGGTTGTAGTACCACTATTTTAGTGCCATGATGTCTACAAGCAGAGATCATGCAGTCTAATTTTGTAATGAAGAATTATAATAAAACAGTAGGCAGTGCTTCCTGAAAATAATATCTCCTGTGCATGGTTTTGTACAGGATAAACTGTCTGGCTTAAATATAGAAACAGTGTTCTTCTGTCAGGAACCCTAAAAGAAAATGCTTTTGAGTTGGTGTTTGCTGGCAGTGCATTTGGTATGTCATTCACTTACTTATCTAAATTCCAAGTGTAGTAGTTAAATCAACATTAATTCATTCTCCTGTGATGTATGGGACTGATGGAAATCGTTACACATTTGTGAGATGTGTGTTCCACATCACAGCATAGCAGCTGTCAGGGTCTGGCTCACAGGTACCCAGGGTCCCTTCTGTACATTAGGCAGTGTGCTGAACTTCCTGCAACATTGGCTGTGAAATCTCCTTAGCTCCTGATTACTCCCTTTCTTTGTCACTCACAAGGACCTTGAGTCAGCTACATCTGTGGCAGGCTCTTAGTAACAAAACTTCTGGCTAAAAAGTGCTGTGTCTGGCAAAACAAGCAGCAGCTCTTGGAAGGTCCTTCCAAGCAGGTTTCTCTCACTGCTGGCATTCCCCATGCACATGCACCATGCACCCCATACCCATCCCAGGATTTGGTTCCTTCCTTCTGGTGATTGACTCTGTTTTTTTGGAGTACAGGCTTACAGAACCAAAATAGAGGATCTCCAAAGGAAGTTTTAAGTGTTCAATAAAAGAAGGAATGCAGGGAGAAAAGAAAGCAGCGACCCAAATGGCATCATTCTCTTTCGCTCATCCCTTTGAGGTTCTCCTGTTTTCCCTGCCTGCGTGTGACCTCCCTCCTCTTCCAACCAGCCTCTTTCTTTTTTCAGTCTTCCTCCTGCCCCTCACCCTCCTCATTCATTGATCTCCCTTTAGGCTTTATTAGTGACTCTCCCTCCCACCCTTTCTCTCCCTCAGTTTTTCTGATTCTCTAACGTGAGACAATTGAATGAGGCCAGACTCCTAAGCCGAAGCTGGGGGTGAGAGGGAAGAGGCGTTAAGATTTAATGATATTGCCTCTTTAAGGAATCACTAATTCCTAACACCCATCTCCTCCCCCACCTGAGAACCAATTAAAACTCAATGAATTCAAGTGGAGGCTTTTGTGCATCACATGTGCTTGACTAACAAAGCCTTCTCCATGCTGGAATAAAAGCTTCTATTCAGCAGCCAGTTTGTTCTAATTCAAATCACTTCCACTCCAGCATCCTCTCCTTCCTTGCTGCTCCTGAGTTCCCAGGCTGGGCTGCCACCCGCACAGCCCTGCCCAGAGCTTCATGCTCCACCTTGCAGAGTCCTACTTCAGTGGCAGTGAAGCAGAGGATGGGAGATGACCTCCATATGGTTAACTGGGCAGTCCATGCTCATTGTGTCCCTGTTCCCAGGAGCCTCCTAGGCTGGGGATGTGCCCACGTGGTGCTCTGCAGGAGCTCCAGCCTTGGGAGCTGTCTCGAAAGGAGCTCTTGCTGTGCCCTTGGGAAACAACTCCTCTGCGTGTAGACAGAAAATGACTTTGTCTATGGGTAGAGCTCAACCTTCCTTGAAACAAGTGAAAACCTTCTCCTTTTCCCTTCGCTGTAGGAGCCATGCAGATGTAGTGACACCTGAAGTAGCAAGGGAGTCCAAAAGCACACAAAGTCTAAGTGAGTCCAAGTCGTTTGTACTTTCATCTTCCTCAGGGTATAAATTGCACTACCTGGGAACCTGAGGGTAACTTCTGTCCTCTATTGTGTCCTGAAAATGAGCTTGGATAAGGTCATCTGGGGGATAGAATACATTTCATGCTATTCAGCTTCCAAATTTAAAAAACCTCACTTGAAAGCTCTGCAACTGCAGATCTGGAGCTTGGGTGACTTTAAGTAGGGAGACAATTCTGTGTCCAGATGTTAGCCAGGTAATCTTCCAGGTGTAAAACAGGCTCTGCTAAGAGCTTCTGCCTGTCCTTTACTGATCAGTGTTGCCTGAGCTGGTAGCAAAGCTGTGTGCATGACATTAACTGGGTTATCTTTTCTCTGTTCCTGCAGCCTCCTATTTGTAGAGATACTTTTGGATTTTCTTGCTCTTGTGAGAAATCTCTGGTAGGAGCAGGTTGAGCGCTTTGCTGTGATCGCAATGAGGTTTTTACTCCCTCTAATCTCTCCTGGGAGTGAGCTCCAACACTGCGGGCCAGCTGCCAAGGAAGTTATCTGCTCTGCTCCGGAGCCTTGTTCTGGCATATGGCAATTCCATTGCTCCTGAAACACGTGGTTTTCTCAGGGAGTCACAAAGGAGGTACCCAGCTCTTGGGTAGCTGGGGCCTGTCCCACAATGAGCTCTGGCAATTGAGATGAGCTCTTGGAAGCTGGTTTCATATTTGCAGAGGCACCAGTGCTTAGAGGAGTGGTTTGGGTGTACAGGCAGTTAGGGAACTGTGATGTCTGACAACAGGAATATTGCATTTTGAACTCATCTGGAGTTTGTGGGGCTGGTAATTGTTCATATCACACTGCTTTGCAGCTGTCCAGCACGGCAGGGAACAAGTGTTCACACACCTCAGGGTGTGTTGCAGTCTCCTAGTCAACTTTTATGAAAGAAAGATTTGAACATCCCTAGAGGTCCTGTTCCTTGATATAGCTGTGATCTCTCACATCTTACCAACAACCCCAACTCTGGCCATCAGTTAGAGCTGAATATGTTTTACTATTCCCAAAAAGCATATTTGGGTCTATAATTGTCTGTCTCACTCGTGTGTTTATAGATTTGGACATGGAACCTTCCTTTGATGTGAAAAACCTCTTAGTATTCTGTAAATTTGCACTAATTTTTTATCCAGATTTTTTTCTTTAAGTTGGCCTCTTTTTTGCAGTGATGTGCAGAGTTCAAAAAAAAAAAGTGCTGTGGATGGGTTTTCCCTTAGCAATCCCAGTCCTATGTCAACATAAATGCAAAAGAACAGGTACTCTGACAATATGCAAAATGCATGGGGTGCTAAGACTAACACAAAAATTGTAAAGAACTGTACATTAAGTGACAAGTTAATTTCAGTTAATGCCATGTGGTATCGTGACAGTGGAATCTCTGTCCATCAGTATGGTGAAGGGGAAGAAGATCAGAATCAAAATCTGTTTTTCTGTTGAAAAAATACTACTTTCCCTTGAGTTAGAGAGGGCTGATTATTTGGGGAAGATAAAAAGTATTTCCCTTTACAGCTTTAAGTTATTTACTGCAACATGTTTTGTCTGAAGATCTTGAAACATTTTTTTTTTTTCCTTGAGGTAGGGAAAAAACCCCTCAGTTTTCAAGTAGTAAAAGAGAGTTTTCTTGGCCCAAATCACCTGGCCAATTTGTGAGAAAGAGGTAGGAGCAGCACAAACAACTTAAGACTTTACTGAAGAGCTCACTCCTCTGGAGCCTCCTGTGAAATGGAGCAACTGCGTAGCAGCGCTCTAAGGTGGGGGCTGACAGTGCTGTTTGCCTGCTCAGGGCCTGGCACGACTTAGTTGGTCCCTGGGCTTGTCTGCAATAAACTTTCTTAATTGAAGAGAGCAGAAGATCTGAGCTACCGTGGTTGTGTGGCTCGGTGGGCAGAACAGCCCCTTCCTTCATGATGCAGCTGAACTCTTCTTGTGTCGAGCACTGACCTTCGTCTCGGGGGCTCTGCACTTTGTTCCTGTTTCTTGTTAGTGAAATGAGTTTGATGGTCTCAGACTTGCTAGTAAGTGGTCTCTACTTCAAAACAAAGTGCAGTTAGTTTGGCAGGAGAGTCCCAGGTCTGACCTGAAACTCAATTACAGCTGACCCTGAGACAGTGAGGCCCCTCCAGGTCAGGGACAAGGGCATTGTCAGGACACTGGGAGCTTGCACTGTAATTAGCAGCAAAGGTATCAAATACCTCTGTTTCCAGCATTCCTGTCCTTAAAGCAACACAGGCATAAAATCTTAAAATTTTTCCTACTGCAGCCTCACTAAAAACAAATCAAAAGGGAAGTAAGGCTGAACAAACTTCCATTGATTTGCTTTTTCTCTGAAAATCCCTCCCCATCTTACACTGTCTCCCACAATCCCTTGGTCTCCCAGCATCTGGGAATGAACTTACCAGACACTGCATTGCTTCTAAGGCTCCAGAATGACCAACACACTTGCACATGCTTTGCCTGACAGCCAGGAGTGTGTAAGAGCAGCTTTCCTACTTCAAAAACTTGTTTTACTCCAGAGCTGCTCTACTAGTAACTGTTCTGTTCCCAGGTTTCTTCAAACACCAGAGAGGCCCTTTTAGATTCACCCATCAAAATGTGATTTAAATACACTTTCCGTTACAGAAACATTGCAACATTTGAGAGAGGAAAACACTCCTACTGGTTCCCTGGGTGTCCAGCAGAGTGCCAGTAAACAGAGGCCAGGATGCATTGCAGCTAAAAACATAGAGAAGGTATAAATTATTGAGCCTTATGCTTTCAACCTGGTCACCTGTGCCACTAGCAAACCCAGACCTTGTGTGTGCACCATGGGACACCATGAGCTTGTTTTGCAGAAAACACTATCTGCTGAGAGCCTCCCCAGGCCTTCTTTGGAAGAGGAATGTTTACTCATTTCCAGCTTCTTGACTCAAACATTTAAAATCAGTGGGAAGTTCTGGAAGATGCCTCACTATTTCCATCCATCACAAGTGGGCAGTTTCCAAACCCCAAGGGTGTCTGTGGAGCAGTAAACTTGGTTACCTCCAGAAGGGAAAGGCTGGAGCAGGGCACGACATACTGCACAGGGCTTCCAAAAACACACATATAATCAGATTACAAGTCCAGTGAGTCAAGATGTCTTAAGACAGAGTATGATCCCTCTATTTCACGTGTAACTCATGAGAGTCCTTTCTTCTGATGTCTCTAAAAAGGCACTGATAATTCCTGCAAACAGGAGTGCAGAATTACTCATTGAATAGTTGGGAATATGGCAAGGAGATGGAACTAAAATCTTAGACACATTTATGTCTAAGCCTTAAGCATTTTTTAATGTTACTATTCCCCATTTTGATTCATGTATCTGACAGAAACTTTGAATTGTAGAGGTTACTGTTTCATTCATACTTTTACTGAAGGAGTGGTTTCAATATGCATTTCACGCCTCCACTGTGAGAGAGGTTTCCTGCTACTCCTCTGTGTCCCTGCTTTTGAAGGAGTATCTCCATGTTCTGTGTCTTAGCCTTGTGCTAAATAATGCCTTGGACAGCTACTTCTGTCCTCGAGGGAGCTGGTCCTTAGCTGTTGCAGTGCCTTGGCCACCAGCCAGCTGGGAGCTCTGAGGAATATAGTTTGTGAATCGCTACTTGCTCCAGGTGGGAAAAGGGTCAGTGACTCAGTTTACTTCAGCTCATGGAACCACATGGACATGAGGTAGGTGGGGAAATTTATGCCTGACACCAAAAAAAAAAAAAAAAAAGAGAAAAGAAAACGGCATACGGACCTTAAGGTAGCAAAATCAGCCCTGAGGGAAATCTGTAGCAGGCAAAGGCGTGAAAAGATAAATGCTTAAAGGCTGTGAAAAGTGAGAAAAAGATGGGCAAGAATGGGCAAGTAGTAGCATGAGCAAAGTATTTCCCACTAGACTTTGAGCAGTGCAGAATGAGAGCTTCTCTTCAGTTAGAGGTCAGCTTGCAGGGTGTGTGGGCAGGGGGAACCACTGTGTCTTGGGATCAAAGAACAGATTTTGAGCCCTTTCTAGTTCCAAACACATTTAAAAGCTGGTGAAGGTTGCTGAAACTAGAGTATTTAATAACAGCTGTCTTATTTCACATTCCCTCGCCTGGAAGGATTGGGAGCCTGTAAGCCTGAGTGAAGATGTTGTGCCCCAGGGTGGGAGAAGCCCTCGCTCTCTGGTGGACACCACTCCTGCCCCAGAGCATCTGTGCTGCTTGCACTGCTGTAGAAAAACAGTTCTGAGTATAACACACACTGGGTGAGTTTGTACCTTGCAGTAGCCTGTTCTACAGCAAACAGGAAAATGACCAGAGATGACTGACCACAAATGCACCTGGAAGCCTGGTAGCCTCTCGCCTCCTTTCCCCTTCAGCAGGGAGGAGGCTCAGGCAGCAGTGACGTGTACAGAGCAGCTAAGCCTCTCCTGCAATCTGAGGATGGGAGCTTGCCCTGGGAAGACACTGGTGTCCATATTGATTAGGATGTGATGCCTGATGGAAGTTATGTGACAAGTACAAACAAAATACCTTGGCAAAACCTTGAGGAACCAGGACAGGCTGAGCTGCTTAGGAAGATTTACAGTGTGTATTTCTGTCCTGTACACTTGCCTTGGTCTGAACCTTTCTCATCTCAGGAGCTCCAGCATGCACCCTGGATTTTAAAGATGCTCTTTTCTGTTCTTTCCTACAAATAATCTTCAAACCTTCTCAATGTTGTGCTGTTAAGTTTAACAGTTACTTAGCCCCAGTTACTTTACACCATCATAGTACCTGAATGCTATAATGTCATCCTCTGAGAAGTGCTGTTGGGATTTGTGGAGCAGAGGTCCCATCATCTTAGATTAGAAAATAAGTCTTGAAGAAATGGGAGAGTTAAAAGCCAGTGCAAGTGCTATAGCAGAGGTAGGAAATCGATTATGTCCTGAAAGAGAGGGGATGAAGAAACAGCTTCTGCTTGCTCAGCTCCTGTTCATGTGTTGAGCCAAAAGTTCTCTGTTTGCTCCTGTGAGTGCTTCCTTCTGGTGCTGCTCTGGGACAGTGCCAGGACCCAGATTTTCTGCCTCCTGCAAGCATCTCAGTGGGGAATCCAGTCCTTCCCCTGAGCCCTCTTCTTCCCTTAGTTCCTCTATTCTCTTGGACTCTACCTTCTTTAAGGCAGGATTTTAGAGGTCCTTGACATCGTGCTGACTTCATACCCAGATTAATAATTCACACATGCATCAGACCTGCAGAGGATGTGCAGGCCCATGGATAGTGCAGCATCACTGCCTGAGGAGCTGCTGGAGCTGCTGGAGGCCCAGCAGAGTGGGCAGCCAGGCACTAGCAGTGTCACTGCAAGGAGACATTGGGAAAGCTGTGTTGGCTGTGGTGGTGTGTTTGGGCCTCACCCTGCCGCTCCTCCACTGGGACACAGGATTTTATTTTAAATTCAGAACTTTAATACTTATTAAAAATGTAATTACAGAAACCCCTTTTGTATAAGGTGTCTGTCAGCTCTCAAACCTGACCCAGAACTTTTTCTGTTACCCCTCTTCACCCAACTCTTTCCCAGACCTCTTCTCAGTCCTGGTGGTATTTGGTCAGCCCAGCCCTATGCTGCACTGTTACTTGCCCTTATATGAGCCCATGGAACAGAGCCTTTAAATTTCTCTGTTATTCCTCTTCTCTAGGGTCTGTCTATGCATGTAATGTGCAAGAACAAAACAGGATGTGATCACCAAACTGACATTTGCTTAATTTATTCTTAAAAATTTTCATGATCAGGGATTCCCTGGTCTTCCTGGCTGACCTCTCCCATCTTTAGACATCCTTATAGTTGCTAGTTTCTCCCGATATCTAACATTTCTCTCTTTCTGTGTCACTGAACCTATTGCCTTTCCTTCAGTGAGCACAAGAAACAATTTAATCAGTCTTCTTTAAAACAGTCCAGCACATCTGGTGGATTTTGGTTGCATCCATCCTCATCTCTCTTTTCTAATGGTGGGGAAATGAGTCCCTCTGTATCCCACCATAGAGAGCTCTGACCTTTCAGGTGAGGAGGGGAAGAGCAAAGCTCTGCTTCTCAGCTGGGGAAGAGCCTCTTAACTGTGGATGCTCTAAGAAAGGTCCCTTTTCCATGGGAAGTGAAGACTGGGAAGGGGTTAGGTAGGAGGAAGGATGGAGCAGAAAGCAGGTACTAGGACAAATGGTAACTAAGAGGTTAGAGGGAAGGTGGAGCTCAGGGCACTTTCGAGGACAGAGGTCTCATTTTTCGAATCTGTTGTTGCTTTCCGTCACTTTATATGCAATCTTTGGAGTATTAAAAAAAATATATTTTTTAAAATAAAAATGTTTCCAGCTCCTCTTTGGGGAGGGGGGATCCTTTGCAGGCTGCTGCAGAGAGGTGGCACCTGGACTGGGCTGGTGTGATGCTGGGCACACTCCATGCATGGAACAGCTCCTGTGTCAGAGCTGAGCAGCCAGGGCTTCCTCCCTCATTTGCTGGACCGATTTAGATAGGATCATGGAGACTAGACGCCACGTAGTAGTTTTTAGAGTTTGTAGAGAGGGAGAATAGCAGGCAGGGCTCTCTGATTTTTCCCTTAGCCATCATTTCCAGGACAGTGGGTAGAAGCCTGCAATCTCCTACTGTCCTTCAGAGATCTCTCTGGTTTTGCTTTTTTATGCTGAATCCCTACACTGAATTTACTATGCTGCAAGTTCTCTTGATGCTTTATTTTCCATCCCCTGCAGACATCTTTCCTTTTTTTCCCCCTGAGGCTCCAATCGCTCTTGCTGTTTTGTGGTAATTGGGGTGGTCTCCTCCTCTCTCCTCCCTCACTCTTTTTCCAGTTATCCCAGTTCTCTCTATTTACTCTTCCTACTCCTCTTTCTCCTGCTCTTTATTAACACCTATGTTTCTCTTGCATGCCACCCTATTCCTCTTCTGTATTCCCACCCATCCTGTTCTTCAGTGCTCTGCACCATGTAAACAGTCTTCCCTGCCATGAATCTTGCTCCCTGAGGTTTCTTAAATGAAGTAAAGAAGTCCTTGGTGCATTTGCAGTCATTCATCTCCTATTGCTGACTGTCCCTCCCCCACCTGAGTGGAATCTAAATAATTTAATTTCCTTAAATAGCTCCTCTCTGCCTGCGTGCCTGACTCTTGCCCCAAGCCAGCTCCTGCCAGGCAGGAGCTGGCTGAAGCACTGGGTTCCCTTCAAGGTAGACACCCCTGGCTGCCTCATGCATGGGCTAGCAGGGTTTTGCCATCAGCCTTTCCAGAGGGTCAGCATCCCTCCCAAAGCAGGCGTGAGCACCACCAGCAGCCAGTGCCAGAGCCTGGCATTGCCCCCAGGCTGCCCATGGAGCCACAGTTAAAACCTTCCAAGTTTGCATCCTCAGCATCGTAATGCAAGCGTTACAAAAATTATTTGAATTCCAGTTCAAATTTGTTTATTAACTGTCCAAACTAAATGAAAAGTGAAACTTTTCATAGTTCCTGACTGCCAAAACCTCCCAGCTAGAGACAGGTCTCCGGGACAGTCTCTCCTTAAGCCTTATATGATGAGGGAGGAAAAGAGGTGGCTGCTCTCCCTGCCCCTCCCCTAACCTCCACTTTTTGGAACCTCCCTCTCACCATGAATAACTCCAGTGTCTGCCACTGGTGCAGGGCAGAGCTTTGCCAATCATCCTCCCCAGCAGGAAGTGGACATGATTTTGATAGTGTCACTCTACCACACATGAGACACTGAATAGCAGCAAGAAAACTGAGCAGTTTTGTTAATCTCACTGGTGTTTGGCAACCTCTCAGCAGCAGCCACAGAGGCACTACAGCTGTCTGTCTGCAGCCCCAGGAATACAATGCTGCATTATTTTATATTCGGCTGATCATCTTTCTAATCATAAGGTCTGGAATGTTTTATATATTTACTTCTCTGTGAGGAAAGCTTCCTACTGTCACTAATCAGCAGATTTTTCAAGACCCACTGTCTTGTGCATTACAGAGATAAACGAATTGATACTTACAAAGCACTTCGGGGTCCTAAGGTGGAAATACAAAATATCATGTGTATGTTTTGGAAACAACCTAGGAATAAGTTACATGCTAGGTTACTGTGTCATTGCCAGTGATGCAAGTCCAACCACATCCTCCTTCCAAATCTTCCTAAAGGCTCAATTTTTTTTCCTCTGATCTTCACAGGTGTTAACTCACATTGATCCTGTTCTCCCCTCTCCAATATTATTTTGGTGGAGAAAAAGTGAATGAAATAATAAACATAATTTAAAAAAAAAAGACACAATGAAGCATTTTAACAGTGTCCCTTCAGAGTGCTCGACTTGTACTGTCTTAAAAATAACACATTTAAAATTATAGTAATGCACTGGTAGCAAACCAAGAGACGTTATCCTTTAGTGAGTCCATCACTGAGCTCTTGTTTACTTTCCTCTTTCTTGTTTTTAATTAGCATTAGTAGTGTGGCTAGGCTGGGCAATTATGGAACATAAAACCTATGCCAGGTGACTTGAAATTGTTACTTAGTTCCCCCTTTGAAGTATTTGCCCTCCAAATGGGAGAGAGCAGGTGTCAGGAAGGAGCAGAGCAGCAGTGAGTTTGGGCAGTGTGAATCTGGTAGCCCAGCTTTGTCCAGGTTTCTCAGGACATGCAAGGGGAGATGGCTGGGATGCTGCCTCAGCACCACTGCTTCCACTGGCTCTGCAGTCCTGCCCGTCACTGCCAGCTGCAGTGCCACCTCTGCATGTCATTATTTATATTTCCCTGCTGCACCAGCCCTGCTGCCTCTCAGGGCACCTCCACCCAAAGTGATGACTCCAGCCCTGTGGAATGAAGAGTGGGTTACTCTGGAGAATAACCAGCTCAGCCTGGACCAGTGGCAGCAGGAGCTGGGAAGCTGCATAGCTCAGTTCCCAGGGACAGCTACCAAGTGTCTGGTGTTGAGCGTGTTGCTGTGCCCAAGCACAGGGCCAGGAGACAGGATAGGGTCGCTGACCCAGCTCAGGAAATGGAGAGAGTGAATGGTGGTTTGGCAGAGCTAATGGGCAGAGGAGGAATTTAACTCAGAGTTGCAGCCCATGTAACAGAAGATACTGTTGCAAAATATTGTTAAATAAAGGTGTAGTTCCTCTCCAGGAAGATGATGTGTATTGGGACATGGAAAAACAGTCATGAGAGAAGGAGAAGAAAGGTCAAATGAGGATGGCACTGACCTGAGCTGTCAATACCTTGCTTTAGGCAATGAGAGGGTACAGGGGGGACCTGTGCTGGAAGGAGTAGAGTCGGGGATGCCTGTGGGGAGTATTTTGCAGCACAGTAGCACACGCCTGGGATCCAGTGATACCCTCTTGACATGAGAAGGGCTCACAGCACTGTCACCAGGGGTTTTGAGCACTGCTCTCTTCTGATATGCCACAGATACAAACAAGTGCCTTCTCCCAGAGTGATGCTTGGTGCAGTCAGGCGAGGTTTCAGCTCTCCTCTTGACTCCAGCTTTACAGGTATCTCATTTGTTCCTCGCTGAGCTCCTCCAGCCACCCGGGCTAGATTGCCCAAGAGCAGAGGCAGAGTGCACAGACCTGCCTGAGAAGCAGCATGTGAATGAACTTGTGTGGCAGTGGAACTCGGCTGGAGCTCGGCACGAGTCTGTCAGCCTGAATGAGCAAGAAACTGCGCGGTGCCTCAGGGACCAGCCTACCCTCTTCCCGGTGAGCCGCGGGCAGGGGAGAGCGGCTGGGCTGTCCATACCTGGTGCTGCGGGGCTCTACGGGGCTCCGCGGTGCCCGGCAGCAGCTCTGCCCCGGGTCCTGCAGCCTGGGCACTGCTGTGCGGGGCAGCAAGCGGCGAGGCCGGGAAGCCCCTGACCCCTGCAGGTCCCCGTGGGCTGCCAGGGGACACGGAGGTACCAGGGCTCCGGGAAGGCGCCTCGACTCCCCGCTGCCCGGCCGGGGTCCCGGGGTGAGCAGGGCAGTCCTGGTCCCGACCTGGTCCCGCCCTGGAAGCGGCGGCGAAACAGCGGGAGGAACAGGGCCGGTGTCTCCGGGGTCCGCCGCAGCGAGCCCGAGCGCACCGGGCCGGGCCTGGCTCCCCCGCTCTTTGTCCGCCGCCCCGGGGCAGGTGCGGGCGGCGCGGCCGGGGACAAAGCGGCCGCGGGCTCCCGGGCTGCTCCCGCCGCCGCGCCCGGGATCGGGCGCTCTCCCTCAGCGCGGTGTAGGCGCAGCTCCCAGCACTCGGCC
>VZRO01004750.1:392635-439219 GCA_013397915.1 Daphoenositta chrysoptera | reverse complement strand
CACGGCTCTCCCCTTCCTCCCGCAGCAAAATGTTCATCGGGGGACTGAGCTGGCAGACCACGCAAGGTGAGCGCCGCGGGGCCCCGCACCTGCCGCCGGGGCCGGGGGTAGCGGAGCCGGGGCTGAGCCGGGGGTGGGGGGGCGGCGGGGCCGGGCCAGACCGGGACGGGACGGGACATCCACGGTGGGTGCTGTGCTTGCAGAGGGCTTGCGGGAG
Organism: Daphoenositta chrysoptera; assembly: GCA_013397915.1. Lineage (NCBI taxonomy): Eukaryota > Metazoa > Chordata > Aves > Passeriformes > Daphoenositta > Daphoenositta chrysoptera. Next base: position 439,002 of record VZRO01004750.1, on the reverse strand, counting down.
TACTTCAGCCAGTTCGGCGAGGTGAAGGAGTGCCTGGTGATGCGGGACCCGCTGACAAAGAGATCCAGGTGAGAGGCCGGGCCCGCGCCTCCCTTTGCCCCTGCCGCGGCCCGGCCGCCACTTTAACCAACTTTCTCTCTTCTCTCCGCATCCCCTCTTCTGCCCGGGCTGCGGGGCTCAGGGGCTTCGGGTTCGTCACGTTCATGGACCAGGCTGGCGTCGACAAGGTTCTGGCCCAATCCAGACATGAACTGGACTCCAAGACGGTGAGATGACTTCTCTCATCTCAGGGGTGCATTTGCCGGCGGAGCGGCTGTGCTCGGAGCAGCCGTCGATTGTAGTGTTTGATTTCCAGTTAGAGGTTGTAAACTATCGATTCCTGATACGGATCGATCGTTCCCTGCTCTGTGCCGCTTGCCGGCGGGTAGCCTAGCTGCCGCCCAGGCACCGGGCTCACCGTGTGCTGGTTCCTGGTGTGGGTCTGTGGATCCTGGTGATGGTTTTCCTCTCGCCCGTTGGTTGTAAGGCCCATCCGGGCGGTGACTGTAGCCCTCTCGAAGCTGAGTCACCTGAGCACGTTTGGGATGAGGATTTGTCCCGGGAAATAAGATGTGGCTGCGTTTGGAGAGAGGGAAGCCGCCCTTTTATCCTGCGTTCTGCCGAGCACTGATCCCTCCTCAGGGGTGCTGTTCCCTGGTGTCCAGGCCCTGCTTCCCTGGCCATGGTGGCCTGTGCCGCCCCCTTCCCGGCAGAGAGCCCTCATGCTGTGCACCCCAGAGACTCTCTTGTGGTTTCCCCAGGCAAAGTTTTTGTAACCGTCATGGAGGTTCAGGACTTTATTGTCTCCGAGTGTGGTCAGTGCCTGCCCATGTGGGCCACCACCAGCCTGTCGGAGAGCCTGCGGCTCCAGCCCTCACTCTGCAAGTTGGGGTGATGAGGAGCCCCAGCTGGGCCAGCAGAAAGATTTGGTGGCTCACTGGACTAGTGGCGTAACGTGGTGGGTCCTGTCTTGTGAATTTGTGGTGCTCAGGAGATGTGCTGGCTGTTTCGAGGGGTGGGGGTGAGATGTCTGAGTGGGAGGTCCCTTCTCTTCAGTTTTAGTGACTTGCCTTCCCCTGAATTCCTTTTCCTTATTGCTGCCCTGGGGTGAAGGTGAGGGTAGGGATGGGGGAGTGGCGGGGGCTGCAAGGGGATGGCATGGTGAGGGGACATGTTCTGGCTCCAGGCAAGGGTGGCTGAGGAGTCCAAATGCACAGCTTTATGTCTTGCAACGCGTGGCTCAGGCGTCCTAGTCTTTATCTTGGCAGAAGGAGAGGGCGGGAGAGCGAGACCCTCTTTCTTAGGGTTTACGGCATGAGTTGCAGCAAGATTTATGTCTGTTCCTGTTTAACTGCCTGGATCGCTCCCTTTGATGTGCACAGGTCCTTCCTCCCCACGGGAGCTCCTGGTTAAACCTATCCCAGCCTTCCTGGCTGAGGCTAGGTCCCCAGGACTCCCAGCCCTCCTCCTTCCAGGAGTGATGTAAAGTGAGTTTTGCTCTGAGGGGGGTTTACAGTAAAGTCTTTTGAGGAGGGCCTAGGGTTTTGTTTTTTCTCTTTCTTTTTTTACTAGCCTGTGTAAACACAGTGTCTGATCAGCTAGTCCTGTCATGAGTCTGTGGGCTGGTATAGACCCCTCTTGGAAAGGCAAGTGATGGATGTTTGTTGTAGCACAAATCCTGGAAGTGTTTTGGGGCTAGGAGTGAGCTGAAACGCACGGTGTCCATTCTTCTCCCCAAGCGGCCACCGCCGGCTGTGCGAAGGCGCTCTGCAGCCCGGAGAGCAGCCCCGAGGGCGGGGAGGGCCGCTGGGGTGGGCGCTGCAGGAGAACAGAAGGGCCTCATGGCGCAGGGTGCGTGGGGACCGGCCCGCCATTGAAATTCCCTGCTGCATCTGCTCCGCTCGCCCCGCTGGCACGGCAAGGAGAATGGGGACAGTTTCACCAGGGCCTTCCTTTGTTAGGAACTTTCATCCTCTTCCCCCTTCCTTCTTATTTTTTGTTTAGTGTAGTTTTCAGCTGGGTCAGATGCTTTGGGGTGTTTTGCCTCATGAGAGGTTGGTCTTGTGTTAGCACATGGAACCTCCATATGCCTTTTCCCTGCTGAGCTGAAAGGCTCTGCCGTGAGTCATGGGTTAAATGACACAAACTCAACTAAATCTTAATTTAGAGTTTTATGAAACTTTGCAGGAAAAGGCCTGGTGTCCCATAAGGACAGCCTTCTCTTGAGGCTTGGTGTCTCCTGGCAAACAGCATTAGATAGACAGTGTCTGCTTAACTTGTTGCTTCATTGTTTTCTGATTCTTCCTACCCAAACGAACGCAGTTGGCCCGATTCTTTGGGACAGCCGTGTCCTTTTCAGACTCCTCTTTTTTGTAAGCTAGATAGCAACAGACTACAGGGTTATTTTTGAAAATACTTGATATGAGCATTCTCAAGGTAAAAGATTTGCGTGACTTTGTAAATCTGCAGCTGGCTGCTGCCTTGAGCTGCTTCTTTACACGCTCTGACTTGGCAGTGCTGGGTTGCCCCGTCGTTTCTTTGTTGCCGTTGTTGAGTTTTTGCTGGGTTTGTCTTTTGTGGTGGAGGGAGTGATATGCAGCTCCCCAGCAGCACAGACCAGCAGGATGGAGGTAGTGGCAGAGATACAATGAAGGAACAAACTCGGACCTGACATCTCACAGGTCCTTCGCAGCCCTCCCTGTGCTTTGGGACACCGATACCAGCTGGACTAACACAGGAGTTACGTGACCTGGGCTATGAAGTGGGGCTGTAGGTGGCCTGAAGAGCATTACTGAGGACCTGGCTGGCCTGCTGGTACACCTGCGACATCAGTGGGATTCCTCATCCCCAAAGCCTTGTGGGGTGAACTGGAAGCAGTTTGAGCTCAGGTGACTTCCATTCGCAGCAGCCTGATCTGGGGTTTTGTTTTTTGGATACAATCTGAGCAGTTCTGAATGCTCTTAGCAGATTTCTATCTGGATTTGTAAAAAGGATCCATTACGTCAGTGGGTGACACTGAAACACAACTCCTCCAGGGCTATTTGTTTTAACACCAGAAATGAGGGAATAAGGTACCAATGCTTTTGCTTTAATTAGGAAGGACTCCAGCCACCAAGGAGCAGTCCAGTTTGAGTAACTTGAGTCCGGCACCAAACTCACTCCCCTCTGCATGTTCCCAGGGCTGCGCCTGCAGTAGGTCACCCCAGCCTCCCTCTACCTGCAACAATAGCTGGTTGTGCAGAAGAATTTGTGAAATGACTGCCTGCTCCCTCCAGCCAGGAGGACACGTTATCTCTGCCCAGTTGATCACACTCAGGGTAATGAGAAAATGAAGCTGAGTTTAGCATTGCTGAGTATGAAAGCATCTTATTGGCAGGAGCTGAATGACACTGGCTGAGAAGTAAAAGACAGTAGATTATTGTTTTTGCTTATTATCTGCCATCAACCTCCTGGTCTCCTGCCGTCCCCTGTCTTCAGAATTCGCTGTGGGTGTCTGCACTAGCCAGGAAGCAGTGGGGGGGGAGTGTGTGCGTGGGGAGGGGAGGGCCTGGATGGTTCCGATGCCCCAGGGAGGCACTGGAGGGTATGCTAATCTGCCGGCGCTTGGAGCCTGGGGAGGAAGGTTTAGTTTTGAGTTTGTTTGTGCTCTTCACTTTTGCCTCTGTTTACCTACGTGCTGAGTTTATTTATGTTGTAAGCTGTGAGTCAGGATGGAGGTGCGGAAGGCGGGGAGAGAAGCTGGTGGAAGGGCACAGGGGGGCCAAGCTCTGTGGCTGTGAGACAAGTAAAAGGATGCGGGACGAGAGGGCAGCCAGGCTGGAAAGCTGAACAAAGCAGTGAGAGGAGCTGGACAAACACAGCTTCCTTTTGGGCTGTTGGAGCTGCTGGGCTGATGGGACAACGCTCCAGGCCGCCCTTCCAGCTGCAGCCTGTCCAAGTGCAGGGATGAGCCAAACCTGCCTTTACCCACAGGTCTTTGTAAGCTGATTTGTAGGTCTGGATCATCCCCGATGTGATGTAACTTTAGAGGAGTTGCTGTAAAAATAGGCTACAAAGAAAGAGGTGGTGGCTGAGGAGGAGAGAAGGCTTTGTGGGTGTTTGGTTTGCAGCTGCATTAGTGTTGTCCCAGCTTCTGTGGTGGTTCTGGTGGTGGTGTGAGGCCAGTGTAGGCACACGCTTATCCGTGCTGAGCCCAGCAGAACGCGCGGCACCTGGATGGCGGCGTGGGGCCCGGCTGCTCCAGCCAGCAGCAGGTTTATAGGGAAGCTGAACAGGCACAATGGAGGCTCAGCCCGCAGAGGGAGGGAGGGAGGCATCACGGCTTTGTGTGCAGCGCGGCCTGGGGAGAGGGGCAGCACGATCCCTGCAGCCACAGCCTCTGCAGACGGGGGGCCTGGGCTCCTCGGGTTAATTTGTGCCATCCTGTCTGCTCTTTTATTGCTTCAGTCTGTGTTTGAAGGGATGAAACGTTTGGGGGTTTGTGTGCTGCTTCTTTTCTGTCTTGTTACTACCCAGGTGAACACATTGTAGGCAGAGCAAAGAGTGAGAGCAAAAAGGCAAAAGAAACCACTTTTAATATGAGGCTGGTGATGCAAGGCTCCTAGGGGCAGGCCGAGCGGGAGGGTGCAGCCCAGCCTGTTAATCCCAGCATGTGATGGGCTCTCAGTGCATCTGCCCAGTGCTCAGCTGGAGATGGACCACTGCATACTGGGACTTGTAGTTTCCCTGGATTATACCTTACCAAGAGGGAGCGATGTCTGCAGCTAGCTTCATTTTATGCACCTCAGGTAGATTCTTTGGGTTTTTAGCAAGGTGCCACCTGGGCAGAGACAGCTGTACACATGGAGGAAACCCTGTGTCTGTAAATGGGCAGGAAAAGTGTGTTCATCTGTTCTTCCCCACATCTCTTTCAGATTGACCCGAAGGTAGCATTCCCTCGTCGAGCACAGCCCAAGGTAAGCACTGTGGGCAGCCCTTGTGCCCCAAAGGGAAGAATTTGTGGTGGTGAACCTTGTCCTTCTGAGCAAGGTGGCCAGTGCATGCAACAGAGTTGCTCGCTGGGGTTTGCTCAGGACTCAGCTGGGAGTTTGCATGGCACTGAAGGAACCAGGAGGCCCCTTGGTTGTACTTCAGGATGCACTAGATAGAGCTGGTGGATTAAATGCTGCCCTGGGTGAACTTAGTCCTTCTGAGGTTGCAGACAATGGTTGGAAGTTCCAGGCCTTAGGAGATATGGAACAGCTCCATGCTGTGATGTGAGAAAGGTGGAAGAGTGTTGTGTGTGTGCACCTGTGTGTGATAAATAGGTGTATGGCAGGGAAGGGGAGAAGGATTTCGCTTTGTGAAATGCTGTGTGTGCTTCAGCACTGGAAAAGGCAAAAGGAGTTTAGTGTTGGATCTTACCTGCAAGAGGCTCTGGCATTAAAATGCGCAGTGGCAGGAACTTTTTCCAGGCATGCAGCTAGAAACTGTTAGCTGAGGAGCCAAGAGCAGGCTGGAGACTGCCTTTAGGCTTTGGGTCTTCCTTTAGCTTGGCTCTTGGATGTGAGTTTTAAAGTTTAGAGTCTGTATTCTAAGTGCTGTTACGGGTAAAAGAGCTGGGGAGAAGTTGTGTTAAGAAGCAGAGAGGGAAGAGGATACTGGTGCTGGGAGTGAAGTAAGGGGCACTGAGAACAATTGGTGAGCAGGTATCCCAAGTAACTGGAGCCAGGAAGCACATGGTAGGAATTGGGTTAATTCCATTAAGCAGTTTGGTGACAGAAGGTGCTTTAGTGTTAGAACGGGCTGCTCTCCAAGCCAGGGAATTGCTGCGGATTAGCCCTATACTCCTTGGGGTAATTAGGACCATGTGTTCCTCTGAGAGGAGGGGTGTAGCCAAGCAGCTAAGGGGAGGATGCAGCTGGAGAGCCGGTTCAAAGGATGTCGGTGTGCCTCAGCCTGGCAGCCATGGCCCCTCTCAGGGTAGTTAGTTTTCTTCTTTGTCCCAGCTATATCAGTGACAAGTGGCAGAGGGATCTTGTCTTTGCCTTCTTGCAGAGGCAAAAGTGATTTAACTGGGTGTTGACTGGCTCCATTTAAGTGACTGGGGAATGGTAGTGAAATGAGGCTTATTCCATTTCAGACTGGAATGCTGTGCAATTTGTGGGGTGGGAGGGCAAAGCCCAGGAACCTGCCTGTGCTGGCAGGCCTCCTGTCACCCTGGGAGCAGAGCAGGTACCTCTGGGGTTGCCTGGAGGAGGATGGCTGTGCAAAGTGGCAGGACTGGGGAGGGGACAGCTGTGCCCCATGCATTTAGGGTGGTGTCACAGTGCCAAGGGAGAGGTGGCACGTTGGTGAGGGGAGAGGCTGGTAATTGTGTGACAAGGAGGTGGTGGCTGGGTGCTGGCACGTGTGATGGGGTCTGTGAGGGCAAAAACATGAACCTGGTGTGGGACAGATCTGCCAGCAGTGTTTGGCCAGAGGGCTTGAAGAAGGTGGAAGCTCGGCTGCAGCAAAGGGAAAAGCACTTCCTGGCAGCAGAGGGGAGTTAGTGGCCTTTTGAGTCTCGTTCTCTGCTCGCTCTGGGTTTATTTGGTGAATTCCTGTCCTTCCCTTTTCCAGATGGTGACCCGAACAAAGAAGATATTTGTGGGTGGTCTGTCTGTGAACACTACTGTGGAGGATGTGAAGCAATATTTCGAGCAGTTTGGGAAGGTAAGTCTCTTGAGTGGTGTTGGATCAAAGCTGTTGCTTCTGGGGCAGAAGGAGTTTTCTGAACTTTTGTGGGGGCGGGATTAGAAGCTTGAGTCTTTTGCAAGGGTTAAGTAGATTGAAGGTCAGTTACAGATGCTGGCTGGCTGTAATGTCCTTGTAGGGGCTACAGCCAGTGACTCCTGCCTTGTGGTGATTTGAAACAGAGTTTATCCTTGTTCTCAGAGTTGCTAGGACCTTGCTATGGGAAATGGTTTTCCAGTTTTTCCCTATTCAGAAGCATCTTGTGGCTCACAGATTGGCAGTTTGTTCAAATGCTGGAGGAAGGTTTGTAGACACTCCCAACAGAGTGGCTGCTTTATCAAACCTCTGATTTTGGCCTGTTTCTAACTCAAAATCTTTTGATTGATCTTTCAATAATCCTTTATTAAAAATAAGTCTTTTGGTCCTGAAACTTCTCCTGCTGAGTCTTGGGCAAGTGGTGCTGTAAGTTTTGTACAGCTGAAGGAAGTTTGGCACTAAGGCTCTCCGTTGTGTTGGTCTGGCTCTTCTGTGGCAGGTGGCTCAGGGAAGGGTGGGCTACTGTGGCTGGAAGTCACTTGTGCCATGGTCCATGACAGCCAGGTGTGTAAATTGTAAGACTGGACCGAATCTGAGGATTGAAGGGGGCTCAGCTGTGACCTTTCAGCTGAGGAGGTTGTCAGCATCCCCAGGAGCGATATCAACAGTATTAGACTGAAGGATCCCAAGATTTTTAATGGGATTAGGAACTAAAGGGGATCATCGTACCCAAGTGCTGAGTGCGGTCACCTCTGCGTCAGGACATTGTGACTGTTTCACTGTTGTTCAGTGGTGGTGTGATGGGTTTGCTCTTTGGGGCAGAAGTGTTGGACTCTGAAGCTGTTGGGATCTTCCCAGTTAGGAAGAGGGAACATGGTTTGGTGGGTGGTAACCTGGCCAGAACGTTGTTGATAGCATCATGGACATGGAGGGAAGTACCATAGGAACTGCAGTATGGGGATGAAGGCTTGGTATTAATTTTCTTTTGAAATTTCCTGCAAAAGGGTGATGCTCTGTTAAGGCACACTACTTAGTGAAAGGAAAGGGAGTTTTGTAACGAGATTTCCCACATTGCTGAAACTTTTGGGCAGAAAGTTTGGGACAAGTATCTGCTCAGAACCTTTGTTCAGCTTCTGAAGCCAAATTTGCATGTCCTTGTGTGCAAAGTTCACTCCTAAGAAAAAGTGGTCAGATATCCCCATGTTTGCCGGTTGTTAGCTCTGTGTGATTTAATTTTCTGTAAGAAATAGGCAAACTCTCTTGTGTCCCCAAGAGTTTTTACATGGTATCCTTGAGAGTGCCACCACTAAAGGTGGTTGTGTCCATGTGTCTGTGCAGTCTGAAGGTTGGTTGACTTGCAAGTTCTCCTGCGCTGCTGATGGATGTGTTTGATGGGAAAACAAAATGTCTTGGGCATAATCCCCTTTTAACCTTGACTGTATCCCTGCTAATTCAAAGAAGAGCCATGTCATGGAGCACTCAGTTTACAGGCAGTTACAGCTGCTCTAGTCTGAGCAGTCCTTTCCAGCTCTTTTGGGATGTTGTGCTGTTATGTTTCTCTTGCTAAATGGTTGTGTGCTGAGAGGTGTCCTGACGTCAGGAGACTGGCAAGGACTGGTTGTGTGAGACTGTTCTCTGGAGTGGGCAGAAGGGAGAGTTCTGCACAGCTTGGTGTGATTCATTTCTGAAGAATCAGTGTCCCAGACCACATCCAGGCCTCCAAACCTGCATGAGGCTGAGCAGCTGTCCCCTTGGCTCTGGGGAGTTTCCACGGGGAGAGGTTAGGGCTGCTCAGATTGACTTGCTGGTTTTGGGGCAGTTTTTTGATTGATCTGTTCACTTCAGATGAGAGATTCCTCAGAGCTCTTGTGTAAAGCATTGTTCTTGGCCTGTAACCATCTTCCAGACTAAGCCTCAAATAATTCACCCATGGCCAGGAGAACTGTTTCCTGAGAGATTTCTCTCCAGTAGATAGCTCGGTATGGCTGATGGGCAGGATCAGTGGGAAAGTGTGTTTCAGAGGAAAGCCTCTGTAGCCTTCAGCTCTGGGGTTCTGAGCTCTGAATGTACCAATGTACGGTTTGTAGGACTAAGAAAAGCCTGTTGCCTTCAATTTCAGGTGTGGCTCACAGAAAACATTATTTTGATACACAGTCGCTTTTGGTGGCTCTTTATGATGTGTTGGGCCTCCCAGGTTTCAGAGGTCTCCTAGAATCCTGTCTTTACGGGTGTTCCTGACACCATGAGTGGTCTTCATCTCTTTGATTTATGGCATCTTTAAGTGAGAGGTGCTGAAGCTCCAGTCGTGGTATCCTCATCTCAGAAAATGTTTTTTCAGACAGACTTTCCAGGTCATTTGGGTCCAGTACTGCTTCTGGAATTGCATTGGGACTGTGTGAAAAGGAACTGTAAAGGATGCCCCTTCAAAGCATTTCTTTAGAGGACTTACCTCTTAGGAAAGAGCTTTGTAACCATTCCCTTTTCTTAAAAGTGGCCCCACAGCTTTTTAGCACCTGGCAGGAGAAAAAATTGCTCCTCTTTCCTCCTGCCTGTCCAGGACAGGCATGGGAACACTTAGGACCTAGAGAGAAGAGAGCCGAGAGCAGCAAGGCATCCTGTCTTGATTCCTCAGGCTCAAGGTGGCAGGGTCCCAGGGCTGATCTTTAGTCAATGGTTGAGAATCCAGTGGCAAGCTCAGTTTGGATCTTGGCTTCAGGGGGAGATCATGCTTTGCTTCTGAGGACAGGGGAGTCCAGGCTGCTGGATGGCTTTTGCGTGAAAGTTTGTAGGTAACCCTCAGGCCACAAGCATGAGTGTGTCTTAAGATTTGCCACCACTTAAGGCCTTTAAATTAGGATAGATGCTTTTGAAAAATACATTTTAGCCCAGACAGAAAGCATGTACATGCTGAAGGAATTACAAGAGGAAGTGCTATGGCCTGCAGAACAGATGAGGTCAAATTAGATTATCATAATGTTCTCTCCAGTTCAAATCTGTGAACTGCAGCTCACAAGTCTATCAAGGTGGTTTGTGTCAGTGCATCTCAGGTCAGAAGCAGCACACCTCCTATGTCCATTAGCAGGAAAAAAATGGAAGTTTAGTTGGGCTGCAAAGGAAATGGTTTTCAATTTCATTAGACAAAATTCCCAAATCTGATTTTTCCATTTTGGCATTCTGCTTTTTTCTCCTATTTTTGTTTTGTTTTCTTTCTTTGCTGTGTCCAAAACCTTCTCTTACCTTTGTAAAATGGAAGTGGCAAAAGAAAGGTGAAAATGTGTGAAAAGGAAATCCATGAGTATTACTTAGTGATAAAGCAAGAAAGGGAGAGGCTGGCACCTCAGTTCTTCATATCAAAATACTTGGTTTTAACAGGCACAAAAGGTGAAGCTTCAAAGAGGATCCCAAATACGGTGTGTGTTTCTCTGCTCCATAGAGGAATCTCTTGGGGGGTTTTTTTCCCTTCCAAAACTCTGACTAAAATATATGGGCTGCTGTTTTCCTGAGAAAGAAAACACAAAGGTTTTTTTTTTTAGTACAGGGAGAGAGACTGAGAAGTGATCTCAAGCTGGCTGTGGTTTGTCAGGTGCAGCTGTGAGGGCTTTGAACATAGCAGGATCTCTAGGAAACACTTCTCTGGTTCCAAAACTTGAATCTCTCTGAGATGCAGGCTCAGGCCATGCACATGCTTTCTAAAGGAGATTATTTTTTCAACTGTAGGACAGGAGTCCTGGAAAGACTTTCATTCACAGTATGTGTAGCCAAGTAGTTTGGCTTAAGTTGGATGGTGTTGGAGATCTTTAGACAGAACAAGGAATTATTTCAACAGCTTCTCTAGATTCAGGCTACCACCCTCACTGAAACCTGCAACAGAAAGAGAGGAGGAAGGTGTCTTCCACCTACCACCTCAGGCACAGCTAGTCCTCTGTCTAGTTTAACATGTATGAGAATGCCAGAGGAGCTCAAGTTGCAGCTTCTTCCTTTTCTACTTCGACCTGTGAGAACATGTTGTTCTGTATTATTTTTGGGGAGGAAAAGGGGTCGTCCATTAGAGTAATTTCTTTGGACTGTTGGATCTCTGATCTTGTAAGAAAGGTTATTTGTGTCAAATCAAAACTGAAATAACTCAGATCATCTTTCTAATGCAAGAGTTGACCTGATGAAGTTTTGTGGTAGAGAAAGTAATATAAACTGCAAGATAGGAGGAGGCTTAGAATAAATAAAGTCTTTTTATCATGGAGCATATCTAAACTGTGAAATCTTTGCCGCAGGATGTTGTTGCTAAAATTTACATGGGCTCCAAAATGATTGGGCAAATTCATGGAAGATCTTTTAACATACATAAACACCCCTTTGAATTCAGAAAATCTCCAAATCACAAATAGCTTGGAAGGGGATGTAGTGTTCTGGGGTCTATGGTAATATCCTTGCCTTATTTTTATGTTCTTCCAAAGTTGTCTGTTGTTGGTTGACATCTTGGGAGGTTTTGGGCAAGGCAGAGCTCTGCTCTAATTTGGTGCAGCCAGTCTTTTGTTTGTCATCAGGAGAGAAGCTGATCTTTACAGAAACTGGAAGTGCAGAGGTCCTGGGAAAAATGGGGGCCTGCACCCAAATCAGGTGTTTGAACTCATGGTTTTGTTGTGTGCTTTTGCATTTGGTGAAGCAGCAGTGCAGGAAATACATTCACAATGACGTCTTTGCATGACTCACTAAGATGCAGCACCAAGGGTTCTTGGAAAGTGCTTAAAACCAGTCTGCATCTCTCGATGGGCCTGAGGTAATTGTGTGTGGATGAGTCGGTCATGAAAGCTCGGCCTCTCTGTGAGGCAGCTCTTGCCCAGAGAGAGAGCTCCTCTCTAAAAATACCCTGGAAGCAAACAAGAAAAAAGATCTGAGGTCGAGGAGGGTTCTGACCTTTAGGCTGCCATCTAATACTTCATCCAAATTCTGGATCCTTGGGCTGAGAGGTCCTGAGATCTCACTGGGGTGATGGCTGTTACTGTTGTGATGAGGGAAGGTTACAGTATCTGAGGTGCTGGATCTGATGAGGGTTTGTAGGTCTGTTACAAAAGAATATTCATGTACTCCTGCCAGAAAAATGGGGTGGTTGACTTGGGTGTATGAAATGAGATTTCCCTGCTGACTAATGGGAGAACCTTCAGATACTGATTGCAAATGTCATTAAAGGAAGACTTGTTTCTGTGCTTACAGTGGGCATGATTTTCCTCACTTTGGATTGGGAGAATGTTAATTAATTAATCCTTAATCTCCTGCTCTCTGGAAATTTCAGGGATCAAAGCTTGTCAACCTGCTGTGGATTTCCAAACTGGATTTTGGATTTTCTTCCACAGACCAGAGGGCAATTTATGTAAATTCTCACACGTAACATGGTTGCCATGAACAGATGGGGAGGGGAGGAGAAGGGGAATCTGATCACCTCTCTTGTGGCAGTAGGCAGTTTGGCCTGTGGTAACAATGCCTCTGGAACAAAGGGTTCTCTGTGCTCCGCATCTGGTAGGCACATAGCCAAAACCACCGTGGCACTAATGGTCATTCAGGTCCTCTGGGGTTCATCTGATATTTGCCAGGTGCCCGTGTGAGAGCAGGCAGGAACACCTGGACAGGCTGTTCTGCTCACCTGTGGCATGGAGCAGGCTCTGTCCCCTTGGCCAAGTCTCATTCCCAGAGTTCTGAGAGTGGTCTGCAGAGTGGGGTAAGAAGGGTCTTAATGGCACAGCACACCTGCTCCCTGGAGCCAGGCTCTCTGTCCATGCATCCTCCTCCCTGGAATTGGCCTGTCTTGGCCAATTGGTGCAGCTGGGAGAACCACACAGGGGTGTTAATGCTGTCTGTCTCTTGATAGGATGGCCAAGTGGTTTCTAGATAGTTTGGTTTATATTTTCCATATGGAAGCTGTCTCAACAGTTACTATTTTTCTGCCTGACTTTACTACAAATATGTTGCCATGATTCCTTCTAGGACCAACTCAGACATTCTTATTTGCAGTTCAGGTGGAAGATGTCCATCTCCACAAACACTTGGAATATTTACAACTTTCAAAATCTACCCTTGTGAAAGTGCATCCAACATTTCTTATCAAACTGGTATTGGAAATTACTATTTTTTAAAATCTGCTTGAGGATGTCATTGGCTCCCCCATAGCAGATAAGTAGGAATGAAACAGGAAAATTGAAAGATATTAGAATGGGATTAAACCTCTGAAAAAACCCAGGTATTTTGGCCAAGGCTGGATGGATCATTTACAATTATGGCACCTTTAAGTGAGAGGTGCTGAAGCTCCAGTCGTGGTATCCTCATCTCAGAAAATGTTTTTTCAGACAGACTTTCCAGGTCATTTGGGTCCAGTACTGCTTCTGGAATTGCATTGGGACTGTGTGAAAAGGAACTGTAAAGGATGCTCTTTTAAAGCATTTCTTCAGGTGACTTGCCCTCTGAGGAAAGAGTTTTGTAACCGTTCACTCTTCTTCCAAGTGGACCCACAGCTTTTTAGCACCTGGCAGGAGAAAAAGTTGCTCCTCTTTCCTCCTGCCTGTCCAGGACGGGCATGGGAACACTTAGGACCTAGAGAGAAGAGCTGAGAGCAGCAAGGCATCCTGTCTTGATTCCTCAGGCTCAAGGTGGCAGGGTCCCAGGGCTGATCTTTAGTCAATGGTTGAGAACCCAGTGGCAAGCTCAGTTTGGATCTTGGCTTCAGGGGGAGATCATGCTTTGCTTCTGAGGACAGGGGAGTCCAGGCTGCTGGATGGCTTTTGCGTGGAAGTTTGTAGGTAACCCTCAGGCCACAAGCATGAGTGTGTCTTAGATTTGCCACCACTTAAGGCCTTTAAATTAGGATAGATGCTTTTGAAAAATACATTTTAGCCCAGACAGAAAGCATGCCAAAAAAACCACTCTTCTTTTTTTCCTTATTATGTAGGGGAGGCATAGAAACACTTAGGATCTAGAGAGGAGAGAACAGGGCGCATCAAGTCATCCCGTTTCAATTCTTGTAGCTCAAGGTACCAGGTTCCTGGGGGTGATCATTTACCAAGGGCATGTAGTGACAAGACAAGAGGGAATGGCTTCAGACTGAAAGAGAGTAGATTTAGATTGGCTCTTAGGATCACGTTCTTCCCTATGAAGTTGGTGAGGCCGTGGCACAGATCGCCCAGAGCACCTGTGGCTGCCCCATCCCAGCGTTCAAGGCCAGGTAGAACGGGGCTTGCAGCAACCCGGTGGAAGGTGTCCGTGCGCACAGCAGCGGGATGGGAACGAGGTGACGAATCCCTCGGGAATGCCGGTTCGCCTGTGCTGGGGTGCTGGCGGCCCCCGTTGGGTGCCCTCCCGCAGCCATCGCAGGCCGCGGGCACCGAGCGCTGCGGGGCGGCTTTGTGAGCCGCTAATCCGGGCCCCAGCTGCCATGGCGGCCGCGTTGCCATCGCGACGGCCCCGCCGGCGGCCGCCTTTGTTGGGGCCCGGCGCGGCGCGGCCCTGCCGGGAAAGGCCCAGCGCGGCGGTGGCGGGCGAGGAGGGAAGAGCGGGGAGGGAGGGAGTGGTGTGTGCTGGTGGTTCACCACCACAATAGCTGCCCAGTTATGGCTGCGGGTGGTTGTAGAGTCGGTGCAGGCCCAGCTTTGATGGGTGCGGGATGTGGCGCCTCAGCGAGAGGGTCTGCCCAGGTTGTGTGTGGTATGAGATGTGTCCCCTGTAGCGAGGGTTAGGGGGGATCTGGGCCCTGCTTTACCTCACAGGTGTGTGCTGAGACCACCCAACTCAGCTCACAGGTTGCCTTGAAAGGAGACATGAAGATGGTCTTGAGTAGGTTTTAATGGCAATAAAGTACATCAGTTACAGCCATACACAGAGTCGAAGCCCCAGAGTTGTGTGTATATACACCAATATATATATACACACCCTAATGTACCTCTGTAAGATTTAGTTTTTAGCAGGAAACAGCTGTCAAATAGAGTACATGCATTAAAATAAATACGTTTTTGCAAGGCAAGTACATTTTGGGGTGGTGGGTAGACACCTGATCTCAAAGCAGAGCTGTAGGGAAAAGCTCAGAATGAGAAAGGCTGCAGCTCTCCTCACAATATATGGTGTGGCTTGGGATGAAATGATTGCACATCTCCTGTCTCTGAGTGCTTGAGTGCTGTGGCAGTGCCCAGCCATTGCCTGGGACATTTCTGTGCCACGGGTTTGTGTGAATGTGCACTGGGCTCTGCCACTTGCAGTTGCTTCTGCTTCCCAGGCTCTGCAGAGAAGAGGGCTGGTCAGGCAGAGTGAGCCAGCAGTGGGCCCGTGCCCATCTCTCATTGGGATGGGTTTGTGGTCTCCAGCTACCTGAGCTGGGAGTGGCACTGCCTCAGAGTGCCTTTGACACAGCTTTGTCCCACTGGGGAGGAAAACAGCTGTTTCTCCAGCCTTCTTGTGAACTGGATGGGGGAATGAATCTAGATTTTAAAATGAACAAAACCAGATAATAAAACCTCTTGACCTATTTTTCAACCACGTTGGGTTTCCCTCCAGTACATCACAGTTGTGCTGTATCATGAAGGGAGATGGTGCAGATGCAGGAACAAGTGGTGATGGGGAATGACCCCGTGAGGAGCTGCCTTCAGTGCCCATTTCCCTAACTGTGTGTCCTGGGAAGTTGCTGAGGAGTTGCTTTGGGTCTGTGTCAAGGCTTATGTCCCCTGTGGCTCCAGCCTGGATGCTTGGCATGTTTCTCAAGTGTTTGTTTACTTGGCTGAGGGAGGCTGAGCCGGGATGGTAAGCATGTGAGATGAGCAGGAGCGAGGTTGTGTGTTGTCACCTGGAGTGGATGTGTTAGACAAGGCCAAGGGCATCAAATATGATCTCTGTCTGCTTATGATGGTACTGGAAATGTCAGCAAGGGCTCCTTCCATCCACCTGGCCATGAGCTGGAGCTGGGTGTCCTGTGTAGTCCTGGGGGCCCGAGGGTAGGAGCCTCTCCCTTTCCTGACTGGGGCTGTGGGCTCTCCATGGGCAAAGCCCGTGGCTGCCTGTGCCAGGGCATGGGCAGCGCTTTGCCCTCTCCAGTAACTGTTCGGGAGGAGGCAGCAATGCAGATTCTTCCGGGGCAAGGCAAGGGAGTGATCCTGCGGAGCTGGGGGGCGTGCAGGGCTGGCTGCCCGGGGAGCGGCTGTCTCACACGGAGAAGGAGGAGGGCCAGGGCAGCTGCTGGCCGGAGACTGCTGCCACCTCCCCTGAGCACTTGCACGTCCAGTTTCATAATCGGATTAAGGCAGTGGTATTAGAGGAGGGATGGGTCAGTGGGACAGGTTTACACTGGGGCTTACACGGAGGGGATTGAAGTGTATTTTTTAACCCTGCTCGGGCTGACCTGCGGAGCGGATGCGGCTCGGCGAGGCAACACCCGCTGGAAGATGGGGGGAAAAGTGGCACCAGGCGGTGATGTGCCGGGGAGGAGAGCAGCCCCAGGCCGGCTGGGGGATGGGATCCGGCCGCCCCTCCCCCCGGGAAGGCAGCCCTGCTCAGGCCTTGCAGTAAATTTGCTCTAATTACAGCCTCCAGCAGTGGGAAACCTCACTTAGAGGAAAGGCTCCTCTGGGGTGGGGGTGGGGGCGCTTCCCAGCTTTCCCAGGCAGGCTCTGTTGTCTGAGGCCTCCGCTTCCCCTGCCGCTGGGAGGCCCCTTATTCCTCTCTCCTCTCCAGCTTTGCTTCTCTGCCCCCCTTTGATTCTCCTCTCCTTTGAGGCCGGGATTTAGGAACAATGCCCTCCCTGCTCCTTGGCCCCCGGCTGGAGCCGCAGGCAAACAATCGGGGTCGCTTGCTGCCAGGGGCTGGGCCAAGGGGGCTCAGCTCGGCAGCACCTGCCCCGGGCTGGTGGGGGGACTGGGACCATGCTGGATGTGGCTTGGGGAAGTGCCTGGTGTGGTAGCTTATGTGCAGTGCATATGTGTGCACACCCTGTTTCCTTCTTGGGGACAGGATTTCTGATCTTGATCCCCTCAGGTTTGGGGAGGCCAGGGAAGCTGTGAACAGTTGTGTTGGAGGATGCTCGTTGCAGCAGTAATAATCTGACTGCAGCCGTTCTCTTTGCAGGTGGATGATGCGATGCTGATGTTTGACAAGACAACCAACCGACACCGAGGTGAGAGCTGTCTTCTGGCCCTAGGAGAGGTTACTGCAGAGGGTTTGCCTCCTGCCTTGCCTAGGGAGGGGTCAGTATCCCAGCAGCAGGGGATGCAGGTCGCAGCTGCTCTTTATCTTGCCTCCAGCCGCCCCACTCTTCTGCATCTGCATCCTTTACCAGTGGCCCTCGCAGCACAGAGAGCTTTTGTCCAGCGCATTTCCTGTGCTGTAAACTCGTTGAGTTGCAGACATGTGAGAGGAGATGGCCCCCTCCTCTGCGTGCTCACCTCCGTGGCTCCAGCCTGCAGTGTGTGTCTTACCTTGTCCCGAGTAATCTGAGCTCTGGGAAAGCTGACACGAGAGCCTGAAGAGTGCCTGCTTCTCACCCCTTCTCAGCCTGGAGCCCACTTATGCTCCCAGGTCACCTTTTTTTATCCGAGTTCTGCTGGTGGAGTCTGGTTACAAGATGCGAGAAAGGCTGGACTACTTGTGCTATGCGGACCCAGCCCATCCATGGGTATCCCTGCCTTCCTGGTGAGCCCTCAGACCAACTACCTGGTGGTGTGGCAGGGCTTGACACTTGTATTCAACTCGGAGATTTATTGGCAACAACTTGACCTGCAAATTTAGCTTCAGCCTCTTCCCAATCAGGGTCAGCAATAGCCCTGTGCTGGCTGATCTCCTGTGTGTTGTTTGAAGCACTTCCAAGCACCCCTGCCCCCAGACCAGTGAGGGAACTCTCCCTTCTGCTCTTGCTACACTCCGTGCCCTTCAGATTTTTGCTTTTTTTCTAAAGCCATTAAATCTGCTCTGACTGCCAGGCCTCGGCAGTCCTAGGATGTTGTTCCAGCTTCATCTTGAAAGGGAAGAAGCGTTAACCCCTGTTCCTCCATGGGTGCCTCCCAGTCACTGGTCCAATTAGAGCTGTTGGGCGTTTGGGAAACAGCAGGGAGAGCTGCCAGCCACTGTGTCAACAGTGAGGGGCTCAGCCCAGGGCACAGCAGGCCTGGTGGGGGTCTGATGGGGCTCAGGACTGCTTTTGACATCAGGGTTTTGCCCTTGAATTCCTGAGCTCCTCTTCTTGTGGGTGTTGAGGTGAAGGGTGTGAAACTACCTGGGCACAGACAGATGGAGGAGTTTATAGAGAGATGTTTCTGGCAGTGTGGAGAAAAGGCGGGGTTCTGGGCAGTGGATTCCCGTCTGCTTTTACGTGTTATTTTACAGCGCCATGGAATTGGCCAGTTCTGGAAAGAGGAAGGCTCTGCTTAATCCCAGCTTGCTTGCACGGCAAGCTTTAAGACATCCTCCCACCTGCCTCAGTTCTCCGGAAACGGCTGCAGTCAGCTGAGAGGAGTTCAGTCTGCCCGCCTGAGCTGGGCTTTGCCAAAACTGTCAGCAAAGGGGTTGGTGAGAGAAAGGAGGTGTGAGCGTGGGCCAGGGGCCAGGAACACGCTGTCCTGTCTTACCCCAGATACAAACCTTACTTTGGTGAAACTTTGCAAATCACTGTGCCTGTATCTGCCTCGCTGTGTGCAGCTGCACTGCTGAGCTGTGCCTGCTCACACGAGGCTTTATGGCCAGTGCCTGCGAGGGAACTGCAGGGTGTTCCTGCTGGTGGGGTATGTTTAGTGAGGGTGGTGATGTCCTGGCAAGCAGCTGTTGGTTTCCCCACCGACTCTTTGTGTGAGCATCTGCCCAGATCCTCCCCAGTGTTACCAGCCATGTGGTTTGCCTTGCAAATAGCAAAGTTTTTTAAAAAACAAACCTGTTTCTGAGACCAGTTGGATTCAGAGTGTGTGGGAAGTACAGGATGAGTAGGAGAGGAGAATCTATAAGAGGACAGTCCTGTTCTTGTGCATAAAAGCAGAATTTGCTGGAGAGGAAAGATGAGTGACAGCTGTTTTTGAAAGGGCTGATTGTACTGTCCTTTTCTCCTGCCAATAAAAGGCTGTGAGTAGAGGGTTCAAACTGTGAGAGCTCTGACCTGATCAGGGAGTTCTGCTTTTTCTTCAGGATTTGGGTTTGTCACATTTGAAAGTGAAGACATTGTGGAAAAAGTGTGTGAAATCCACTTCCATGAGATCAACAACAAAATGGTGAGTGTCTGGGGCAGACCTGGGGGAGCAGGGACAGAGGCGTGGGAGAGAGCAGGCCAGTGGCACAGGAGCAGGGTGCGAGGCACTTGGGTCCTGACACATTTTCTCTGCTGTAGGGAATCAGATTGAGTATTCTCCCAAAAATCACAGCAGTCAGTCTGGGGAAGAAACTCACCATATGGAGGTGAACAAGCATAATACTGAGTTCTCAAGGAGGAGAGCTAATAGAACAAGGAATTGTGCTGCGCTTGAAAGTTCTGAAGTTACACAAAACCTCGTGGTGGCCTGGGAGGGGACAGGTTTTACCTTTATTCAGAAATGAGGAAAATTAGGCTTTGAGGAAAATAAAGCTTTGAGGCCCTGGTGCAGGGTCAGGTAGAAAATTAGGCTTTGAGGAAAATAAAGCTTTGAGGCCCTGGTGCAGGCTCAGGTAGAACATCAAGGGCAACACCAGGAGGAGAAAAGCAATGTTTGAGCGCCCCATTGCCTGTGGTGGCTGCAGAGGAAGAGGGAAGGGATGGCACGATGCAGGCTGGGGACAGGAATGCCAGGGAAGGGCAGCGGAGCGGGCTGAAGGAGGCGGCTGGAGCTGGGACGTGCTGCCATGCAGGCAGCCCTGCTTGGCCTGCCTGTGCTCTGTGGCCGTGTCCTGTGACAGCCTGTGATCCAGCCTGTGACAGGCGAGCCTGATCCTTACTTTCTTGTGGCAGGTGGAGTGTAAAAAAGCTCAGCCGAAGGAGGTGATGTCCCCAACGGGCTCTGCACGAGGGCGGTCCCGAGTCATGCCTTACGGGATGGATGCCTTCATGCTGGGGATCGGCATGCTGGGTAAGCCCCCGGACAGCTCTCCCGCGCTCCCCCCGCTCCCGGCCGTGCCAGGCAGCAGCTTAGAGGTTTATTCCGGGAGCGGCGGGGCGGCCAAGGGCAGCGCTCCCCGTGCGGGGCCGGCGGCGCTGCGGGGGCGCCGGGACCTGTTCGCGATCGCAACTTGCCCTCTGGTGGCACCCGGAAAAACTGCAAACGTGCCGCCGCTGCCCTGCCACAGCCGGGGCTGGCACTGCCATAGCCGGGCCGGCTGGGCACAGCCCCTGCGGGGCGGTTCTGCCCCTCGGCAGCTCCTCCACGGTCCCGCAGTGCCGTGGCACACGGACCGCAATTCCTTCCTATGGAATGGGATGTAACTGCAGAACTGAGTGTGGAGTAATCTGTACCCAGGCATCTTCCTCCCACACTTCTACAGGCTTGCTGATGAATTAGTTGATTGAAGAGCCCCTGAGCTTCTGCTTGAAACAGTGGTCTGTGTAAATGTCCCCACTACCATTTAAAGACTGTTAAAATGCCCTGAAAGTTCTAGTTCAGTGTTGTCTCACTCTGTTCCCTCCCTCTCAGGTACAGCAAATATCTGCTATTGCAGGGAAAGCTATACATTTACCATGGGATTGTCTTGTAAGGAGAAATTGGTGACAAGCAGGCTGGGTTTCATGTCTACCAATGCTCCCAAGGCAGAAGCATTTAGATAAAAGTTAAAAAATGAAAAAAATAGTCATTTGTAGTCCCATCTTCCAGATCTACAAAACCTCGTGCCTAGATCTGAGAGTCAGCATGATCCTTGAAGTGTGAGTGTTGGTCCTGGCTTCACTCTCTTCCCACTTTTATTGGAGCCCGCACTGAGCTGACCCAAGAGTACTGTTTGCTCAGGATCATTGCTGGTGTTGCTGGGCAGGGTGTACTCAGCCTGGCTCTTAGTGCTAAGCCTGCTGAGTAGCAGTTAGTCACTGAACAAAACCCCCAGAAGGGCATTTTTCCACCAATGTTTTCGCTTGACTTATTGAAGGAAAATAAATCTCCAGCCTGTGGTTTTGGGTTTTGCCTTTTCTAAGCCATCTGAATTTTAAAGCAGCAAGGCTCAAACTGAGTCACTGGGAAATCCACAGACTCACGTCTCAGGAGATCTCAAATCAAATATTCATCTGTGAGTCAATGCCCTGCATTCTCACAGGCATGTTCCTATAGGTGATCAGCTTCCCGGGGAACAGCAGGAGTTGTGCTCCCACCTGTGCCAGGAAGAAATATTCTTTGTACCTGCATTCACCAGTTTTTTTAGTGCAAAAGTGACTAAAAATAGCAAAAGCTATTCTGCCATTCAAATGCCCCCTCCTCCCTGGTCTCCAGTTTGTAAATCCAGCTGATGCATCAGAAAGCCTTAGTCCGCAGAGCTGTGAGTTTGAGAAGGAAATCTCCACATCCTTACATGTTTGGAGCAAGGAAAAATTAAATGGGCCTGCCAAAACTCTTCTGCAGGCTCGCACGCATTGTGTGCTCTGCCCAGCGCTCTCCTGGGGCTTCTGATGTTACCCCTCTTTCTGCTGTCTAATGCCAAAGGCTGCTCATGCTGCTCGTGAGCAGCCAGGTACTGCAGGCACAGACCTTGCCAGCTTGCAGTAACAGAGTCCTTTTCTCTTCCCCAGGTTATCCAGGCTTCCAAGCTGCCACCTACGCAAGTCGAAGTTACACTGGCATTGCACCTGGTTACACTTACCAGTTTCCTGGTGAGTGGAGCTCCCTGCTCTGTTTTTTGGTCTGCCTTCAGGTGATGGGAGCCCCTGGCATGATCTATAACCCAGGCTCTGCCCGTTTCACCCTTTTCCCTGTTTGGTCTTTCTTTAAATTGGAGATGGATATGCAAGGGGGATGGGAGAAGCCCTGGAATAGGTGGGAATAGCCTGTCCTTCATTAGGATTATCCTCACACTGCAGTGGCAGGAGAAGCCCAAGTGCTCCGACACCCCTTTCTGCTGGCCTCCTCCGTAGGGCTGCTGCTGTGACACAGAAGGGCCCTGCAGCTCTGCCTGTCTCACTGCCTTTGTGTGTGTCTGTCTCTCTTTACCAGAGTTGCCACCACTCTGAAAGTAACACAGAATGTTAAACCCAATGGGCCAGGGAACTCCTGGGCACGCAAAAGGCAGGTGCCTGCAGCACTGCAGTTGTGTTCTGAACAGTGCCTGGACCACTCACAGCCTTCACAAAGCATCTGCTCAGCCAGGGGGCTGCAGATCCCCTGCAAACTGGGTGGTTTCAAGCTCCCACCCCTGCCATGTGCTCAGAACATGGATTCTTCGATCAATGGCTGGAACCTGCTGTGCCGCAGCTGCTCAGAGCTTTGTGGGGCCTCTCCTCCCTCCCACTTTCTGCCAGGCCAGAGGATGAGGCAGAGCACACTTAAGGGACACACTGTGCTATTGCTATTTTCTAGAGATGTGGCAACTCTGAGCATCCCTTCCTTACTCCATCCCTCAGTGTGATGGTTGATACATGAAGTTTTGGTATTAGGGGCTGGGAATGGGATGTTTCCTCTTTGCCTGAGGTGAGCCCAGGCTGACTGGCTGAAAGTTGCTGTTGCCTCCTGGCTGTCTGGAAGCCCTCAGTGAATCCAACTGTAGCGGCTTCAAGTCCCTCATTGTAAACCTGTGCCAGGCTGAGTGTGATCTGTACTGAGCACCCACTGGCCTTGCTGCTGAGTGGTCACATTGGCCAGGTCACAGAGCAGTGCTCCAGGGCAGACCTGAGGCTGCACTGTGAAGCTTGAACTTGCTCTGCCCTGGCCACACTTATTCCAAGGATAAATGGATCCTTTCAGCCTTCAGGGCAGGAGTCCAGCACCTTTCAGCACCAGTTATAAATCAGTTTAAAGAAGACGCTGGCCTGGTCACAGTCTGGTTGCAGGCTGCTCCCCCAGCAGACCCCGGCTGCTGTGTCTCTGCGGGGTCTCCCTCGGGGTGTCTGATGAGTTCCTAAGCTGTCTTGCATTTCGTTTTTAGAGTTCCGTGT
Source organism: Daphoenositta chrysoptera (assembly GCA_013397915.1). Taxonomy (NCBI): domain Eukaryota; kingdom Metazoa; phylum Chordata; class Aves; order Passeriformes; genus Daphoenositta; species Daphoenositta chrysoptera. Next base: position 416,171 of record VZRO01004750.1, on the reverse strand, counting down.
AGAGCGGACCCCTCTCCCGAGTGCCCCCGTCCTCCCTGAGCTCACAGGTCAGTCCCACTCATTTCCTAAATTCACAAGCTGGAAGGGGAGAAGGGGGCTTTGGGCTGTTTCAGTGGTGTTGCTGCTCCACAGCCTGGTGCAGTTAGACTGGAAATGTGCCTTATTTCCTCTTTCATCTGGATAAGCTCCATCCAAAGCTGGGAATGGAAAGATGGAGAGGCAATCAGAGCCATGTGTATGACCTCTGAAAAGGGCCATGCAGGTCCTTTCCTGCTGCTTGCCTCATTTTTAACTCCTTGCCCCAGGCTGTATGTAAACCAGATATGGAAACTGCAGAGAGCAGGGTGACTTCCACAGGACTACAAATGGCTTTAACCTGAGCTGTTGCAAGGATGAAATCTGGAGTGCTGGGAAGAGGGAGAGGGTGTAGATGCACCCCTGGTTACTCTAATCCCATTTCCCTGGGCAGGAGGGGCTGCAGGGAATGTTTTCCCTTCTGTGGGTGGTGCAGCTCCCCAGCTACTCCCACACAGGCTTCCCAGGTAGGAATGAGTGTGGTGGACTTTGCAAAGTCCTGCAGTACTTGTAGGGAGCTGTGGAACAAAATGGGAGCAGAGGATCATTGTCAGTGTCCTCAAAGTGCAAATGCCCTCTGGATCCTCAGCCCCTGGGGTGTGTGCAGTGTGTTCTCCCTACCTGATGTTCCTTCTGTCTACTCTCCCTTCCATGGCCATGTTTTCCCCAGCTCTGTCCTGTCCATGGTTTTTGTCGTAGAAAAGCAGCTTTGTGTAGCACCCTGCTCCCTGTGTGCCATCTCATTTCTGTGGTCCTCCTTCCCAGTGCTTCCTTGCCCCCACCTGTTTCAGGGTTTGAATTTCTCTGCAAAGGGGTATGGAAAACCTTCCTGGGAAGCTTTTCTGGAATTAGCAGTACCAACAGGCTTGAAAGGGAGTTTCTGTGGCACAAAACTACGTTAATCCTCAGGGACTTTCTGTTCGTGAGGATGCTGAGGTTGGCAGCCACCAATGAACAAATTTCCCTGAGGGAGGTAGGGGAAGACTAAATCCTGTCTCCCTCTTAACAAAACCCTTCCCTGATGCCATGTATGCAGCTGCATAAGAACCTTTGAGCCTTCTGGTTGGCAAGCAAAGCAGATGGGGGCCCAGTTGTTTATTTACATGTGTGTTTTTCTGCAAAACCCATCACATTTGTAGAGGAATGTCGGTGACTTGGCAGAAGTGTTTTTCCCTTCGTGTCCGTCCCCGGTTGTCCTGTGCCTTTCCCTAGCAGAGGTGACTCGCCCGGGGCCTGGCTGTCACCAGTGGCCGGGGTGCACCCGGGCTCTGCACAACAAGCAGTTATTAATGCTGCTGTCTTGGCTGGGTGCCACGTTAGCTTGCAGTCCTGAGTGTCTCTCTGAAGCACCAGCTGGGGATCGTGGCACTCTTCCCTCCTCGATACGCTTACCTCCTGTCAAGCAGGCCCCGCGCGGCGCTCGCTGGGCTGTGGCTGCCGTTCCCATTCCCACGTCCAGGCTGGAGCTGGCCCCGCGGAGGGCAGGGCCCCGCTCCCACACGGGCCCAGCTCGAGGGCCCTTGTGCCTCTGAGTGGCTGCAGCACACACGGGCTGCGCTTCGTGGCTTGGTGAGGGGAACCAAGAGGAGGGCATGGCACAGCCAGGGATGCACACACGAGTGCTTTGTCTCCGCAACACGATTGGTGTCTCAATATGTGAGACTGCAAAGGCAAGAAGGGTTTTTCTCGGAAAAAGAACTGGAGCCTTTGACAAGACCTTGCCTCCTTTCTAAGTAAAACCACATTCACTCATGTGTTAGCGACTTGCAGCAGGGATGGGGCAGGAGGGTGGCTGCCAGCAGCCTTTCTTTCCCTGAACAGCATCTTTGGAGGTGATGTGAAGCAGCAACATGCCTGCGTTGGCCCAGGGCCTGTAATGAGCGGCTAACCCAGATAGAAGCCTCATATGACGTTTGCTTGAAACAGGCTGGTGCCTGCTACTAAATATTCCCTCCTAAGCTAGTCTGGGTTTCAGCCTTAACGGGATTGATTTGTTCTGACCTCTTTTTATGGTGCTCTAAACAGAATCACAGTGAATTTCACATTCAAGCATGAAATGCTGACCCAGTCATTTTAAGGGCAAAGAGAAACATACTGGCTGGATGCCTCTTGCCCCGGGGGCTGAATGCCTGTGGCAGTAGAGTTGGGAATTAGAACTGCTACATATAAATTAGGACTTACTGTTTTAATTAAGCCATTTCTAGTTCCTGCTCCCTAGGTATATGTTTCCTGCTTTTCTACAATGAACAATGAGGTTTTGAGCAATTCAGGAGCAAAACTCAGTGTGGGGAGGATGGTATATCTTGAGCAAAGACACAGGGAGAAAGGCTATTAATCTGTTACTCAAGAATATTACCAAGAGAGAGAGGAGGGGCTGAGCCTCAGGATGTTAAGCTTCAGCTGCTGTCCCTGAGCTCTTGCGATTCTACACATTTACTGCCAAAATCTGGATCTGTAGCTTCAGATTAAGTGCATCTTGCAAGCTTAGTAGTGACAGGATATATCTGAAATTGCCCACTTCTTGTTCAGCTCTTCCACACCATGCCTTTGGCTGCTTTAGGGTGTGGGCTTGACAGAGCATGGCTCGTGCATTCCCCTGGACACTGGCTGTGCAAAAGAACACTGATAAATTCAGGGCTGTGCACTTCCCTGCTGTCATCCTTTGATGTCTTCGGTGCACTAAGCCAATATGTATGTGTGGGCCCGATATTTTGCAGTGGGAAATGAAGGCTGCCTTCAAAGAGTTTCCCATGTAGCCACAGTACTCCTGAGATGCCTGTTCCTTCTTTTCCAGCAATCCCCCTCACTGCGTATGGACCGATGGCGGCAGCAGCGGCTGCAGCGGCCGTGGTGCGAGGGACAGGTAACTCCACTTCCCTCCCCAGCGCGGGGTCCTGGCACGGAGGTTTGCCAAGGGGCTGCGGGAGGGGGGTGGGACGGGCTCGCATTTTTGGGATCTTCACCATGTAGTTCTGCTGCCTGCTGTAGGTTCCACCCCCAGTCGCACCGGTGGCTTTCTGGGCACCACCAGTCCCGGGCCGATGGCAGAGCTTTATGGAGCTGCCAACCAGGACTCAGGGGTCAGCAGTTACATCAGCGCTGCCAGTCCAGCCCCGAGCACCGGCTTCGGACACAGCCTAGGGGTGAGTGCTCCCTGTGCCCTCTGCGGGGAGGGAGATGGGGAGTGGGCTGTGTCTCCACGTGGTGAGGGAGGTGAGCAGCAGCAGGCAGCCCCCTTGGCCCACAGCCTGATTTCTGGTGATGACATACCACCCACTGCTGAGCCCCAGACCAAAGATGGGCTGTGCAGAGTGCAGCAGCTCACTTGGAGCCCACATCCTTGGTTTCTGCTGGCTCTGCCTGATCACCACTCAAGGTCCTGATATCCAGACATTTCCCGGATGTAGCTCAGGCTTTCCAGGAGCCTGTCTTGGCCCTGACACAGCATCCTGCAGGGTGATGTGCTCTTTAGACCTGGCACCTCCAACTGAAAACAGTTACTCTGTCATCTGGGCCATGACTGAGTTTGTTGTGTTAGTAATTCTTCTTCAGTTTTCTTTTGTTTAAGAGTGGGGTTTTAACTCTTTCTTCACAGGGTCCCTTGATTGCAACAGCTTTTACCAATGGGTATCACTGAAGCTGGGGACCAAGGAGGCAGGAGGTAAGAGAGCTTTGAACAGGAGCAGGTAAAGAGAGAGAGGAGTGAGCTTCTGAGCTGGCCCTTGTGCTTGGGCTCTCGGCTGAAGCTGTGGATGTTGCTGAGGCTCCATGGCCTGGCCCAGCCTGTGGGAGGAGTCCTGTGGTCAGCCTGGGGCTCTCTCCTGCACCAGAGGCTTGGCAGGTTGGGTTCCTACTGAACACTCCCCATGCAGGGAGTGGAGAATGTCCTAGGGTCTGGCACAAAGAGGAAGAAAATGAAGCACTGACAAAAAGAGAAAACATCTGCAGGGTTGGCCAGAGTCACAACTCAGTGGTGATCCTGAGGGACAAGCTTGGCTCTTCTATGTAGCTTGGGAAGCCTCCACCATTCAGCTGGTTGTTTTCACTGCTGCTGAGACCAGTCTCTGAGAAGAGAGGTTTTTCATCTCCTGCCTGGGAGAAGGGCAGAAGGAAAGTCTGATCAGTTCTGGTTTTGGTCCTTGGATGGGCTGAGTTCGAACTGGTGGATAGTCTTTGTTTGCTTTACAAATGTGACTGAAGTTAGCTGGCTTAAAATTTAAAATAAAAGAAAATCAACGCCCAGCTTTTCAAAAAGGAGGGCAAAAACTGGAGGGAACGGTGTCCATGGACAGGAGCCCATGGCAGCCTGGCAGGGCTGCACTGAGCTGAGTGCTGGGGAAATGGCTGGGCCCTGCTATGTCCCAGCCCTCGCAGGGGCCAGCCCACACGGTGTGGGGGACCTTGTTTCCCAGGCTGGCATGTTACCATTACAGACAGAAACATCTCTGCCATGCCCTGTCCCAGCGACGTGCAGAGCAAGACTGTGCCGGGGCAAAGTTCGGGTACTGAGTGTTTCTGTCAGATCACACCGGAAGAAATCCCCAGGAGGAAAGCTGTGGTTGTTCTAGATCCTGTCCCTTCCCTCCCCTGCTGTGTCCTGCAGATTCCCCAGTTACCTAACCGAGGACAGCGAGCGGCTGGAGGATCTGGTGAGCCTCGGGGGATGAGCCAAGGTTACCTTTCTCTTGAATCAAACTGCACACTGCCGGCTGGCTGCCAGGCTCCTGCCGCCCTGCCCGACCTCTCCCTTTGACCAGACCACACTGGACTGAACCTGAGGAGATCATCTCGCTTTCTTACTAACCACCGACGGTTTACGCTTCTCCCTCCCTGCCCCCAGCCCACTGATTCTTCTTTTATTTATTTTATTAGCTGTTAGTTTTATTTTTTTATTTTATTTTTTTATCTTTTTTGGGGGCTGCCCCTTCTTTTTGTTGTTTGCTCTTTCCCGAGCTAGTAGACATATTTTATGAATTGGCTTTGTGATTGTGTTAGGTAGTTTTCATTGAGGAGTATTTTTATTTGGCTTTGAAACTGTTTTGAATATTTTCAACTGTTATTGTTGTCGTCAGTGTTTTTAAAGCACGGTATGTAACAAGAATGCAGTTCTGAAGGGAAGAAAGAGAGAGAGAGCAAAGGCTGAGAGGAACTGCTGTATTTCTATTTTTTTTAAAGAAACTGTTTTTAATTGTTTCTGTTTTGTAAATGTGAGGCTTTGAAAAGTGTGAAACTCCAAGGATCTGAAGACGTTGGACATCACTACGGAACAAAACAAATGTATATTTTGCTAAGTGAAAAACACTATCCTTACAGCTGAAAGATTTTTTTTTTTCCCTAGGTTTAGTTTTACGTGGGGTTTTCTTTTTCCTCCTGTATAATATGTAAATATCGTGAGCTGAACCTGGCTGCTGCCTTGCAGCCTGGCTCCAAGGAGCAGCTCCAGGTCCTGGACTTGGTGCCGCAGCGTGAGCAATACTCTCCAGCAGAATCCTGACAGGACTTCGTTCTTTTTTTGTACACCTTTTACTGTAAGATTTTAAGACCTCTGATGAGATGAGAGGGGGGCGGGGGGGTGGGCGGGGGTGAAATGTACCAGCCATCGGCTGTTTTGCTGAGCGGGTTAAAGCTGCTTTGAATTGCTCGATGTACAGACTCCATCCCTGGGCTCCGTAGTGCTGGCTCTGGGCTGGCTTAGGGAAAGGGCTTCGCTGCCGTTGCTTGTCTTGGTTACTTTGAAAGGACTTCACTCTCCAAACATTATCGCTTGTGTCAAGATTTCCCGGGAAAGGGGATCCTCCTCCGGAGGTGAGGGTATCAGAAGGGGTGTCAGCCAGGGGGAGATTTGGGTAGTTGTTCTCTGAAGGGCAGGGCTCTGGGATGGGGATTCATTAACAGGGGAGAAAAGCATTAGGGTGGTGATTTGGGGGCGGGTTAAGGGCTTCTCAGGGATTATATGAATTATAGAATTGCAGCTTCCTGTTTGCTTTACTCTGTGTTCTGAAGACTGTGGGAATTTGTCCGTTGTCCTGTGATCTGGTCCCTTCTCCAGAACCTGCTGGGGCTTCCCCTGGTATGGTCCAGGCCCCTGCTAACCAGCACTCTGCCAGTGGAGGCCTCCAGCAGGAGTACATGGGGCAGGTTTGGGTCTGGATTTCAGTGAACCAAAGACCTTGTTAAGGGGGGTGATTAAGCCTTTTATTAAGATGCAGCCAAACTCTTTTCCCAGGGAAATAACAGCTTCATCTTAAGTTTTAAAAATCATTCCCTCTCTTCCCCCAAACTGAGCCCCTGTAAAGGAGATGGGCATTTAGAAAAGGACTGGGAGGGCCACAGTGCCCATGGGGCCCTTTTTCTCTTCCATCTCTCCCCCATCTGCTGGAACTTGTCCTGACCTGAGTGATGCGTTTGGAGAGTTCTGTTTAGGTAAGAAGGTACTTAACAGATCAGTACTGAAAACACAAAGCAATAATTTTTGTTACTGAGACAAGAGTCTGTATGTCTGTTTTTTTAAATATTTCCTAATTAAAGAAGAGCTGCATTTTATTGGGTTTATTTTTATTCTATATACTTCAAATTTGGGTCTGCGGACAGCGCTTTCCTCCCTCCTGGTGTATGCGCTGAGCTGCTTCTGTGCCCCCTCCAGACATCCCGGGCCAGCTGTGCTGCTGCTGGGCTGTGAGTCACTCTCTGGCCACTGCCTGGAGGCTGGGGCTCTGGTTTCAGGGTGGGCATTTTTTTTAAAAGAAATAAAGCTGTGTTTTTAAGCCAGTAAGTTATTACACTCCAATGTTTGTTCTCTCCACACCTGTAACCCTTTTTCCAGATTTCAGTTTTAAATTCCTAATAAATTATTTGAAAACTGTCCTCCTCTGTCATTATTTGGGGGTGCGAGGTTTTCCAGTGGGGGAGATTTCAGGTAACCTTAGACTTGGCAGGAGTTGCATCCTGCCTTAAGGAGAAAAGCCCCAGGCAGGTCTCTTACTCCCTGTTCTGCTCCCACACTTTGGCAGTGGTCAAGTTTATAATGTGAGGCAGATCTGGTTTTAATAGAGATTGTGTCTCTTCTCTACATTACAGAGGTTTTGTATATTTGTAGGTTCAGAAAAGGAGATAATGTGGTGCTTACAAGTTTTGTTCATACCCTGGATTCAATTGACTGTGGTGGACCAAGGAAGCGAGATGGAAGAAAGTAAAATGTGGAGATGGGAAGTAAAGTCCTTAATAGAGAAAAAGAGAGAAAAGATAATTTTAAAAGTGTGGAATAGTAGGGAACTCTGCAATGGGGCTTATGAAAAAGTCTTAAAAATAATTAAGGGTTAAGCCTGTAAGTTGGAACCAGTTATAGGTTGAAATGTGCTCACAAGTGTACCGAGGACCAGTGGCTTTGTATACAGCACAGGTTGGGGGAAACTAAAAATAACATTGGTGGAAAAATCTTTACCCTGCTGGAATTTTTCTCATGAGGTACTCTTTTAATGCTCACGTGCTTGCTTTCCCACACTTGGTAGTCCTTTTGTTGAACTAAAAATCTAGGAAATTGTTGATTTATGATTTAAAAAGGCCAGTTGACTGGAAATTTTCTAGGAAATATCAATAATACATCAGATACTGAGCACAGAGGAAAAAGGAACCACAGACTCCTAAGTTTCATAGGTAAGAAATCTATTTTTTATTTTTTTTAATAGTTAAAGCAGAGAGAGAGAACACTTAAATGGATTTTGAAGGGAAAGTCAGCAGATTGATCTGTGGGCAAAAGATTAAATTATTTTTTCTGAACTAACTGTGGTACAGACTGTCCTTTACATCAGCCTTTAATGTTTGTTCAATACTCTGTTAGAACACTGAGAATCTTAAATCTGCAACTCAGCATCTGTTTTGCTGTGGGTAACCCATGAGTGGGGAGCCCCAGAATGGGAGCACTTGAAGAGATCAAAAAAGTTGGAATGGATCTGGTTGCTCAGCACCATGTCTAGCTTTACCTAGATGTCCTATGGATATGTCAGTATCCAGTGGGTACTGTGGGTACCCTGGTGTAGTTTCAGACCCTAGGAGGAGGAAGGTGTCCTCATCACCCCTTTTGGAACATACTGGTGGGTGGTGAGCCCAAAGTTTCCTGCATGAGCACTCCGGTGTATTGGGCTGTTGCAGAAAGGTGGCCTTTGCCTCCTCCTCTGCTCCTAAAAGCTGAGGGCTTCTTTGGTGCTTTGGAAATCAATGCAGACTTGACAACCATCTCTAGGAACTGTAACTTGAGTGTGTAAAAATGCCAAACCTGTAGCCCTGAAAACGCCAGAGCTTCTGGGATCTAAATATGAGTGCAGTGTTTTTACTTACCCCAGGCTGATTCCAGGAAGCTTTTTCTTACCCATTTTTTTGAACTTCTGTCAAGGTTCCCAACTCACGTCATCCCTTGGCATAGAGAACCAAAGGTTCTTAATTGGGTTCTGCATTGGTGTTGGAGAAACTGCTCTTAGTTACTGAAGTCTGCTGTGTATGTTGAAACTTCTAAGCCTGGTTCATTTCCAGTGCAAATTGCTTAAGGTCACATAAAACCAGATACTACTCCTTATTTAAGTCAAATAGAGAGGTTTTCCAGGTCACTTGGCTCCTGTTTCTTGCCTAGTAGTACCTCCTTCTCCTCTGTGGTTTTAAAGTAAAGAACAGCTTGATTTTTTTCAGTTCAGCTCATGCCAAATGGTCTTTTGATGTGAGTGGACAACCTGTACCTTATTCTCTGCATTACACCAGGAAAACCCATGGAGAGATACAGGATTAATGATAAGTGGGATACCATAAAAAGAGGATGCAAGCATTAGTGGCAGGTGGTTATTAGTGTGCCAGAAACTTCCAACTTAACTGCCACACTGCTATTATTTTTTAGTAGAAAGCCCTTAAATATATCCAGATCTTTCAAGCTGACTTCTAATAGTAGCACTACAAGAATTTAATAGCAGAAATCTAGAGAGCAAATATTTGCCTTTCCGGCTTTCATGGATTTAACTCAATTGGCCTTCAACTGGTCACGCCACAACCTGCCGCCCACAGCCTCCGATGGAAGAAGTCTGCATTTAGTAACATAAATACTGGCTGGTTTATCTCCCACCCATGTCAAGGTGAGCCTGTTGTATAAAGACTCATTTCCCTTAGCAGCAGTCTCTGTGTCAAGCGCTGCGAGAATGAAGTTCCTGGCCCTGCTTTTCCTGCTGTCGGGTGTGTAAGTGCCCTTGCCCTCGCACCGCTAACCCTGAAGCTGACTCTAACCACGCTCTGTGTCTCTCCCCAGTGGGCGCAGCCAGCGCCGAGCTCTCGCCCCGGGCTGTGTGGCTGTTCCGAAGGATGATCAGGTGCACCCTGCCGGGCAGCCACCCACTGCTGGACTACGCCGACTACGGCTGCTACTGCGGACTGGGGGGCAGCGGCACTCCAGTGGACGAGCTCGACAGGTTTATAACACTCGGCTTTTACAAACCTCTTTCCTTGCTTGTACTTTCCTGGTTCAGCTTCATCTCAGGTGGCCCTGCCTATGAACATTTACAAAACTCTCTGGCTGCTGTGAACGAAGCTTTCTCTCACAGATGGATTCAGGGGAAAAAGGATGTGCACTATCACACCTTGATGCCTTATTACTAAGATAAAATATGATTACAGCAACTCTTCTTTTCTCTTCTATGGCAGCACAGTGTGTCCATTCCAGCCCTTTTTTTGCAGCAGTGCTGGGCCAGCAGCCTGGATGCAGCTCTGCACACTCTGCCCGGTGCTTGAGCATCAGCACGTGCAGGGCTGGGCTGCGCTGTAAAACGCTAGGAAATGGCATGGGCAATTTAGAGACACACAAGTCTGGCAGCCAAGTCTGGGATTGTGTTAGCTGAGAGCTTGTCAGCTACCAGGCACTGAGGGGGTGTGGAGGGTAAACACGGGCTTTTGCTTTCCCTGTGCCCAACAGACAAGTGTGAAGATGCTCCCGTAAGTACATATGTACCAGACACCTCTTGGACCATGAGCTGGCAGAACTCTATCCCTCTGTGTCTGCCGTCTTATTACTGGGTATCTTTTTTTTTATTGTTCAGTGCCTCGTCAAAGCAAATCTAGCATATTTGTGTGTCTTACTGGTCACTTGAACTTGCAATTCTGGTATTGTCTAACCTTTTTCTCCTTGTTTCCCAGGTGCTGCCAAATACACGATAACTGCTACACACAGGCCAGGAAAATGGAATCCTGCAGATCCATCCTGGACAACCCCTACACTAAGCTGTACCGCTTCAGCTGCTCCGACGAGCAGATCACATGTAGCAGTATGTCCATTTCCACATCACTCCAGATGTTCTCCAGTCTCTCTTAGGAGGGCGCAGGGCTGTGTTACACTCACACCTCTGCAGCACAAAGGCACAGTGCAAGTTCTTGGCAGGGGAACTCGTTGTTAAAAAGATGGCACCTCACACAGGCACTGGAACGAGTAATTTCTATATAGCCTGCAATTTAAAGTTTATGAAGATGTATGGTACGGCAGGATATAGGGAAGCCTGTCTACTCTCCAGGGCATTGAGTACTTTTCTGGGAGCCCCTCTAATGACAGTATCCAAGAGATCAGCATGTTAACTGGGAATTGTTATACGGCTTCTGCCAGACACCTCTGATGAATAGCGGAGCCTTTACAAGGCTCTGGAACGGAGGTAAAGAGCAAAGAGGCTGGCAAATAGGGCTGCAGGGAAGGGAGGAAGGAAAGAGCAAAGAGAGAGATGGCTTGGCTGGAACAAACAGCTTTGGGGGCAGTGGGTTAGTGGGGAGAAACCTGCGCATCCCCAAAGCGACGGCAACAGCGAAACGAGTGCACCCTGACAGCAGAAATGCCAGCTCGAGTCACTGCAGCGCCTGGCGAAGGAGCTGCGGGCTCTGACCGCTCCTCTCTCTCCTCCAGGCAAGAACAAGGAGTGCGCCATGTTCATCTGCAACTGCGACCGCGCCGCTGCCATGTGCTTCGCCAAGGCGCCCTACAACCCCGAGTACAGGAAGCTGGACACCGAGAAATACTGCAAATAATCGCCCTCATGTGCCTCAGGGCGGCCGCAGGACCAAATAAACAAATAAATAACCTAAAGCAGCATTCCCGCCCGCCTTCCACCGCCGCGCTGACGGGAGAGGACGGCGGGCAGCCCCTGAGGGGAGCGGNGCCCAGTGCGGCGCGTGCGGCGCCCCCGCGCTCGCTGATTGGTCCTTGGCGCGGCGGGGGCGGGGCGCAGCTGCTCGCGGCTCGCGCGCCCCGCCCGCCCCTCAGGTACCCCCGGCTGGGCGTGCGGGAGGCGGGGNCCTTCATCCTCCCGAGACTCTCCAGGCCATCCCTCCCTCCCTCCCGGCCGCCCTCACCCTCGCGGGGCTCCTCACCCTCCCGGGATTCCTGAGGGCGCCCTTCACGCCTTCCCTCTGCCGCCCTCGCCTCCCGCTGCCCACGCGTTAGCCAGAGCACAGCTGTCCCTCTTCCCCGAGGCGTCGCTGCGTGAGGGTCTTGAGCCGTTTGGTGCTCCTTTCTCCTGAGGGTCTCCTGTGTGCTTCCCCTGGGGAGCCCTTCCCCTGCCCGCCGCTGTTCCCACTCAGGAGCTGCAGAGGAGGTAATGTTGGCCTGGAAGGCAGGGAGCCCCTCTGAGGGAGAGTATCTGCCCCACTTTTCCAGCCCTGCCAAGGTCCTGTGCCAAAGCTAACCCCCACCTTTGGTAGCAGTTTTGCTGGCAGAGGCTTTTGGAGGTGTAGGAGGGCTCCCGGGGCAGGGTCTACACACACCCTGTTTGCTGGCAGGGCATGAGGAGCGCCCCGGTTCATCATCAGAATGAACTGTACCCAAAGATGGAGCAAAACCCAAGGATCTGAGAGTGCTCTGGGAAATGAGAAACAAATGGAGAAGGAAGAACCTGGCTTGATACGTTATTGGAAGGTATTTGCAATGCCTTCCTACTGAAAGTAAATGTATCTTTGAGGGCATTAGAATGATAATGAGAAAGGATAGTGAATTGCCTTTTATTCTTTTTTTCCTTAAAAAAGAGGTTGTGTATCACAGCCAGACATTCCATTTTATTGAGTCCTAATTTTGTGCTAGTTTTGTTGCTTATTTTTCCTCAGGTGTTTGTGTAAGTGAATTTTCTAGAAACGTTGAGTACTTGGAGTCCTCCACAGAAATCTTGAGGATCCTGGATGCAATCCCATCATATGGCCAAAATGAGTCATTCTTAGGGCTGGAAGAGCAAGATGAGGTCTCCTGTACTCACTTGCTAGCTTAGATTCTCTGAAATGATTGCTTGTAGAACAGTAAAGCCCTTAAGTAAATGTTACTAAAATCCCCTTTGTGACAAACCTCATTGTAGAGAAAAAAAAAGTAAAATATCATCACTATCTAGAAGGAACACCGCACTTTTGAGCTGTATTATCACAAGTAGGGGAGATTGCTGGGGAGCATTGGAAGCGTTTCAGAATCTGCTAGTATGAATTTTGTCTGTAACAGGAACTCTAGATTTGAGATGAGCAGTATATCTACTCCTGGCATTCAGCATTTGGGCCATGCTAGCATTCCATAGATAAAACCCCTAGACAGATGAGGCTCAAATTCATTCCATATCTGTCTTACTCCATACAGATTTTACAAGCCTGCACTTGTTTGGTCCCTTGACCAAGCTTCTCATTTCCATGCCACTTAGATGGTGTGAAAGACCTACCATTAAATCCAAACATCCCCCATCCACAGGGAGCCTTCCCACATAATGCAGTGTCAGGCCCAATGAACGGCACAGGTGGGGAGGCTGGAGGGGTTGAGCAAAGCTGCTCATTAGGGCTTTGAGGAATGTTGTTGGAAGAGTGTAAGAGCACGGCTAGTGACTGCTTGAACTGCCAGCACAGGGGAGTACGAGGAGTGTGTGAAGAGCTTCTGCCATGCTGGCCTGTACTTCTGTTCCAAACCAGAAACCAATTCCCTGGAACACAAGGTATCCCTGTGCTCAGCAAGGGGCCCTGCACAGCACCACAGCTGGTGCAAGAGATGCTGGAGGGACAGTGAAGCCTCAGTCTCTTCTCTTTTCTCTATTGTTGTTTTCTGTGCCAAGATTTTTCACTCTCTGCAGGGAGAGCTGAATTACTCTTAACTATATGGGCCTTGCACAGATGAAAAAGAGTGCTCCAGCTGAGGTGAGCCATGCAGAGAGCAAACAGCTCTGCTCACGGTAATGATCCTGTGTGCGTTTCTCTTTGGGCCTGGAGACCAATTCCAGACACTCGCGCTGTTGCTCGTCCTCTTCAGGCTCAGCTTCTCTTTTTCTCACCATTGCCTAGTAAGTGGTGCAGAAGGGAAGAAGTGCAGAAAGTGGTACTGTGGTATCTTTCCTTAGTGGAAGGAAGATGACAGAGAGCTGCACACCGAATTGCAGGAACAGGCTGGAACAGTGGTTTTAAAGCCCATCTGGCTTGACTCTACTGCAAAGGCTGGGAAGGGCAGTCACTCCCAGACTCCCAGGCAGTCACAGGGGAAGAAGCACACTCTAGATGGTAGATTTAGTCACTTGCACTCTACTGAACCTCCCAGGTTCTCCATGCCCTGGGTTTTGGGTCATTTTCCAGAAGTTAGGAACAAGCAGGTGTGTCAGTAGGAGCAATCTGACTGTAAGATATGGGACACTGCACTTATATCACAGGCACCAAACCCTCTGGGCCATCTGCATTTCATGCTGCCCTCACTGGAGCTCACTATGTGAAATACCTTCCTCAGGCTGCTGGACTGAATTACACTTTGCTCTGAGAATTTTCCCAGAAACAAAGACAAGATTTGCCAAATAGGAAGTAACTTTTATTTGCTTAGGTAACTTCAACCCCACTGTCAGAAGAGCAGAAGAAAAATCCATTATAAGGTACTCTCAGCTCCTCTATCCAAGCTTCAGGAGGAACAGCTGTAAGAAAAAGGGAAGAGCAAAAGCTGTTGATTCATCTAATTTCATATCACGGTTTTTGGTGTAGGTATTTTAGGCTCTCTCAGGCATTCCTCATGTGAGCAAACTTCTTAATGGTATCTTGGGGAACATGTTAAGAAGTGGAGTGCTCTGATCCTGCTCTAAAAGAAGTTAATTTTAGTAGTGCTGGATCAACTTAACACAAAAAAGAAGGAACTTCTTCATCTCAGCCTCATATAGTTGTTGTAGTATGCTCATTAACATAGAGTAATAAACCATGCACAGGAAATTTACTGTAATGTTCATTTATTGTAAGCCATTGTCCTGGTGGCTTAAAAGTATAATCAGTGGAGAGTTGGGGAAATGACTCATGTGATAGTGATGCTGAAGAGACACCCTGACTCCTCTCCCATAGGCCTGCAGAACTAGAGAAGAGGCAGCAGTAGATGTGGGAGGTTTAGTTACCTGTCACAGAAGTCATTCCAAGACTTGTTTTAGACTGCTTGGCAATGTTCCCACACCTTCTCAAAATGCTCTATTGGCACTGAACCTGCAGCCTCTGGTTTTGACATGCCAATGTCATGCAATTTTCAAGGAGGGGGAGAAGATGATGTGGATAGTGAGAAACTCAGCCCCAGTTCCTCTGCTAAGGAGGCATCAGTGTCTCTTTGTACAGGGAACAAAACCCTCTATGAAGGTGTGGTGTATGTGGAGACTGCCATGCTTTAGGCATGATTTCTGCAACAGCTTTGTTTAGTGGGACAGCTGTACTATGGACAGGTCAGCTAAAGATGGAGTGACATCTGTGTGCTTTGTTCTGCCAAACAGCCACTGTCACTGGAAAATGGAGTCACCATTCAATGAGAACAGAATGCAGCTGGGAGACCCGAACTGTTCTTGCTTGGCTTCTAAGTGAAGCTGTCTCTCCTCTAACCCAATACAGCCAAATCTTGAAATGTGTTAAGCATCTTAATGCCCTCTACCTTCTGCAGAAATTGGATGCCTTATGTATCCCCTAGATTCTGTGCTTTATTTGCTCCTTCCTGGCATGGATTTGAATCAACAAAGCAAAAACGAACTTTGCATCCTTGGGTCAGTTGTCCTTGCTTTGTTACTTGACCTTTTAGCAGATGACTCTGGTATCCTTGTTTCCAACTGTTTGTTACAGTTCTTGTCAAAATACTAGTACCAGGACATGTTACTTAGAGAGTAGTAGGGGGCACTTGGAAAACCCTGACAATTAAATCCCTCAAAGCTAGAAGGGGAATGGTAGATTCATGCAGAAGGTGTCGGGTCAAAAATTTAGTGTTCTAGTTTGTGCCAGGTTCTGTATTTTACTCTGTAAATGGTCTGATATGGCTTAGAATACCACCCTAAGGATCAACAAAAAATCACTACCCAGTAGTGACAGATCTCCTGTTATGAGTGTGGAAATTGCACCTATTAATAGAGATTACCTCCTGAGGGAGACCTATTGTACAGATTTAATTCTATTTCTCTCTTAATTCATCAACTGCTAGTAATTGCATTTTTGCAATGGAAAAAAAAGAATCTAAACTGGCTACTGAGAATGTACTTAAATCATAGGAGG
Organism: Daphoenositta chrysoptera; assembly: GCA_013397915.1. Taxonomy (NCBI): domain Eukaryota; kingdom Metazoa; phylum Chordata; class Aves; order Passeriformes; genus Daphoenositta; species Daphoenositta chrysoptera. The sequence continues at coordinate 400,586 of VZRO01004750.1, read as the reverse complement.
GAGAGAAAATTACAATGTAAATACTCTCAATCTTGTAAACTACTTTAATTGATTCCTTAGCTATTTATTAATTAAATAACATCTTCAAACAATGCATTCTGGAAAATGTAACCACCTCACTGAAAGTAGTGCTGGTCAGATTAGCTTAACATAACTCCTCTGGCATCTCAACAATATTTAGTTTTTACAGGGGTCGGATTGGATGCAGTTTACCTTATCAACTTACAGTTGTCCTCCGTGCTGGAAGACATCAGCTTTATAGCCTGTGCTTCCAAATAATCTGTTACAAGAGCAGTGTTCTCATTCAGCTTTTATTTTGAACCTTTTTTCTTTTAAGTGACAACTGCAGCTCCTCTTGCCTCCTTTTCCTCTTTGCACACTCTACAGTATCCCACCAGTGACACTGGATCCCCCAGCAGTGTCCTGGTTTCCCACATTGCCCTCCTGTGCTAAAGCCTCAAAATCCCTGTTCCCCCTTCCCCTCTGGGGACAATTACAAGAAAGGTATTTTTTCCTCAGATACAGTAGTCCAATTATCCTGTCCCAGTGAATGAAAAGGCACTGTTTACAACGGCAAGGTAAGGCAGAAAAGTACTTTTTTTTCATCATCATTCTGTTTCCTGGTAAGTGGAGATGGTTTCAATGGAGAGAACTGCTGAGGCTGATACGTGCGAGGCTTGCTGCCCTCTCCTGGTGCCCTCAGTGGCCGTGCACTGGATCTCACAGCTGCCTCTTGGATTGGAGATTTCCCCTTTCTGAGATGAGTCCTACAGGAGAGGAAGAAAGAAGCTGCTTTATCGATTGAACTGATTATTTTAAGCAGCAGTGTTTTGATTAGCTGGACCAATTCAATCAGGAACAGCTTTTGAATTGTCAGTTGCAAAGGCAACGGTTGTGATCAGGTTCTCTGGAACTACAGGTGATCCTGTAGTTCCCTGATAGCAACAAATGGATTGGAATTCTACATTACTGAGTTTTCTGGCTACTCCTACCCAATTCTCTGGGAGTGCTACTACTTAGTATGTTTTTTCTTTAAAATCATGGGAAACAGTATCATGGCCCATCAAAACAGACCAGTTACAGATTAAAATTTACAGCCACCTTTTGGTGCACAGTTTGGGAACATTTTGTCAGTCAGCACGTCTCAGTATTTGCCAGGAACCCATATTCTTACCCTGTAAGGTGACTGACCAGGGAAGGTACTCACCTTGTAAAAATAACTTTAATCCTGATAGGTACTGCAGCTCAGCTGGTTGGGTCATGTGCAGACAATCAAAGGCAGCAGCTCTCCACAGCGGGAATTCAGCTTTAAGGATGCAAAGTGATCTAACCTGGTGGGCCCGATGTTAAGGACTGCAATTGGCAGCTTCTTCTCCCGGGCAGCAAGAGCAAACCTGTAACCAGAGTATACCTGCAGGAGAACCAGAAGACAAAATTACTGGCAGCTTAGGCAAAAGGAGAGTTACAGAAAGGAATAAAATAGTTGCTGTTGGCAATGGGAAAAGGGCTGTATACACATGCTGTGTTAGGCAGGTGCACTGAGCTCAGGTAGGAAATGTCTTCGTTCAGGTGTGCACAGAAAAGAACAGCTTTTAACCTCTCTCAGTGGAGGATTTGCAATTTCATAGAAACTGAAACTTCAGAGAACACTGAAGGGAAATGTCCTTGTCTTTTAGTAAATCTCTGCAGCAGTTTTTATTAGTTATCATAGGTATTTAAATGCTGCACTTTGATGGTTCTTGCATGGCCCAGCTTAGGTAGTACAAGAACAAACCTGAGGCATTTCAATCATTCCTGTACAGAGGATTAGAAGCTTAAGAAGTGCAAGCTCAAGGAATTTGTATCCAGTATGCTGAAGCCAAGAGAATCATGATCATGCAGCCTTGGTTTCATCTCCTTCTGAGAGGTGTTGGAGTAAGTTTTTTCTTAATGTAATAGAACTTGTTCCTGGAAAAATTTATCTTATACGAACTCTATTACAAAAGCTTCTATGGGTTTAGAAACCCCTGTTGTTTAGCTACCTTACCTTTTAAATAAGAGGCTAGTGGAGAAAACACATTGTGATACAAAGGACAATACCCAGCAGCAGAGATATTTCAGCTCTCTTAATGAAAATTTAGTAAGGAATGAGAGGTCCTAAAATCTGGTATTTTACACAGTGTGCCATGAGGCCTAAAAAACTACCAAAGGCTAAAAATTTCAGGCAAAAAAAAAAGTGAGGAATGAATTGTGTCAGGTATCTTGACTTCATGGACAATTGTGACCTGATGGAAGAGGCAGCAGAGAGAGGTCTGAATGGAGTTATTTACAGCAGCATGAAGCAGACTGGCAACAGAGTGACAGGGAAGCCCAAAACAGGTCACCCATAAAGCCAGATTCCAACCACAGTAAAAATAAAATACAAAGAAGCTCTGCAAAGGCTGATCTGATCCACAAGCTATTTGTAGTCCTAAATTGTGGGACCAAGGATCATTGCAGGCAGAGTAGCAGAGAAGCAGGAATGCAGTTTGGGAGGCAGACTTACTTACCTGCATAGAGGATCCTGCTACCAGCATGGAGTCTGATTCTGCCAGGCGTTGGTGTACAAAACTGACTTTTTCCTGGCTCACTGTGTCTCCAAAGAAGGTCACATCAGGCTTCAGGATTCCACCACACGTACGGCAGGCTGGGACTTGGAAACTGCGCACCTGCTCATCCGTCAGGAACACATCCCCATCTGGAGCCACACCGAACGCTTCAGCCTGCCAAGTAGGATTCAGGGCTTCAAAGTGCTCCTGGAGCTCAGAACGCGAGATTCGGTCTCCACAGGCCAGGCAGAACACCCTGGAATTCAGAGCAAAGTCTTAATGGAGAGTTTAATGTCAGCTGAAGATCTGGAGACACTAAACTCATTCCTTAGGAGGCCTGTCATGATTTTCCAAATTTATTTACCAAATAAGGTAAATTACCAAATTTATTAACCAAATAAGGTAATTTACCAAAACAGGTCAAGGAGATGCCTTTCTGCCTCTGACTGTTGCTTTTAGGAATGCTCTAGAAGGAAGTGCTTTGAACCCTGCCATACATCCTCTCTCAGCCTGTACTTTTTCATCTGGAAACTTTGGGTGATCCCAGCCAGGCTGTGATGGTCCTTCTCCAGTCCATGCATCCTGTGCAATTCTGGCACTGTCCACTCTGCTTAAGGTGGATAATCCTTGCATCCTCATGATCCCCTTGTGCTCTTTACTACGATGACAGTTGCTTAACCAAGGAAAGGGGAAATGGATGCAGGCTTCGAGGAAAGTGATCCAATTAATGCTTTAAAAAAAATGGAGCGGGGGTCACGTTTCTTAAATACCATGCTGTGAACAGCACTGGGTTGTGATCTTTTTCTCCACCCCAGCCCAACACCACCTTTGTGCGTGTCATCCCCAGGAACACAGCACGGGCATTCTGCCTCCTTTCTCAGCAGCTGCCACCGCAGCCGCCTGTGGGTGCCCCACTGACAACGCCCCGTGCAGCAGCTGTACCTGTGTGTGCAGCCGTGCAGCTCCGTCACGCGCTGGCTCCCGGCTTTGCTGTGAAGGGCATCCACGTTCTGGGTCACCAGCCAGTGCAGCTTGCCCAGCCTCTCCCAGTCTCTGAGCACCAGGTGGGCCGTGTTCGGCTGGTGAGAGGAGAACTGGGGCCAGCCCACGAAGTTCCTTGCCCAGTAGCGCTGCCGGGCGCCGGCGCTGCGGACGAACTCGGCGTGCTGGACGGGCCGTCTGTCTGTCCTGGCGTAGAGCCCAACGCCCTCGGAGCGGTAGTCTGGGATTCCTGACTCCGTTGAGATCCCAGCTCCAGTCATTACAAACAGCTTCTTGGAGTTAGAAACAAAGCGCTGCAGCTCCTCCACTTCCATGGGATCTGGGGGAAGACAGGCTGGCACGAAAGTCAGGTTTGGAGAGGCTCTGGATACAGAGTGGGATCTGAAATGATGCAATCTGATGGCTCTGAAAACTCCAGAACACTTCCTGGCAGAAAACATGTTCAGCTAAAAGGCAAGAACAGAACACATGTCAGGTAAAAGAAAGTAAAAAACATGTCCTTAATGCCATTTTATTGTGATTCTCTGGAAAATGATGCTGATAAGTATTCTTTGCTCTCTTTTTAGTAAAGAAACAAATTACTTTGGAAACATTAACTAAAGCCCACCATCCAAGGACAGCACGTTCCTTTGGCAGAGGGGAACACTGAGCACTGAGGACAAAGTTAACAGCCCTGACTTGCAGGGTTCCTGCTGTTCTAGCCTGGTGTGAGGGATGGCTGCCTAAGAGGACTTGTAAAGAGCCCAGACAGACCTGTGCATGCAAAGCCTTTCCCAGGTATGTGCAGCAGGCCAGAGGGGAAATGGCAGGAAGGCCAAGCACCTCACCCCAGAGGCACTGGCTGGTTTCTCCCCAGAAGAGAGCCTTGCTCTGCATTTTTAACATTCTGCCTGCTCCAAATCAGCCTTTGTTATTTACCCCATCCTTTACATATGTTTTAGGAACAGACAGAAAAACAACCTTGAAATGTTGTTGACTGGAGTTACTCCTGTGCGGTGTGTTTTGGTTGTTCTGGGTTTTTTTTACAAAGGCCTGGTACAGAACAGGCCTTGAAATGGGACTGAAGATGATGGGGGTACTGTCTAAATGCCTCTGGCACCTCCTCTTTTGTGGGTGCCACCTCCTCAGAGTCAGTGGGGAGCTGGAGGGGTACTGCTTTGCTTCTCCAGTAGACACAGGGGCTTTCTGAGAGAGAAGGGATCATCCAAAGTGTGTGGGGCAGAAGGAACTGCCTGGCAGGTAGGAATGGGAGGAATGCCCTGTTGGGGATGGGCAGGATGACTTTGCTGATTAAGTAGCCTGGAACTGTGTGCAGGACCCGTGGAGACACGAGTGGATGGGTTTGGACTTTAATTTTGTTTGGGCTTTCTAGCAGTCTGCAGTTCTTTCTCCATTTCACTATTTTAAAACTATTTTTTCTGGGCCCCTCTATGGCTTTGCAAACAATGTACAAAAAGCTTTGAAAGCAACAGTCCTGAGAATTGACTGGTATTTCTACCTCCTTAAATCTCCCTAAGCAGGGGTGCTTGTACAAGATGTGGAAGATGGAGGAAGATTTTTATTTACTGATAAAAGGGGACAATCTCCTGAACACCTAAACTTCAGATGTATTTAAATACTGCTCCATTTATTGTAAGACCTAGTACTTGGGGGCAACTGGGGGCTTAGATACATCTGAGGTTTAGGTGTTCAGCTCTAAGTATTGTGATACTAAATTCATGCTAGTGGCAAAGAATAGATTTGGCTCAGTTAGTCTTCAGTTCTCAAGGCTTTTTGTCATCCTCAGTTGAAATGCAGGAAAGATTGGACAGACTCCATAGTCTGAATTAGTTTTTGTATCTAAGCAGTGATTCTGTTTGCAATGATTTTCACTTTGTTTTGCTGTTTAGCAGGAGCTGTGTTGGGCATTCCCTCTGAAGAGGTTTAATTTCCCATATGAATTAATTAGAAGGGACAAAGTCTCCCGATAAACTAATTTGCTTTGAGAGCAACTTGTGTCATGATGCTCTCTACAGGCTCTTAAGCCAGTTTGATGGTAATTAAATTGCTTTAACTGATGAAAACTCTTCATTCCTGCCCCTTATCATCAAAACATCTCTCAGAGGGAAATGTTCAGAGGGGAAATGAAACAGAAATGTAATAGAGGTTGGCCCACAAGAGAGAGAAAGCAAAAATTACAGATACATTTGAAAGCTCCTCTGAACCAGGTAAAGATTATGAAAGAGAGAAAGTTAAAGGACAGAATATTTCCTGTCAAACACAAAGCTGCTTTTAAAATGAAAGTGCTCAGTTTAAAAAAAAATAACTACTGTACATAATAAGTGAAACTCTTTAAACGTACCTAGGGAGATCTGAGGCTCGAGTTTGTTTTTAGCACACACCCAAGATGCTCCACAGAAAAAGATCAGGCAAGGTTAGGGTAAAAGATAAACAGGATCCTACAAACGGCTAAAGGCCAGAAATCCAAAGGGACTCCCAGGTCACCTGCACCCTCGCGTGTCCCTGGTGCTGTGATAACGGGGGCGGGGTGACAGCCGAGCCGAGCCCGCGAAATTAAAGAAAAGAGCCGGTGAAGAACGCAGCACACTCACCTCTCATGGTGCTGCCGGCCCGGCCGCGGAAGGACGGGGCTGGGCTGCCGGAAGGGCGGCACTCTGGGAAATGTAGTTCAAGGGAAAAACGAGCCCTGAACACAAAGACTACAACTCCCATGCGTCAATACGGGGTGGGGCGAAAGGTGTTCCCAACCTCCCAACACCTGAGTCAACTTGAAAACGCTGAGAACTTCATCACAGACCGCAGGGAAACTTATAAGATTAAAATCCGATTTCATTTGATACAAATGCATGTGACAGCTTTGATAAAATGTATTATAGATGCTTGTAGGTATAAAAGATGCATTTTCTTTTAACTGATACTAACAGGTTTTAGGCTTAAAATGTGACTAAAATAAAGGAAGAAAAATCCACTGCGGGCTGTTAAAGACATCTCTTCTAGCTGGGGAATTAGAGCAGTGCCAACCTGTCTGCTGCCGACTCTGTGCACCATGGCTAGAACCCATCATTGCCTCTCTGCTTGGTGTAGGTTTCAGTCTCAATAATCACCTGGTAATTCGTACAGTTTGCCTGGCAATAAGGAGTTTGCGTTTGGGTGGTTGTTTTTTTTTTTGTTTGTTTGTTTGTTTCTCTTCAAAGGAGACTTATTTTTCTGAGGAAAAAATAAATTGAGGAAGGCCAGAACGCTGCATGGTAGCAGCCTGGTGCACTGGATGCTCAGCTGTCTTACAGACAATGGGCTCTTTCTAAAGATTTGGACTGCTTTTCAAATGCATTCACCGAAGAGCTCTTGCTAGACAGTTCAAAACATTGCAGAAAGTTTTAATCCGTTCTCCTTGTCTCTTACAGTTATTTCAAAGCCCAGGTGAGCCCGAGCCTCTGTGCAGCAGTGTGTAATTTTGTGATCTCAAGGAAGAAGCATGTCCCGCTCGCTCGGTGTGCAGTGCCACCCTGCCCGTCCTTCTGCCCCTGGGCAGAAGTGTGGAGTGCAACCCTCTTTTTGGCAGCTTCGTGAGTCTAAATGACTTTCAGTGATTTATTCTTTAGGAGTTTAAACGTGTTTTAAACTGTTGGGTGATGACTTTGCTTTGGTGGCATCACGGTGGCGAGGACAGGTGGCACCCCTAGACCCCGTTTCTCTCTGGTGCTCCCCGAGAGTGCCCCCCTCTCCACCCCCCGTTCCGTGCTCTCCCTCCCGGGACTTTGGGCCAATGCCCCCGGCTGGAGCAGCGCATTCCCTGACGCTCATTACCACGGTGCCCTCCCGACACGCTCCGGCGGTCGGTCCCGGTCCATCCCGGCCGTGCTCGGGCTGCGGGCGTGCGGCAGCGGGGCCGCGCTCACACGCTCGGAGCGCTGCGGGGCCGCGGGGCGGGAGGGCAGTGGTAGCTTTGCTCCGCGGCAGTGTCGTCACCAATGAGGTTAACCCGAGGCGCGATTATTGCTAATTCAAAACTTTTCCCAATGCTCCGCCGTGACGACTTGAAATACAGTCGGCATTGGCAATTTTTGAGAGCCTCTTCGCAGGCGGATTTTGCGTGGTCAAAAGATAGACACGCATAGGAAAGAGGAGAAGTATTTTTCCGTGGAGATTGTGCTCGCGAGTGGCGGTTCTCTAGCATCTGGGTTCCTCCACTTCTAATTGCACTGCTCCATTCCTCCTTCAGCACCCGTGAAAGACAAAGACAGGAACCGAACTCTTTATCTAAAAGCGCGCTCAGTGTATTAAATCCTGTCTTTCGCTGGAGCAGGCGGTGGGGACGCTGGGGAAGGACTCGTCCTGGGATGGGGCTCACCGGCGGCCGTGGCCGCTCGGGGCCGGCGGGG
>VZRO01004750.1:345912-387938 GCA_013397915.1 Daphoenositta chrysoptera | reverse complement strand
CCTCGGCCGGGCTGTCCCGGGGCCGCCGCCCGCGGCCAGGGCAGGCGGTGGCTGTCCCGGCCGGGAAGGGCGCCCCGGCTCCTGTGCCCGGAGCAGCGTGGAGCGTGCTCGGGTTTCAGCAAACACCCCCTCCCCTGCCCCGCGCAGCCTCTCCAGCCTGTTCTCGGGCGAGATCTGAACTTTGCGCGGGTATAGAGTGGGGAGCCCGCGGGGTTAAGCGGAGCCCAGCCGGGCTCGGAGCTCATCCTCGTCCTCCCTCTGCTTCTTCCAGGTGTGCTGCATTATACGGTTTCCCGAAACCGTGTAATGGAGAAATGTCAGGCAACTAGTCTCAGGGGAAAGATCTAGAGAATTTGAGTTCCTTTGGTACCGAGACGGAAAGGGTGTGGATATGCCAAAATCCCTTGTGCTCTGGGAGGCATTAGGGCGACTGAGTTCCGCTTATGAAACTGATTAAATCAGACACTGGGGAGGGGCTGTGATCCGTTACTTCCATCCTACTTTTAATAGAAACCAGACGTTCTGTTAATATATAGTCCAAGAAAATTGCAGGTTTATTCCTGGACCTGGAAGCTCACATTACGGTGCTGGCATAAAGCTGGTGGTCACACCTTCAGAAAACAGACTTTGAATTGGGCTAATGATAAAACTTACGGGGCAAGGAGTCCATCTGCTGCGTGGCTTCCTGGTGGAAGGTGTGCCCACGAAGGATTCATCCTTGGAAGTGAAACCGTACCCTCTGCTTGGGCGAAGTAGCTGTTGGTGGAAACAGGATTAATTTTTACTGCCGCTTCTTCTCATGGTTATTGTTCCTTTAAGTGGAGACAGCTCTGTTTACCTTTTCTCATATCCCTCATTCTGGTTATCTGTTAGAGATTTGGTGCGAGATCCTAGCGTGTTCAGGAATGCATTGCTAGTCAGAACAGGATTCACCCACTCTGTGTATTGACTTGCTCGAGTGGCCCTTCAGGGTGAGCATACAGGTCTGTGTAGGCCAGTTTAGTGTCTCACCAACATGCTCTTGAGTAAACCATCGGAGCTGTACTGTGCCCACTGCAACAGTGGCATTCCTGAACAGTAGTAGTGTGACTTCCCAGTTCTCCGAATAGGCTGCTGCAATTTTTTCTTTCCTGTGTAGGAGAATTAGAGGTGAACTGCAAAGAAAGTGTGAAAAAGATCTGAATTTGTGCCTGGTTTGTTCTTCTGAGCTCCAAAGTGTATTGGGACAACCAAAAGTTAAAGCTGTGATCTGGCTTTGAAAATAGAAGTTTTAGTCTCAGCAGCTTGATTTCATGAAGTCTTAATTACACTGCGTCTGTCTCAATTTTTGTGCAGCCTTTCAGACTGGACAAGATCTAATTAACAGTAAGCAGCTGAACAAAAAAAGTGTGACCCTTTCTCTCTCTAAGCTTTTCTGTGGTGTACAGAATTCACCACTGAAAAGCACACCAGCTGTTTTCCTTCTGCGAATCATTGTTAACTCCAAAATGTCTCACTTACTTCTCTAAAGCCATTCACCTTGGGATGCACACATAATGGAACAGTGCTGTGCTGATACAGCTCCCCTGAAAAAAAGTCAGACTTTCGAACTCAAGTGAGAGTTGTTTGTTTTTCTTTCCTCATTATCTACGGGTGGATTATCTGAGTTGTGGATTAACTGTGCCATGGATACAGACGTCTGCACTGGCTCTGTCCAGAGTCAAGCTGGTTAGGCAGGACTTGTTGGTTCAGGCTCAGTGCCATGTGGACAAAGCTGCTCTGCTTCCAGGGACAGTCTTGGCCCAAAAGGAATTTGGTGTTGAGCCGGGACTTGCAGGTTCAGAGTTGATGTCAGGTAAAATCAGCTCAGATACTTCCACACCTCGTTTTGGAATCTTTGTGGTCCATAAATGAGCAGTGAGTGGAAGGCCTTGCTGGGCATGAGGGAACCCCTCACAGAGACCACTGGTGTGTCTGTTCTTAACTCCCTGCCTTTATCAAAAATCTCTTCCCTCTTCCTAGACCTGGAGGATTTGATCAGTGTGTACTTGTGCACTGTAAAATGGAGGTCCAGAGGTATCTCAGTTTCGTGCTTGGACTGGAGAGGTTATGAAACATATGAGAATGGATTTGTCTCATTTTGGGGATTCGTTTGGAATTGAAAAAAGTCTTCATTTCCTTTTTCCTCCCTCCCCCAGTGTTGAAGAAGCTCACACAGGAAACTTCCTGCAGGCTGGAGCTCTGCGCCCTGTTGTTCTGGGGAGCCTCTGTGGCACAGGACACACAGTGCTGGGGCTGGATAGAAACTAGAACAGCCCATGGTGGGAAGGGGGAGGAGAGCAGCTGGCCAGGCTTGTCCAGATTGTCTCCCTCCAGTCTCTCTAAGGAAGTGCATTTTGCAAATGTGCTTGGAATTTGACAGGAAGTTTGCTGAATGAGTTTTCTGCAGTGCTGTAAATTGGCACAGAGAGTACAGCGTTGTCCTAAAGAGTGAGAATCCTGACTTGGGGCTCTTGCCCCTTTCAGGGGATTGCCAAAGCACAGCTTCCAGCACACAAGTGACCATCCACACATACTTGCTTCAGACAACCTGAGACACTGAATGAGATGTTGAGTTACTGGTTCTGTGGTGCTGCCTTTTCTAAGTAGTATGAGGGAACCAGATCCATTAGGATCTGCTTGTTGCAGAGGAAGAAACCTAATTTGTGTCATGTATTTATGGTGAGGAGAGTAGGAGAAGAGAAACTTTACATTTGCTGTAGTCAGATACTGTTTGATTTTGACTCCAAAAGTTTTGTTTTTTTGTTTTTGGAAAGGGGCTTTTTCTGAAAGGGGTTGTTTGCAGATATTACTGGGAAAACCTTTGGTGACTCCAAACAGAAATGCTGTGGCTTTTTGAAGCTTTCATTTGATGTCTTTGATATTCTCATTTCTCTACTTTTTTTTTTTTAATTTTTGTTTTCAAAGGCTTCAGATATTTTTAAACTGGATTTTGCAATCAAAAACAAACCATCATTCACTGGAGCTTGTAAAAGGTGTTTTACAAAAAAGTTATATCTGTTTAATGAGGACATTTATGGCAGTGTTTTGGCTGTGCATGTAAACTGGACTGTGAGCTACCTTTTTTAGGTGTGTGCTCACTTCTAGAAGGATTTTTATTTTGCATAAGGTTTATCTAGCAATTTGGATTCAAAATTCTGGGTGCAAAGGTTCAGCGGCACACGAGATTTTGCTTTAAAAGTTGTTTCCCTCTGTTTTAGGAACTCTAATCCACCCTCTCTTCAGTGCTTGATCCCCTCAAACTTGACTTTAAAGGGAGCAATCTTGCCATTGATTTTTCACGGGAGTGTGGAGGGAGGAGCATGTGTTTCCATCTGTCATCTGTCCTAACATTTGGAAGATTGCTGTGCTCTGCAGGGTGGTGCTGTCTGTCCCTCTCCAGAGGGGGATGCTTGCCTGTTTCTGACTCAGTTCCTGTAGTTTGGGAGTCATACGCTGTGGGTTTTGGGCCCACTTGACTGAAGTTTACTGTGAAATTGCTCATGGTCAGCTACGCCCAGGAAATGGTATTGGGGGAAAGCACTGGTAAAGTAATTTGGTGTCTTGGCTCTCTACTGGCTCAGATTTCTGAGTCCTTCCTGCCACTGGGTGAGAAGGCTGTAAACAGAACTAATGCTCTGCACAATGGGGTTCTGACTTTTTTCAGCTCCTTAGCTGTTGTGACCCCTCGTAAAACAGGGACTTCATTGTCCTGAGCAACTCAGAAGGGAGTCCTCTGCCTCAAGCAGTGTGCGACGCAGAGAGAGGCTTCTTTTCTTGTTGCTTTATTTCCACGGAGAGACTGGACTCTGTGCAGTCTTTGGCTCCTTTGTCCCTCATGGGAGAGGTCAGCTTATCCCAAGTGTTCAGCTGCCCTCCTGGTTAAAACTGATCCTCCGACTCCATCTCTGCCACTAGAGAAACAAATGGGAAACTTCTCATACATCTTCAACTCTCTCTCTCTCTCTCCTTTTTCTTTCTTTCCTAGGGAATCATGATACTTCAGTTTCTCTGGACCCCTTTTTCTTCACTTCTTCCCCTTTGGAGTCTATTTATTATATGAAACAAGTTGTGAAATGGTAGAAAATGACAGCTAAAATTCTAAAGTCTGGCAGCAGAACGAGGACTAATAATACACTTGTATTTAGATGAGAGTTGGTTTTCTGATCTGCTGCTAAGACAGATAAATCCCTTAAATTAAAACTGTGTAACTAGAGGGAGGAAAAAACCCATCCATGCCCACAAAACGAATCTGTTTGAATCGAACTAATGTGTTAGTTGTGCTATCCAGAATCTGCTACAGCTTTGGAGCCAGCCAGAGCAGATTCTGAATGCAGTTGTGTGTGCTAGTGGAAAATCAGTGTGAATGAACAGGATCTCTGGTCCCAGTTTTCTGCTCTGGTCTCAGCCTCTTTGTGTTCTGATCCTGTATGTCCCTTTTTGTCTGATGCGGAAGCTGTTAATGAAGATGCTCTTCTGTTACAGCTGCCTGAAAGTGAGACATTGTCTGTGGGAAGCTTTCTCATGCTGTGATGAGATGATAGGGTTTAGGAGATGAGTTCCTTCTCACTTTAGGCCTGTCCTAACTGAGTTTTAGTAACAAGCCCTGGAAGTACAGGTTATCATGACTGTTAGGATATTGCATTTTAAAATGATAAGGAGGGAACTGTCTCATCTGTGGCAAGATTACTACATCCAGTAAAGCAGAGTAGAAGCAAGAAGTGGCACCATTACTTTCCACTTTGGTTGATGTTGAATGGGTTAGAGAATAAGTTGTGAAGTTGTGATCTCAAATTAGTTTCACCTGATTTAACTGCTGGCTGCTGAGGTGCTCCCTGTGGCTGTCTCCCTTCCTTGTGTCCACAGTAACTGTTAACTGGGTCAGCAAGCTGATTCTCCTCAGTCATTTTTTTACATGGTCAGTGGACTGGGAAGTGAGGCCACTTCTTTCAGCTGTGGGTTATATTTAATATAGCATAAGGTAACCATTTATCCACAGCCTCAAAAATGTACCCTATTTTAAGGCATGTTGTTTCTTTGACTGTCAAACATCAGTAATTACTCCTTACCTGCAAAGTGTGGTTAATGTTGGTTGAGATCTTTGTGTTTCTGAAATGGCTTCCAGCTGAAAAGCTTCTTTCAAGCTTTTCGGATCACCATTGCTGGAAAAGCTTACAGTGGCAAGTTTGAATTCGATTTACAAGTTTTTATTCCTTTCTCAGCCCTGTTGAATGTTCCCTCTCTGCCCTCCTGATTGCTCATCCTTTCTTCATCCCCCGTTATGACAGGCTGTGAGTAGGGAGAAAAGATTTCCTTTCCCTTCCAAGTTCCCCACAGTAGTTCTATCCTGGTCTTTCCCTTTACCACAGAGTATCGTGAAGTCATTCAAAGAATGTTGTGTGCTAAAGATATACCATAAAAATAGGAGGTGGGTGATGACTTTCTCATATCAGTTTTAGCTGTTTTTCCCATTCATTCTCACTTGCTTTGCAAATGGCCCCAGAGCAGCAGCTAGCAGGTAGCTGGGGATGGTCTCCCTTGGCTGATGGGTGTTAAAACCCATGCTCTCTCTTCTGTGCATGTGTTTTTAAATCCCGATGAAGCAAACAAAGTAGAAATGGCAACTGGAGTGCTGTGGAACAAGTTTGGTGTTGGTGTTTTGGTTACAGGAACTGAGTCCCTGAGGTTTTGTGTTTGTACTGTTTAGGAGTCTGGTAAACTCTTTTTCTGCTTGCAGAAAAAAATGCAGCTTTTTCTTGTAGCAGACAGTAACTATTCTGAATTTACGTGGGAAATTTATCTAAGCAATTTGAGACAACCGTAAACTGAGGAGCCAAGAGAACTTATGGCAGGCCACAGGGGGAGGCAGCCTGCACTGTTAGTGCTTGGCTCCTTTTTTCCTGAGCTGGACTGTCTCTACACTGTGAACAAGTACAGTTCAAGTTATTTAAATGATGATGAGATAGTCTGAAGTTGTCCAATGCAGCTTGTCATGCCACTTCTCACAGTGTTCTTACTACCATGTGCACATCTGCATAGATGGCTCTGCTGGGTGAGGTACTGAGTGTCTGGCTGGCAGCATGCAGTGGAGTGTAGCTTGATAGCTTGTGGTTTTTTACTGCTTACTGCATGTGTTTAGACCTCTAACAATTTTGCAAATCATTTGAAGAACATCAAAAAAAGTAAATGGTGCTCCAGGAAATAAACCTTCTGAAAGACACTCTGCATGGGGAATTGTGCTTTAAATGGCTCAGCTATAAATCAGACTATGGGGGCTCCAGGAATAAACCAGTCCCATGTTTTTGTCACAGAACTGAGCTGGCAGACAGAATTAATCCTGTGTCTGTCTAGATGCCTCACAGGATCTTGCTTTATTTCCACTGCTGGAGAGGAAGGTGAACAGAGAATTTCACTTTGTGCCATGAGGAAGTTTGTGGTGGTTCAGGGGCTGTGGTTAGGCTGAGTTTTAATAAGAGCAGGAGGTGGTAAAAGAAGCCAGAGGTAGAAAAAGGTCATGGGCAGGAGGGCTGTAAATAATTTTCTGTAGATTAGGGGCTTAATATTCCCTTGTTTTATCCTCTTTCATGGCTCTAAACAAGTTCAGGGCTTCTCTGTGAAAAGGTTTCTTTTGGGTTGAAACCACTAATTTCAGCTGGGTCAGACAAAAAAGCCTAAGGCGACCTGCATGTCACTTGAGGTTACTGGTGCCCCAAGAGCTGGAATAAGATGATGGCTTGGCTGGCCTCTGCTGCTCATCTTGTTTGACCATTAGTTGCATCTGCTGCTCCCCATTTCTCAGCACTAGCAGCTGCCTTGGGACTGGGCTTGGGGTTTTTTTTGCTGCTAGCAAATGACCCCTTTTGGGCAGAGGTGATCCCCAAGAGTAAGGTGCCTAGAGTAGTACTTCTGGTTTGAAGCTCCTGGTCATTATGGTTTTACGTGGGAGACTTTTTTTGGGCTGCGTAGGCCTGGTCAGGCAGTGTGACACACAGCTGGAACTATTCTGCCTGGCTGTGAGCAGCTCCAGCAGTTAGACAGGATCCCTGCAGAGAGCTGGAACACTGGGGGAAGGAACGAAATGCCATTTCATCCACGTCATGAAATCCCTTATCAGTGGCCAACTCAGTGTTGTGAGTGGGTGAGCTGCATTGGCCAGAAGCTTGCCTTTTATTTCTGCTGTGAAAGATGAGGAGCTCAGCACTGTCAGTCAGGCTGAGAGCTGTGGAGTGGCTGTGTGGAGTTAGGGATGAATTTGTCAGTCACGTTCTCATAACCCTGAGCTTGTAGTTTTCAATCTATTCTGCTTGTGCTTAATCTGAGATTTGCTGCTTGGCTGTCCTGAGCAGTTTGCTTGGGCAGTGCCTCACAGCTGCTCTGGCATGCTGCTCCTGTACTTAACTGCTTAAATCCAGTGCCTCCAGCACCTTCTGTCTTGAGGTCATGCTTACAAGCCTTGGTGTGAGTTAGAGAGAAAATCTGTTTGGTTCATTTTTCTCTAAGGGTTGGTTAAGTGCTTTATTTGCTGGATGCTACTTTCCCATCAAATGCAAGGGAGAAATCTACTTGAAAGAGATCACCACAGTATGGCTGTGGTGATGTGAAACTCTGAAACCTGCTGGGCTGTCTGGATCTGCTGGAGCCTCATGGCTGTATTGCTTGGGTCTGGAAAATGCTCATGGGATGGGAGAGCCAGGGGGATGCAGGGTGTTGGGAGCTGTGTCTCTCTGGTGTGGTCCTGTCCTTGTGGGGATGGGAGGCTGTTTGCTGGGGAGGAGGGGTTGAAGGAAGGGGCTGGGGGTGGTGCAGAGAGGAAGCTTTATGTAATTCTTGGCTGGCTTTTGAATAATTGTTTTAATGAAATGGAATGCAGTGTATTCAGTACTTGCTTGGCAGAAACAGCTATTTTTTTTTTTTGTTTTCTGTCTTGGAGGGGGGAAAGGAGTTGGAGTTGCTCTATTTTCCAGCTGCTTTAAACACTTAGGCTTGGATTTGTCACAAAGACAGAAGTGGAATATTGTTCTTGGTGAGGGGCAGTTGTACTGATGTACATGTGTGGGAAGTTGTCTTTGCACATTGGATGTGTAAGTGGCAGGGCCTGGTCCCTGTGTTTCTCTGGGGGCTGTGGATGCCAGTGTGGTTTGAGGTGGAGCAGGTTAATTTTAAAGTACCCAACAGTAATGGGATGAAAGTGATGTGAATAAGTACATGTCCATATAAAATCTGTGTGCATCTAGGTACTTGATAGGAAAATTCATCTCCTTTCCTCTGTGCCCTAGTTCAGGGCATAGCAGGGAAGAACATGATGAGCTGAGACAAGGAAGTCAACTTAATTTTCAGCGAAGCAGAAATGTAGGCACTGGGAATCTTGACTTCTTCAGGCTAGTGCAAAACAGTCTCTCCAGTTATCCCTGATGATTGTTGACTTTTATCATAGGATTGGTGGAAGAACAGTCAGAGATCGTGCTGAAACCCCTTTTTTAGAAAGTAATTTGAAGAAGGATTTATTTCATGTGCTTCTGAAAGGGAAGTTGATTCTCATGCTGCTTCTATTTCGGTATTGCTGCCATTTCCATTTTTGGTCAGTGCTGGAGATCAGGCTCTCTTATTCATCTTTACCTCTCAAAAATCTACTTTCTCTCTGGTCTTTGTAATATTTTTTTCCAGTTGCTCTTTTCTGTGGTCAAGAGTTCTCTTGTGAGTAACAGCCTTTGGTTGATAGAATAAAATTTTTCTTTATCAAATAACAACAACAACTTGTGTTCAGGGCATTGAGATGAAGAAGCTGTCATGCATTTAATTGCTTTATTAATACTGCTCTTGATAAAAAAAATCCTCACTATTTCTCTTGCTGCTGCTGAAACAAGCAAGAGACTTGTGACTAGTACTTGTGTAATGATGCCAGATGACAGGTAGAACGATGGGTCATCTACCTTCTCATGTAGGAAGAGATAAGAAAACCTTAAACATTCTCCAGCTCTTCTCCATCCACTGGCTCCAATACACTCCAGTTCAAAAAATGTTAGTTTTCTGTCTAGATTTAACAATTTTCTTCCTTTCAGTGGGCCAGTGCCATGACGTTGTGAAACTCTTGACCCACATTCTTCTGCCAATACCAGAAAAAACCCCAAACCCAAGTCAGAGCTCTGCAGCTGTAGGGCCATCAGCAGTCTCCATCAGATTGCCACCCACAGCTCCCAAAGTGGACCGGGGGACCAGTTCCCACATTCATTTCTGAAACACTGTCCTCCTTTCATTCCCAGAAGCTGCTTTTAAAGCAAAAAGAAGCTGCTTTAGCTAGATTTTTAACCATGTGCTTCTTGGCCCCTTGTACTCTATTGTCTTTCAAAGCTGTTGCTTGCCCACTATCTGCAACTGCTTGGGTTATTTTAAGTTACAGTGCAGTGCTCATCAGACTGAAAGCTTCATTTTAAAACTTTCTACCTATTATAGTTATAAGTAGTACCAAGATCCACACGACTGAAAAATGTGAAATATTTTGTTGTCATTTCCTCTCTCCCTGTTCTGTGAGTTTACGTTGTGCTTTTGGCTGTGTTTTGTCAGTTGTTGGTGATGACTTACTCTTTTTGGCTTACAAAGACTTCAGTGTTGCTTCCAAGTCTGCTCCCACCCTGTTGCAGAGAACCCTGGCAGAAATGAAAACTTTTTAAAAGAAACATCCACCATTTTGAGAGTACTTCCTTAGTAATTAGATTTTTAACAAGCCAGTTAAACCACATATGACATTTGACACAAGTTCCCAGTTTAAAAAAAGGGAAAGAACCCACTTCAGAGTGGTTGGCAGGTCAAGCCAGCAAGTCTTTATTTATGTCTCAATATACTAATTTTTAATCTGGATGAGATTAGCTGGCACTTTGTATCTCCTTATTGACACAGGCTTTTACAACTTGAGATACCTTGGTTTTTAAAGGGTAGATTTGCATTTGTTGAATGTTCTTTGCATTTATGCTCTTGGGAGATATGCTTGTTTCTTACTGAATGGGAAGTTGCTGAAGCTAATGAAGAGTATACTTTTCAAGGACCAAAATCTGTCAAGTCTGCATTCTGATATCCTGTTTAAGAGCCTTCAGGATAGGAATGCCTCAATAAGACTCTACTAAATATGGATATGATTACAGAATCTCTTTAGTGTCCCTGTTCTTTATTACTGGAATCCGCCTTTTGCTGGTAGCCAGGGCACTCTACATCTCATTGGCAGAATTTGTGCTTCTAATGCTTTTAATGAATTCAGAATTCTTTTAATGAATTCAGAATTTACACTAGTATTTCAGTCCTTTATTTCATCATCTTTATGTGTGTCTCAAATTTTGTAACTGGCACTTTGCCTGGATGGGTCTATCTTCAGATCTGTTTGTGCTGCTTGGATAGGATTTCCACAGCCTAAAAGATGCTATTTTTTCCCCTCAAGTTCCATGTCTATTATTGCATAACCATGCAAATCCTACTCTTCCCTTTATTGGTTATAGGGTCCACATACTTCCTGTTTCTGTTACTTTTAAAAAGGCAGATAATTAACTTGGAATGTGCAAGCTCTGACAGTATTTTGTCTGCGACTGTGTCCAAACCCCTTTTTACACATGCAGATGGAGAGGATCACAGGGATCTTTAGCAATGTTGTTATTGTCTGTGGTTACCTGTGTGCTGCTGGGGTGTCTGAGGTGGTGGTCCTGCTGGTGGCTGAGTCAATACAAGGGCTTGCTGCTGCTGAAGGGGGAAGATGGCTTTACTTTTACTTAACCTTTCTCCCTCTATGTTCTCTGACTGTTTGGACATAGCCCTTCTGGCTGACTGCTGTGCTCCTCTCTTTCCTGACCCAAAAGAAGACAGCTTTTTTTGACTGGGTGTATGTTCTGTTGGACTGGTTCACAGAGGGGTCTTGTGAGAGCCAGAGCCTGCACAAGTAAGTGGCAGCAGCACATGTCTGGAAGAGGGAGTAAAACCTCTCCATTTTTGGCAGTGGTGAGCTGTTAATTTGCCTTTCTGCATCTTATGGAACTGTATCCTTCACTCCAGGGTGCTCACTGTCCAGTGGAACTCCTGTGCTCTGTTGCACTGTATAAACCCTGATGTAACATGTTTTCCTTCCCTAGATGAGTTAGAATCAGTAATTGCCAAATGATGATCTCCAAGTTGACAAGTGCTCTACAGCTGTTGTGAGGGGTCCCCTTGAGAGGTCAAACCTATGCACTTTTCATTTCCACTTGATGGCTCTGGAGCACAAGCACACCAGGATTGCTGTTGCCCAGAGATTTGGAGACCACTGCTGTATGTTCACAAAGTTGTGATTTGCCACTGTTGATTTCACACTAAGCTACTGCTTAGAAGCTGCTCAGGAGAGTGATCCAGTCCTGGATCAGCATGTGTTGTAACCTCAAAGCTGTTTATGACAACTTTCAGTTACACAAATCTCAACCAAATACCAATGCAGGGCTTAAAAAATGCCCTTGTCTACCCTCTTTTCAGTGGGCATGTAGAGGGTTGCTTGTTGTACCTGGGGTACTGCACATCTCTGCACTCAAGCCTTGAGCTTCTGTTTATGCCCTCTGCCAGAGCTGTGGTTTAAAATCCACACTGTCTTGTTTCCTGCTGGTTCTATTCCCATCCTTGGGCTCTTTGTCTGGTGGAGATCTCCTTTGTACCAGATTTGTCAGGTGTTTGTAGAAGAGCAGCGCTGTGTTTTGACCTAGTGCTTGTGGAGTAGCTCCATGTTGGTGTAGCAGGAAGGGTCTGGTTCCTCTGATAGCTGGCTTGGCTGAGCCCCTCTTCCTGTAGGAATACAAGGGAGTTGGTATTTTGTCCAGAGGCCTTGGCCCTGGAAACTTTCCCTGAGGGGTCAGTTCAGTGGCTGCTTGTTTGGTGTTCATAAATATTTTTTTTTGTTTTGACAGCAGAGAGCAGATCCTGTTGGACTTCTAGAAACTTTCAGAGGGAAACCAGCAGCAAATTAAAATTCTTATGACATGCATGAGAAGGGTTAACTTAATATTTTGCATGCATAAGGATAAATAAAGGACTAAAAAAGACAGTGTATTGGTTACTAATGTTTTTGGGTTTATTAGTTGTTTTTTTTTTTCCCATCAAGAATGGTGGCTAAAATCCAGCCCAGGTCAGTACTGAGGTGCTAACTGTTCAGTTGTTTGTGTAAAATGTTTATACTCACTCCAGTCTGTTCCTCCCACCAAACTGGCCAGGATGCCATTTTGTTCCTGTTTGTCCAGAGCAATGTCCCTCACTTTAGCCTGAGCCAACTCACCTCCCTCTCAGAGACTGTTGGGTCAGGATTGGCCATTTGCTACTGCCTTTGTCTGAGACTTCCTGGAAATGCCTGAGGATGTGTTTGCTGTCAGGCAGAGCTCAGAAATAGATCTTGCATAACTCCAGGAGAAGACTGTCAGAGGCTGTTCTTACCCTCCTTGGAGCCCAGAGCTGTTTCCAATTTCCCAGCTGACACACGGGGAGAGAAATGGAGACTCTAATTTGTGCAGATAGTTGTTCCTTGTGGTCTTTTACAGGGCTAGCTATAAATGCCTGTTGAACACCAGTCAATTTACTTCCAAAAGGAGAGGATTCTGACAAAAGACTTGGTGGCAGGCGGAGCTCATAGCAGGCTGCAGACTCAGGCTGAGAAATTCCAACTTAAATATTTTTAGTACAGGCCTGAGAGTCAGATTTGCTTTCTATTCTGATATAACGGGGACTTGCCATGTTATGTTGGGCTGTTAAGGGCTGCATCTCAGTTCTCCATTTCTGAAAGGTACATTTCTTTTTTGCAGTCAAGGAAGTGAGGATTCTGATTTGTGAGCCTCGTTGGGATTCAGGTGCAGGCCACAGACTTTACTGCCTGCAGTTGCTGCAGGCCACAGCCAGTTCTATCAATACAAAATGGAGATTTACGTTTAGGGTGTGGAGCTGTGACTGAAAAATGTGACTGAAAAAGGCTTTCATGTGATAAGTGCTGTAACTTGTGGGTGGGGTAATCATCTGAGGACAGTGGTACTTGAATCATAGTGGTCTGAATCCCTGGAGGTCAGGAACTGAGTACTGGGTAAGGCTGGTTACGTCTGCGGGAAGCATTTTACGTATCACCTTGTGATGCTTTTCTTGTGCAATCTTCAGCTTCTCTGTCCAGTGAAGCAGAGCCCAGCTTTGTGCTCTTCAGCATTGTGCAAATGTTGAGGTTAGTTCAGCTTTTGCACGCGCTGTGTCACAGGATGTGCTGCAGCTGTGTTGTGCAAACCCTTGACAAACTTTTCCTCATTCTCCTGAAGATTGGTCATAGAGCAGTGGAAGAATTTTTTGACTGCGCTTATAAGAGCTTTGGAAATGGTTTCCTGTTATTCAGGACTCTGACAGTCCAGTGAATCTAGATAGAAAAGAACCACATAAGGGATTATTTTCTGTTTTAGCTTCACACAGACACGAATCTCTGGAGTATTCAAGGTTTGTATAGCTGGATCTGGCATTCTCAGGAGCCTTTGGTATCTGTGAAACTGAAAACCTGTATTTGTTTAGGAAAATGGAACATGAATTCAGTTTTAGGCAGCCAGTCTTAGCATAGGATGTTTTTTCTTGGCATGAGCTGTTTGCTGCTCAGGACTATAAACAGAGGGATGTAAATATAAGATGTCTCTTTTCACTTCCAGTGTGGAGAAAGCCATGCTGTAAAAAAAAAAAAGATGCTGTATGTGGCAGGAAATAACTCTTCCCTCCCCCCCAGTCCAGCACTTCTGGAAATGAGAAATAAATGGGAGGACACACCTTTGGGAGGGAACAGCCTCTTAAAGTAGCTGTCACAGTGCTGCTGCTTAGTTCGAGTGCTCCTCTTGGAGGCAATAGGTGAAAAATACAACAGCCAACCTTGCTGGGTTTGTATGGCCTTGCTTTCCTCTATGCTGTCCTTAGATCTTCAGTGCAGTAAAAAGTTTGTTCTTCCTGGTGTCTCTGTTGCCAGCTTTTGAATATGATAAGCAAGGCAGTGGAGTGGACAGCTGAGGTTAATTTGAAGAACTTCAAAAAGCTACACTTGGTTTTAGCAGCTTTTTGTCTAAAAACAAAAAAACCACACTGAAACTGTATTTTTTGTTTCTCTTGAGCATCAGGTACATTCCTTCTGAAAGGAGAAGGGACTTAAAGCACAAATCACTTTCAGCGTAAGGCTGCTCAGCACACTTGTGACATATTGAGGAATATTTATCTCTGACCATGAAAGCAGTTATGTACCTTGTGAGGCTGCCGTTTTCTCAGCCATCTAATGAACTGTTTTGAGACAGTGGAAAGGGGCTGGAAGTTTTGATAAGGAAATTGGAGAAAGGCAGAATAACTACATGTTTCTCTTTTGTAGGTGGTGGCTCATTTCTCTCACCCATTTTAATCTGGAGTTTAGTTTAGTGTTCAGAGAGCCAGGTGGAAAAATTCTGGTCCTACGGGAAAATCATTTGTGGTTCCTTCACACAACTTGGACTGTAGGCTAGAGAGTGCTGTGGATTTGTATTGTTTCATCCAGAAAACTGTGCTGACTCAATCTTTAAAGCACTTGCAGTGTCTCTCAGGCAGCACACTGAGTTGGTGATGCCATGCCCTGTGGATCTAGTTAAGATTAGGTTACCTCCCTGCCAGCTTGATGATGTGAACGGAGCCAGCAGCCGAAGGATTTCCCAGCCTGTTGCATCCAAGATGACAAGAGGAGGATCTGAGGTGCTCTCTTAAGGAATGGGGCTGTGATTCCCAGGGTCTGCTGGTGTAAAGCTGCAGCCTGGTCAGCTGGTTTTCCTACAGTGTCGCTGTGCCCTTGAGAGCCTTGCAGCTGCTGGGCTGCTCAGGAACCTGCTGACTCCACGTGATGCTGCCCAGCACTCCAGCACCCTGACCTGCAGACAAATGCACCACGGCTGAGCCTGCAGCTCTGGGTGTCACAGAAATGTATTCATTTCCAAGGAAGTGGTGTGGGCAGTTCCAGGAAGGCTCTAGCAGTGACGTTCATGGTTTTTCAGCACACACACAGGCACACACAAATAGCCCTCCTGCCCATCAGAGGGATCAGGTGGAAGGTCTGAGTTCACATGATGGCTTCTGTTGTGTTTTCATAGCATACAGAGTTGGCTTACCTTTAGGTTTATGGTCAAGAGTCTCTGTCAGAAGCTTACTCTCAAGCTCAGCAGCACCAATGAGAGCACCAGTGGGTACATAGTGTGTGCAGCACTAGGGACTGAGCCATGTCACAGTTCTGGGGCTGGAAAGCCAAAATAACATGTCAGCGTAGGCTCAGGTGGAAGCAGCAGGTAATGGTGAGGGATGTCTCCAGAATTAAGAGCATTTCAGTTTGAGCTGTCTGCTGATTGCATCTTTTCAGGCTGCCTTTTTTTCTGGTCTGCATCTGAGCTGCAGATAAATTACAGGAATCTGACAGGAGGGTAGGTGATTTCTTTCAACTAATGGCAGGATGGGCTGGATTTACAATTTGTGTTCTGGACTGAATTTTGAAGGTGAAAGTAGAGCATTTCCCATTTAAAGCAGAAGTTTTATTCAATTGAACAAGGGCTCAATTCTGGCATTGGTCTTTTTAATACATATTCTAAAAGCTGCTTAAGTCATAGAGTGGTTGGAGCTGTGCTTCCAAAAAACCTAATGAGTTTATCTACAAAAACCAAACCAACACCTCAGCAAACTTTTATTGGATGAGTGAGTTGAATTGGTTTAGAATGTGTGTGGTGATCAGCAGGGCAAGTTCCAGGAACAGCCTGGGTTTTTGCGTGCTGGGGAAGGGGGATCCCTGGGCCCTTCCTTAGACTGGCAGTGTGTGATGGTGACAGCTCTGCTGGAACTACAGCCAGAGCACTCCAAGGGTTTGCAGTTCATCTCCAAATGTGCAGCAAGCAGATACTCACAAACAGCTCCTGAGAGTGCTTTACACAGGCTGTATTTGCACACTCTTCTACAACCCCAGGCTTGGGGTGGTAGTAGTGCATGTTAGTTGTGACCAGTGAGTTGGCCACAAGCTCTGGAATAAACTCTCTAAGCTTGGGTTTCGGTGGTTGGGAAAGGAAGCCACAGTATTGCTGTAGCTGCTCATGTTGAGACCACATCTCACACTGCAGTGTCTTGTCTTTGTTTAGACATTTGCTGAGAGTGGTCAGAGCTGGTGCATGGGCTGCTGTACTGGGCAAGGCTCACTGCTTTGGCTGTCAGTACTCCAGTTATGGCACAGAAAGGATTCACGGTGGCTGCCACCACCTGATTCTGACAGCAGTTCTGTCACAGGATGAATCCTTGCTCCGTTTGTCTCTGCAGCCTGGGGTAGCCAGGCATAACTGCTGCTGGGTGGGTGCCTTTGCTGTTAATCTTTTCAGGAACACCCACACAAGTTTCTAAATCAGTGCCACAAATGCAAAGTTTTGCTAATTTTTAGGGGCAATTTTGGTCTGAAGGTACAGAGAAGGTTCAAAATTTTAATGGATATTGTCTTTACTGTAATTTACCATACCACATATTGATAATAGTTTGAACATTCTTTTTGTTAAGCAGTGACACAAGGCATGAGTTGGTAATGAGAAATACCTTGAAAATGACAAAGCCCAAGGCTTTAAACATCAGGACATTAAAGAAAGAGCTGAGTGATTTTACTGACCATGCAATCTGAACTTGCTTTAGGCAGATCTGGGCAAAGTGAAGTAAAAGTCCCAGTGGCTGCTCTGTACTGATACTCCAGGAGTTGTTAGGTCTGGAAAATGACTTATCTTTTGTGCCTTGAATTTTTGTGTATCTTAAATAACAATCTGCCCCTGCTTCACAAGAAAGCTGAGAACTTTTATGTGTCCTGTGTTCTAACCACCTTCTTGACATATTGGTTAAATTTTGGAAAACTTAAATGTCATCTCCTCAGAATGTTTTACACAGTAAGCCAAGCTATTTTACATACTCTCTATGTATGTGAACTGGAGAACTTGCGGATTTTGAGAGCATCTAATTGCACTTTGAGTTTTTAAGGTCTCATTTTGAATGTAGCCTTTGTATTTTATTGCTTTTGTAGTCTCTGATCTTTTTGCATTTAAAAGCATTGATTAGAATATAATGCCTTAAGAACTTGTTAATAAATGTCTTTTACCTGGAAGTCAATGCCTGCCTTTACCTGTTCATGATTTTCCTATTTCTGATAAGGCTCTTCCATTTTGCTGCGAAAAATCAAAATGGGAATTCCTGCCATCAGTGTTTGGGGCTCCCCACACATTTGCTGTCAAACTCCAGGGCAGTGAGAAGTCCTACAGCAAGGCTCCTGCAAGTCTTCTTGACGCAGGTCTTGCAGGGAACTGTAAATACTTCTTTTGAAAGGCTATTTAATAGGATAAATATACCCAGGCTCCCCATTCCTCTGCAGTTACTCACAATGTAAAACTGTCCTGCCAGGGATTGGATTACTGCCTTGAGCTGTCTCCCTATATGTGAGCTGGAGCTCCATTTACTCCTGGAGGTGGGGGGAAGAAGACTTATTTGAACCTAATGAGATTTTTAAAGTTTGCATTCAGGGATTTTGCCAAGAGGTGGCTGAGATGAGGCTGCAAGCTTAAACTTCAGTTCTGGAGATGCAATTCCCTTCCCCTCATTCTCTTAGGGCACAGCAAAAATCAAGGATTTGAGTTCAGCATCTTGCAGGTATTAAGAAAAAAGGGCTGGAGAATGGTGTGTGATTTTGCAAATGAGAGGTCTGCAATTCGTCTTATGCTGAGTGAGACATGATTAGCATGTAAAGTCCATGTCCTCATTTAGAGCTGCCCTTATGGGTATCTTGATTTTTATTTCTATTTGCCAGTCCTCCAGGAATCTTCTGCTGCCTCTAAACTAGGAAAACTTGTAGCAGTTCTACTTATTTGGGTAAATAGAGGCAGGGGGGGAAATAGGGTGCAGATAGGTAAAGATACCTGTTCTGTGCAGCTGCAGTAGAGGAAATACTGTAGTTTGTGCTCAGACATCTCATCCTGATTCCCCAGTGTTCTGTGTCTGGGCTGTCAGAGACATGTGGCACCAGAGATGCTGGGGGAGATGGGACTCAGTGGCTGAGTGCATTTGGTCTGTGTGGTGGCTGGATGAGGAATCCTGTCTCCAGTGCTGCTCTGTTTCCAGATGTCCCGTGCAAGAAGCCGCGCTGCAGGCAATGAGCGGTGTGATACATGTGCAGATTTGGCTTTCAGCTGTTGAAAATGAAAGGCTGATATCTGAGGCATTTGAAGTATCTTGCTTCAGTTATGCATCCATTTCCTCCCCGGCAGTAGATGAGATGTGGAAGAAAATGGGCCACCATCCTTTTGATCTACTCACTATATTGATAATGCTGTGATTTGCTGTGTCAGCATGGTTTAATAATCCTCAGTTGTTGAGAGAGATGAACGGCATATGGAAATGCTTTCTCCGGAGGAAAGCAAATTTAGATTTCTCTAAATTGGCTCACTTAAAAAAAGGAAGAAAAAGATAAATTCTAAACTGCTTATAAATAGTGGAAAATTATTTACTGCTTGAGGAAAAATTAGCATTGAAAAGCTGCTTGATCTCAGTTGGCAAATGTGAATTTGTCGATGCCTTGTCATGAAGGTTTTTCCTGAACTACTCCATGATGTGTTCTGCTTCACTGCGTAAACTTAATCCAAGGGCATTTTTGAGATGCACAGGAAAGGGGAAGTGAACAAAGTATGCTTTGATATGCATGGGAAGATACTTCTAAATATATATAAATATATGCTTTTCTTTTTAGTAACTAACTCCCCTATTGAAGGGGGCTGAGTGCAGCTCAAATTCCTAGAAAGGGGTGTTGATATATGCATCAGTACAAAGGGGCCCCGGGGTTACCCACTGCGGTTCCAGACCAGAGCAGTGCTGTGATCCCTGGGCTGGTGTTACTGCTCTTTCTCAGACAGACCCAGCCTCTTGGGAGGCTGAAGAATGTGCCCCTGGCTGCTCAGAGGCTGTTCCTGCTGCAGGATGCTGCATCTGCAGGCCAGCGAGTGCTGACACGCAGCAATGGCAAAGGAGCCTGCCTTGGACCCCTGGGAGTGCCTGAACGGCTCTCGGCCCAGAGGTGTGGGCTGGGGAGATAGCCCAGGAATGTGCAGTGTAGAACTTGGTCTTTTCACTGCAGCTTGAGCTGGTATATCGGGCTTAGCCTAAGGATTTGTCCTGCTCTTCCATCTTGCTACTTTGGCAGTAGAAAGAATACTTTCTGAGTGGTTTGATGCATTGGATGTCAGCGTGAGAGTTCTTGACCTGAGCTGTCGAAATGACCAGCAGAGCTTTGATTTTGCTGGGAATTACCTTGAAGCAATGCAGTTGGTATTAAAGAGCCACTTGTACATATCTAACATATGTGCAGAGTTGTAGACCAAAATCCCAAGGACCTCATAGTTAATAATGATTTTTGGCAAAAGTGAGGAAAGGGAGAGAGGAGCAAACTAATGTCCCTGGACCTCCAGGTGTCTTGGAGTGCTTGATAGTGGTAAAGGTGTCAGATGTGGTATCATTCTCTAACTGTCCCTCCTCCACAGGAAAACCTGCATAGAAAACCCACCTGAATGCAAACACCAATGTCCTCCCATAGTGGGGAGGATGTGGTTTGAGTAACCATCAGGCCTGAATGTGATTTCAATCGAGTATGTAATTTTTGGGTTGCCCAGTGGAAGGGAGAAAGACTCTGTCCTTCTGTTTCATGTTTTCTGTTCTCACAGCTTTACCAGGTGGGTTGGCCAGGTTACCTGAACCTGTGGAGGACCAGCCATGTACATGCTGAGGTGCTCTGTGCTGCAGTGGACAAGGAGTTAGGGTTTTATTGGCTGTGTGACTGCTCCAGAGTAGCCATGATAAGCAGGCGTGTCCAGGTTGGTGTTTTAGCAGGTCTCAATCCCTTTTGCACCCTCCTGAGCAGCACCCTGCTAATGGAGTGGAAAATACAGATTTCTATATGCACAACCCATGCATAGCTGAGCCCTACCGAATCTTTGGAAACTGGAGTGATTCTGTGAGTTGACATTTTGTCTGTGGGTTGTGTTAGTGGCTTGTTGTAGTGGTGAAAGTGGAGAGAGGGGTGATCCTGGGGAGGAGCAATGGTTTGAAGGTCCGTTAGAACTCTGGTTTACTTTACTGCTACAAAATGGTTAAATCTATTTTCTAGAGATAACTAAATCTGTGGTCTTTATCCTTGGGAGGTTCTGCCAGAGGTTCTGCCCCAGAGCTGTGTCTGTAGTGTTCCAGAGGGTGTTTGGGGCAGCGGTAGGGCTGTGGTGAGGTCAGTGTGTGTGGTTGTTTCCGGAGTGCTGGGCGGTGGCTGCTGTGAAGATGCGCCTCTCGGTGGGAGCTGCAGCACACGTGGCACCGCACAGAGTTTCTGTGTGCCTGACACGGGTCCAGGTTCCCGGCTCCTGCGGGCTGAACAGGTGAGGTGAAGGCACTGCCAAACCTGGGCACTGGCTTTCGTCGCTCTGTCCCTGTGAGGGTGTTGGTGGTGCCCTCTGATGGATGGTGCCGGTGGGCACTGGCCCGAGTCACTGCCTAGAGGTGACCTAGTCAGCTGCTTCCTACGGGTTGTGGGGACTAACGGGCTGATTCACACCTCCTGCACACTGTCCCTCAGGGGTCACCTTGGGCAGGAACACTTCATTACCCAGTAAGTCGATCGAGACTTTAATATCTCTATTTAAGCATTTAATAGTCCTTTTAAGGAGCAGCCACTGTAGTGAACTCAGTGCTGTGATGAGAGGTGCGGCTCTGCACAAGGCACAGCATCCCTGTCACAGTTCATCAGGTTACAGATGCTGGTCCCTTTTGCAAAAGAGATAGCAATGCATCTTTTTCAATTAATAAATCTCCCTTCTTTCCCCTCATCTCTTATCTTACATTGTCTTCTGGTAGTTGCACAAATCCTAAATGAATGCACGGTGCTTTGGGACCTCTTGGGATGAAGTGCTTCATGCAAAACAAAATGTTAATCTCTTTGGTTAATTTTTGGTTGGGTTTTGAATAATTGCCTCAAGTCACGCTCTGGAGTGCAGAACTCCTTGGGGTGACCTCCAAGGGAGTGACCTGCAGCCCGTGCCTGTGGATTGGCGAGTCGCTTCCCTCTGGCAGGGTGATGTCCGGGAGGTGGGACGGTGCCACTGCCGCTCTCACCCTGCCCTCGTTCTGCTGCTGGTGTTGCACCCTTTAAACGGGCGCCATTTCCCATTTAGCAGAGTTTCAAGGAACTGTGGTTGCTGATGGGATTGGATCCAGGAACAGCAACGGGGAGGGACGCGAATGGGGAAGACCCTCTCTGTGTGGTGGCTGTGAGCTTGGAGCGGCTGGGGCGCAGGGACAGGGAGGACACGGGCTGGCAGGACTTGGGGGCCAGCGGGCACAAGGAGAGGTCCTTTGGCATCGGGAATCCGGTGTGTGAGCGCCTTTCCTGTCCCGCTGGCTTGGGGTGGTGCCTTCGTGCAGCTGCTTCGGTATCAATTGTAAAGTTCGAGTTTAGTTTGAGTAACCGAGTGATTCCTCTCCGGCCTTTTCTCCTCCCTCCGCTTCCCGTTCCTCGGCTCTGCCTGTTTGCTCAAGTCAGGAAGGGGGAGGGTATGGGGGAAGTTAATCATTAAGCTTAACTCCTTCACAGCCATGGAGCTCAGTGCTCCTGGTATTTCCAGACCCCCCTTTTTCCGCAGACTTGTAAAAGTGAACCGGTGCGCGTAGCCGAGCTCGCTCTGTGTCAGTAGCAAAAGGCAGCGGGTGTCCGTCCCATGGATCATCCGCACACAGAGTAGCCGAGCAGGGGAGTTTCTGTGGAGAGATGGTTACAGCTGCCCGTCCTGCACTGAGGGCTGGAGCTGGAGGGTGGAAAAATGGTTTGGGTCCCCTCTGCAGGGCCGGAGGAGCCCAACATCCTCACGGGATTTTCACTTCCTGGTGGAGTTTGATTTGCCTTTGTCATTGGAGAGGAGAAGCAAAAACCACTCCTTCTCGGCAAGCACTTCTCTGGGAGGTTGTGTGTGTGAAACCGCCCGTCACAGGACCTGCCTGACTGTAGGAATTGCAGCTCATCGGCAGTTCCCTGGAGGTATGTGCCTTTCCCTCTGGAATCCACCTTTTTTTTTTTTTTTCTTTTGCTTGAAAAGAAGATTCCTTTTTCCCCAGCTGCAGAAAGCTTGTCTCCCTTCAGACAATCTGCTTCTGGGATATTTTGGTCCCTTTAGGAAGATAGATCCTGTGACTTTAAGGGTTTGAAGCATCTTTTTAACTAAATGAAAGGTGTATAGAAATAATTTAACACAGTATTTAATTTGTTGGTGGCTGTATTCTGCTCTCTGAGTGCAGGACCACTTATTTTTTTCTTTAGTGATGCTTTGGTTTTTTGAAAAGAGTGAATGTAAAAGCAGTGCCTTCCTCATCTTGTAATGCAATAATACCGTCCTCTTCTAATACATTTTCTTGAAGGCTTGCTGAGTGCCCTGGCTGCTGTGGAGTGCTGTGCTCAGGAAGTGGCTCGGGGCTGGCAGGTGCTGCCCGGGGAGCTGTGGGCAGCCATTAGTGTGAGCAGTTGCTCGGTTGCTGTTCTGGTGCCACCAGACAGCTCCAGCTCCGTGTGAACCGGTGGGGGACCCTGCAGGATGGCCGTGCTCAGGCTGAGTCCTTGTGCCCGACACCTGAGCATCGAGTACCTGCCTGCTGTGTGCAGAAGGGACCTGCTGAGACTCTCTGAGGACAGCTGGGTCTGTGTGGGGGGAAGGGAGATCCAGGGGGGTTCACAGAGTGTTCCCTCCTAATTCTGCTGAAGGTGCATTACTGTTTTCTGGCTGAATTCCACATCTCCAAAGGGACCTGCCAGGTATGTCCTGATGCAGTTCCATGGAGAGCACTGATGTCCCCAGTGAACCGACTCCTCTCTAAGAGCCTTGCAGAGGTGTGCACTGGTGCTGTGCACCCAGTGGAAAGCTGGGCATGTGGCCAGGGAGGCTTTCTTTGGAAAGTGAGCGCAGTGCAGACCTGCGGGCGCTCACTGGAGTTCCCCCCACAGGGACTGCAATGGGATCTGCAGGGTGGGCTCATGGGGTGGAAGGTCCAACAGGTCTGGATTTGCCTTTGAGTCACCACAGAGGAGTGCAGGCTTGGGAATAGGCAGAGGATACATCCGCAGGGAGAAATCCAGAATGCTGGGAATGCCTTTTTATGCCTCATCTCTGACGGGACTTCAAGATTTTTGAGAAGTGCTAACTGTGTGACGTGGGTTCTCTTCCTGGCATGAGTGACAGTGTTTCTAGCTGGTGGAAGTTTTCCTTCTCTTCAGGAATTTGTGACCAGTCTCCACCCAGCTAGTTAAGAATTGTTTCCAGGAGAAGAAATGGCATTTACCTGGCAGCCTCTGGAAACTTGTTAACTGTTTGTATGATGTACTGAGAGGGATTTTTGTTAGGAAAACTGAAACATACACTCCTGCTGCACTGATGGACTGATCTGAACGTTTCATGCTTCTTCCACTACTTTGGAGAAAACACCTCCTGAGATCTTGTTTCCTGCAGAAAGCAGTGCCTGCGGCCACAGTAAATGACTCTGTGATGATGTGGGGCCTGTAATTAGTCTGTGTCAATATCCTGTTGGAGTAGATCTCTGGACAGGCTTGCCTAGGTTGCAGTTCTGCAGGGTGCAATGAGACTACAGGTCCCTGTTGTTGGGTGGTTTTCCAGTTAAGGCAAAAATCTGAGGCTGACACAGCTTTTCTGGCTGCTTTGTTACATCCTGGTGTTTTCTGTGTAGTAGAAGTTTGATTAACTCATTCATTCCTGGGCAGCAGGAGTGTTTTTCAGAGCATTTGGTAGATTACCCTAGATGGAAAGTCTTCCCAAAAAACTTCTGATACAGATACCTTGAATGAGAAGAAAGAGACAAAGCTGTAGTCCGGGCTTTCACTATTTTGTTGGGGTTTTTTTTGCTTTCCTGCAGACGCCTTACTGGCAGACCTGGAATCTACCACCTCACATATCTCCAAACGACCAGTGTTTCTCACGGAGGAAACTCCTTACTCCTACCCAGCTGGAAACCACACGTACCAGGAGATCGCTGTGCCACCCCCGGTGCCCCCGCCACCTTCCAACGAGGCCCTGAATGGCACCGTGATCGACCCCTTAGACCAGTGGCAGCCCAACACACCCAGATACGGCCACCAGCAGGTAAGTGGATGTGTGTGGGTGGGAGGGGACTTGTTCTGTGGGTGCAGGATCTCTCAGGAAAGTAGGGAGGAGGGAGTAGGAAGAAGCAAAGATGAATTTGGCTATGAACAGAGTGGGGAAATGCGGGGAGGTGGGAGTTTTTATTAACTGGTTGGAAGAAATGGCCGAAAAGAATTTGAAAGCCATCATCATTGTGCTGGCAAAATGGTGGTGTGATGAGATTAGTGTTAGTCATCTGTCTTGAGCCTGTGGAAAACAGACTGGGGGTTTCCAGCACAGAGCTGCGACTCACAGTCAGGTCTGAAGGAACAGAACAGTTGTTCCTGGTGTAGCTCATCTGATAGAGACTGGCTTAACTAAAGAGCAGGTATTTTTTTTTTTTTTTTTCTGCTGGGGTTTATTCTGCCCTGTTGATGTGTGGGTTTGCAATGCAGTAGTGTACATACTTGTTCTGTATTCTCTGTTTCCAACGCAAATCTCGTTTCCACAGCCTCAGTCCCAGTCTCCTATATACAGCTCTAGTGCCAAAAGCTCCAGTGCCTCAGTTCCTGGAGACGGGCTCAGCTCTCCTTCTCCCCGTGCCAGTGAAGAGGAACACGTCTACAGGTATCTTGTCCCTTTTAAGAGATAAGCCCGACTCACAACTTGAGCCTGCTGAGGCTCAAGCTGCCTTCTATGAGTGGAAACAAGCACTTTGTGTCAGTTTTGATTGCTTCTTTTGTAACACACCACTGTAACTTTCATACTCACTTCAAATGTTGACCTGGCCCTTTGGCTTACTCAGCTTCAAGAGGTTAAGGATCCGTCAGACAGAGCAGGATCTGGATTGTGTTGTGAAGGATATGATCCAGACACAGGTGACAAATCCATCCCCCTGTTAAACAGCACAAAAGTTCTTTAGGAGGTAGATGGCCTTTGGGTTATTTTTCCCTGCGAACTCAGTACTTGTGGCCTGGAGGGATGTGTAGAGACTGGAGTTTTCAGGTAAATTCAAACTTTGTAAAACCTCCATCTCAGTAGGTAATTGATAGATAAGAAGTTTACACTTGCAAAGGCAGCTACTCTCACTCTGAGAGTTTGGAGGAGTAGCCTGTACAGTAGGACAAACCTTCCTGCTGACACAGGGATGAGTGATGCAGAGGCTGTCAGAAGTTCATCCTGGGCACCTTTTCACACTTTGGTGTTTCTTTGGAGTCACAATCTAACCATACCAGCTCCTTCTGCTGAGCAGGAAGTTGCTTCTAAGCAGAACTAATTTTGGGTGGAGCTCAGCTCCTCTCTGGGCAGCCTAGCCAGAGATGGCCCAATGGAGACATTGAGATGACTTCTGAATTTAATTACAGTCATAAGTCCTCTTGAACAAGGGTCTGCCATGGCTCGGTTCTGGTGTGAATTGTAGCTGGTGTGTTGGTTCAGCATGAAGTATGTTCTCCTCAGATTGCAGTTGTGGGTTTTGTTTTTCAATCTGAAGAGAAGGATAACTTCCTTTATGGAATTTGCAATTGTCACTGGTGTTACAGGTGTCAGAGTCCTTAAGCCTGCTAGATACTAACTTTTTGAGCATAATGTGGTCCTGTGCACAAGGCAGAAGTTCCCATTTTGGATTTGGAAAGTATATTTTTGATAAAATAAGAACTTCTAGAGCATCCTGCCACTGACAATGGAAAGACTGTTACTACAGTGTAACTGCTATAAAAATCACTGCATTGATGTGAAGTTCTGCTTTAAACCGTTTGCAGTTCTGTGTAGTAAATGGTATCACACATATAAGACAGCAGTAATTACAGCCAGTGCTTTATACATGCATGTGTATTTAGCACAATATAAAATAATATCAAGTTACCTTCTTATAAATTGATTAGAATTACCCAAATTGAAGGCATGAGGACTTGGTGAGACCTTGAGTGTTGCAAGAGGCTATCACATAACCTATTGCTTCTGAGTTTCTGCTGATAACCTGAGGTTTGCACTTTGCCTCTCTCTCCAGTCTGTGCTAGCCCTGCATTCCCTCACTCAGGGAGGAGGATGTTGCTGTGGTGTCAGCAGAAACAAGTCATTTTCCCGTATATGAGCTAATGGTTCTGCTGCTGTTCTGTGCATTTTGGATCTACAGACAATTAACTCTTTCCTACAGGGCTGGGCAGTACATAGTCCTAAAATCAGAGGCCCTGTCCATCAATGCTATTTTTGTAATTTACAAAAACAGCAGTGGCTGTGTTTAGTCATGTTACAAAACACATGTCTTCTTCCCCCCCAGAGCTGAAAGCATCAGCCTGAAAAGCACATACATAAACTTTGGGAACCTAATGTGAGTTTCCCTCCATCCTTCTGCTGTATCGTGATGCAGAAGTTTCACATTTCCCTTCTATCTTCAGTTTCCCAAACAAGCAGAAGTCTGCAGAACCGTCTCCCACAATGACCAGCTCCTCTCTGGGCAGCAACCTCTCAGAACTGGACAGACTTCTTCTGGAACTGAATGCTGTTCAACATACTCCTGCCAGTGGCTTCACAGCAGGTAAGGAATAGGAAGACATTTGGTATGAATGGATAGTTTGGTTCTCAGACCAGTAGCTTGCTTTTTCTTTCTAAAATCCTTCTTGATGTTAATCACTAAGTCCTTAATCAAAGATTCATTTAGTATGGGTGGGATCACTTGAGGTCTGAGCTGCAGCACCCTGCTCAAAGCAAGGCCAACTTCAAAACTGCCTCTAACTACAGTTTTGAAGTTAGGATAGGTTGCTCAGGCCCTTGAACTGTTAAGTTTTTAACATCCTCGAAGATGGATGTTCCACAAGATTTCTGGACAATTTTTTGTTCTTGCCTGTGATTAGCGTGTGTGTGTGTATAACGGGGCTCTGAATGGCTCTTTTCTGCTCCTGTTTCTTCAGATGAGGCTGGCAGAAGCTCATCACTGCCCAGCGTGGCTGGCCCTCACTATGTTGTCCCAGAGAACAGCAGCTCTGGGGGAGGGAAGGCTGCACCCCCGACAAAAGAAAAGCCAAAGCGAAATGGTGCACGTGGGATCGAGGACGTGCGTCCCAGTGTGGAGAGCCTGCTGGATGAGCTGGAGAGCTCCGTGCCAAGTCCAGTGTGAGTAATGTTTTGGTGGTTGCAGGCTTGGGGGGGGCGTGATGGGGTCCTGTGGGAATGGTGACTCTAGTGTAGGGGCAGCTACTGCAGGAGAGTGACAGATGGAAGATGGGCTTTCTCTACAGGGTGAGAAGTCAGGTGGGTCCATGAAGATGCTGGTGCTTTTTAATCTACTTCTGGATGAAATAATGCCTAAGTCATGCATAAGAGGTGGACTGTTCAAGCTCAGATTTACAGCTGACCATAAATACCCCTGTCTGACAAAATGAATGTTTGGGCATCATCTGTTTATTAGCAGATGGGATGTGTGTGCACACTTGAGGCAGCGTCTGCATGTACTGGGGAAGCTGGGCCAGGTTGGGCTGTGCTGATGAAACTCCTCATGCTCTGCTTACTTGGAACAGTGGGACTTCCAGTCTAGGAGTGCCCTCCCAGACTTAAAGGGTCTCTTTTAAAAAATTTTCCTTTCTGTTTTCCCCCGGCCAGGCCTGCCATCACTGTGAGCCAGGGCGAGGTGAGCAGCCCCCAGCGCGTCACCGCCAGCCAGCAGCAGACCCGGATTTCTGCTTCCTCAGCTACACGAGAACTGGATGAGCTGATGGCATCTCTCTCTGACTTTAAGGTACCCTGTCATGACAGCTTAATGCTTCGTCTTGTCCCCACCCACCCCAGTCTCTCTTGCCTGATAGCCACGTTTGCTGACCTTGGTTGGTCTC
Source organism: Daphoenositta chrysoptera (assembly GCA_013397915.1). Lineage (NCBI taxonomy): Eukaryota > Metazoa > Chordata > Aves > Passeriformes > Daphoenositta > Daphoenositta chrysoptera. The sequence goes on along the minus strand of VZRO01004750.1, from coordinate 359,926 downwards.
CAGAATGTTTCCTTTACCTCTCACATTTGCTCTGATAAACTTCTCGTGGTGTATTTGTGCTTTCTGAGTGGTGCTATAGGTGTCCTTGACTGCTATAAATTCTCATCACTGGCAGGGTAAGGCAGTTCTGGGATCTGTTTTTCCTTCTGTTCTGCAGTTTGTCTGTTTGCCAAGTATAATGAGCTTTGTTACTGCTCAGTACAGAGTGAATTATTTTGCTGTGCTACAATTTAATGAGAAGGAGAGGGGCATGGGACACCACTCAGTGTACTGACAGAGACCAGGCTGTTTTGCTCTGTAGGATGACTCTCCTCTCTGGAGTGTGTTTTTACCCTGATGTGCTTTCCCTGAGGAGGATGGATATTCCACGCATGTGGTGTGAGCACTGAAGCCTTCACATTAGACAGAAGGAGATTTCAAAGGTTTTATCTTTAAAAACACCTCTTATTCACCTCAAAATGGGATTAAAGTTTGAGCTTCATGTGGGGGCAAAGGATAGCAAATACTATTCAGTCTTGGCATACGTACTTGATTAACTTTTTCTTTATTCGTGTGCGTATGTTACCATTCCTGCACTAGATGAAGTGTGGACGTTGTTTTCATGAGACTTCATTTACTCATAGTCATAGCAAAATGAAAAATATTTTTTCGCTTTCTACTTTCAGCTGCTTTGCTTATAGTCTTACTGAACTATTGATGTGGATTTGTTCTGAGAGAGATGGAGAAAGCAAATATACTAGATAATCTCTTTGTTTGCCTTTCTTACATACGTATCTGCTTTCTAATCCTAAGTCAGTTCCTAATGCTCTGTTTTATCCTCATATGGAAGATTCTGCTGGATGCTTGAGATTTCTTGTCTGTGCTGAACTCCATCCTCTCCTAGATGACGTTAGGTGGGGCAGCCAGAGCTGAGCAGTGCTTTGTGAGGAGAGGTACAGGACATTCAGTGACAGCTTTGCTGTTTGCTGTTCTTTCTGTGCCTGGTGGGTCCCATGGAGGTCACTACAATACCCAGAGTTGTGACAAGCGTGTGAGCTCAAGCCCAGCACTGAACACACACATTCTGAGAAGCTTCACTTGCCTTGTGCTTGCTGGAGTGGAATTCAGTCTGCCATTCTTGGCACATACACCTAATTTGGTGAGAATCTGGGAGTTACTCAGTGTTTTCTCTAGACTTACTGTAGTGTGTGTTTAGTCAATTGCAAATATTGACACCTTAGTGTTGCCTTTTTTATCCTTCTGAGGTCCTAGGGTGGAGTGCAGGATAGCCACAAGCTCTGTTCAGCCTGGTTGAAACACTGCAGTGTTGTGAAGCTGCAGAGAGTTCCCACTTGTGCTGCTGGCATTCCCTGCCCTGCTCTTTCCATGTGCTGTGGAAGCTGAGCACTATGGCCTTGTGCCCCTGCTGCTTTTATCAGGAAACAAGCTCAGGGAGTGGCCCAGCCTTTGCTCTCAGGTGAGCTCTTGGCAACTGAGAACGACCTTGCCCAGCGCAGGTTTCTCTGGCAAGATATAAGGAGGGGACATTTATAAGCATGGGTATTCCAGTACTTTGCACTCTGGAGAAAAAGCTTTAGAATCTCCAGTAAAACCTGCGTGACAGAGATGAGCTGCTGTGACTAATACACCACCTGCCTTTCTGGCTTAGTTTTCAGTTGACCTCAAAGACCAGATTGAAATGCTGCAGGATTTTAAGATTTGAGGTTTATTAAGCACAGCATTGGTATTTTTGTGAGGCATTGAGCTCATCTGTGCCTAAACGTTCTTCCTGGAGCGCAAGGAACATGGCTTCTGTGATAATTTTCCTTTTGTTCATGATGTCATTGACTGTTTTTAAGTTACCTTCCTTTTTTCCTGTCCTCCAGGTTACTTCATTTTCCCTTCAGTCCTTTTTGTTTGGTTATACCTCTTCCATTTGTGCCAGCTGGTGGTGTGAACTTGTCTGTAAAAATGTATTCTAATCTGTACCAGTGTCAGAACATAAGGGAAGAGAAGGGGAGTCCTTGCAAAGGTGGAAGATGACAGGCTGCTTTTCAACTACCAGACCTGTGTGTGACTGTACGAAATAGGATAAAAACCCAAATATGATGTGTAATTAGTTGGAGTTGGTAGAAGTTGCAGTAGATGGAGATGGGAGGAGTGGAGGCACTAGTCCTTGATTTGCCTTGTACCCCAGAGTAAGAGGTGCTGATACATTACACTTTATCATCTTTTGCTCACTTCAATTTGTTGCCCCTTCTTTTTGCTTACAGAATCTGTTTGATTTTGGTTATCTGGCTCATTGGTCAGCGGGCACTGAGATTACTTAATGCACTTGTTTTTTTACCCTCTGCCATTTCTGTGTAATGTGATGCCTGCTTACTGCATAGCTGGATGCTTGTAGTTAACTGTTCTGTTACTGCTGAGTGCTCACCCACTGCTCTTATTTTGGAATTAGTATGGTTTCAATATGTTGAAAATACTGACATTTGATCAAGATGTTACTCTTGCCTTGAAAATGAGTGACTTCATTTTAGCAGGTCTGGAAACCAAGTGTGAAGCACAGCATCAAACCAGGTTACTTTTACAGGTGTACCCAGCTTAGTCAAAATACAGGGAGAGGGCACTATTGGGAAATTCCCTCATTTTAATATACTTGCTAGTCATTTTCCTCTCTGCTATGACTGTGGGCCTGGCTGTTCTTCTTGAGGGGAAGAGCAGTCTGTAATGAAATTTGGTGTCCTATTGCTCTTTCCTTTCTGAGCACAGTCTCCTCGTAGCACTACTGGTGTGACTTCACAAATGTGTGTGTGTGTGCCAGCTCCTGGCCCCTCAGCCTGGCAGAAGCTCAGGTCAGCTGAAGGTTATGATTCTTCCATTTACTGACAGGTTTTGTGCATATTCTGGTTAATGATATCATTTTTTTCATGATAAGTATCTCAGAAAGGTAAGTAGAGACTGAGATAGCATACATGGGGCTGAGGAAGTTATGTGCCAATCCACCTCAGAGCGTAAGCATCTGACTTCTTTAGGCATCTCTGGAAAATATGACTAAGAGGGAGAGCGGGTCTTGATAGCTCTTGGATTTGGAGACCGTTTGTGCATACATTTTTAAAACTGAGAAGGCACAGTCTTGGTCTTAGGTTGACCTGCTGTGTGAACTTGTCCAAGTTGCTGTTCTGATTCTCCCTTTTTAGGAAAAACGAGTAGTACCACTGTGTCTCCTAGAATTTAGTCAGCAACTACTGGAAGTGGGGAAATAAAGACCCATAAGCTTTTGTTTTCAAAAGATCCTGTAAGTCAAGGAAACCCAAAACCTCTGTATTAGCTGCTCTTTTTAAAATGTTTTTTGGATCAAAATTAATACTGATTTTATTACAATGTCAATGTGGAGTCTTTGGCCTAAGGGGAAGAGGCTAATCTGCCACCTAAGCAATGCTCACAAGGGCATGGAATGACTGGCAGACTCAGTGTATGTCACTTCCAAGGTGAGATTAGTGATGTGAATAGAACAAAGCCCATGTCATCTGCTCTTGCTGTGAATGCCCTGAAGCTTTGTTTTCTCTGCCACGAACTCAGCCAACTGGAGCATTTTATTAGTGTATCAAGAAGAAAATTTCATTCTTTGTTCTGTTCATTGATTGAATTTTTTTCAGCTTTGGAATATAAAATTTACATGTCTGACTGTGAGTAAGTTACCCTGACCTTTATTCACAGTCGAGCCATTCCTGGGTTTGGAAGTGGCTTCCCAGCAGTGGCAGTGGCCATGCCATGCCCCCATCACAACTGCAGGTGAACACTGAGCTGTCAATGAGGAGGAGGAGGGCTCAGGAAAAGGATCCCAGTGGCTGTAGAACTCGTGAAGATCAGTACAATGTCATACTGGTTCTGCTCTTTGGTGTCTAATTTTTCTTCCTTACTCTTGGAAGTAAGGCTTTGGGTCAACATGGCTTTTTGATTTGGAAGTCGTGATTGTTGTAATGCTTAATTCTTTGCTTTTTTTTCCCTTCTCCTTACCGCTGCCTTTATCTTTTCCTCTCCTTATTCCTTCTATCTCTTTTTTTGCAGACTAGTTCCACTATGTCTCTGATTTCTGAATCTTCCCTAGAACCGGTTCCCAGTTCAGCAAACGCAGACTCCAGCAACACTCCTCACAGTTTAATAGTGCTGTCCCATTTCAAACACCCTTCTGCAAGTCACAGTGGGGACTCAACAGTGCCAGCATCTGTCCCCTCAGCAGACCCCTGCATTGAGGAAGGCAGTGACACTGCAGTTCTGCCTTTGTCAGAGCATCCTGCTGCACCTCCACCTGTGCCCCGTTTAGCACAAACTGTCCCTGTGCCCCCACCACGGAGCTCCTCTGGTTATGCTACTCGTGGGGAGCAGGTGGCCTCTGCAAGCTTAGTTCAGCTGAGCAGAAAGCCTGACTCTTCCAGAAATAATTCCCAGGCTGTGCCAGCTTCCAGTGTGGAGCTTCCCTGTAGATCTGCTAATGTGGAGGCACAGGGCTTAGGGTGTGACTTGGCAAAAGAGACAGAGAAGAAGGAGCAGAAAACTGACCCCAAAATCTCAAGTGTACCCATTTCAAATGCTTTGAAGGGGCAGGTATCCAAAGAGCTGCATCAGCAGGGAGCACTCAGGGACAACTCAGCTCTTTCCTCCCAGGGCAGAAGTGTGGGAACAGCTTTAGATGAGCTGTGGGCCCTGGAGCCACCTGCACATGTGCCAGATGTGCATGCAAAGAATGACAATGTTTTGGATTCTGTTAATGAACCTTCTGTTGTTGCCCTGGATTGGTGGGATGTCTTCCCAGACACTAAAAACCAGTTGGGCTTTGTAGTGAAGCAAGGACAGGAGCTAAAAGCTGAAGTGCCACATGAAACCAAGGTACACCACCGTCCTGATCTGGGCAAGAAGAGGCAGGGCAGAGACAGAATCCCTAGGAAGGCAGGCACTGCTAACATGAGCAAGGCCAGAGGAGACCAGGAAAATGAGCAGTTCAGAAGCTCTGCAGTCACTCCGGAATCTCCTGAAAACTTTGGGAAAGCTGAATGGGATCTGCCATGTGTCTCCAAACCACCCATTGAGAGGATTTCTGCGTCAGGCCAGGCAGGCACTGAGTGAATGTAGGAGTAGGGCAAGTCCTAGCCAGGACTGTTCTGCCAGCACACTGACAGTGTGTGTGTGCAGTGAGTGTGCCCTGGCTCACCCCCACTAACAGCATGAGCTCTGAGTGGTGTCACTGCCAGCTGCATGTCATGGGGCATCAGAGCCCCCGGCTTTATCTTGTGGTGTCTCCTGCATGTGATTCAGCAGCACAGAACATGGCAGTTTGTAGGGACGTCCTTGTGAAATGGACTTTATTCCCTAACTGGAGTAAGGCTCAGTCCACAGAGACCTCCAAGAAGGTGAAAGGGCTGTTTCATGCCACTGATTGGGATGGCAGCTGCTCTCCTCTGCTTACCTTTTTAGGTCTCATTACTGAAGCTGTTAGTGTTCCTTCCCGTGCTGGAAGTACACTTTGTGCACCAGACATCTCTGACCAAGAGCCTTGTGCCTGTCAAGGGCAAACACAGAGAGGCAGCTCCGTGCCCTTGTGATGCTGAGGTTTCTGTAATGCTCAGTGGAGTGCTCATGCTGCACCTCCTATCTTGGCTTCCCGCTGGTTAATCTTTCCCTTCCTTTTCTAGACAGTTATTTTTGGCTGCTGTGATTATCCTTACAGGGTTTTTCCTTGCACTGAGTCACTGTTCTAGTCTGTGCCAAGAGGAATTTTGGCATTGTGGAATAAATGCCATCACTTTTCCTGCTCACAATTGTCACTAATGTCTTTGAGTTTGTGCTGTTGCATCTTGGGGCTTGCTCTGACATTGCTCTTCTCTGCTGATACTATTGCCTTTGTCATTTAGATTAAATCTTTAATCAAGAGGACAAAAGAGACTGCGAATGTGCATCCAATGTCTCGGGACCTCTCTCCAAGGCGTAAACTAGGTCCTGCCATATTCCACAAGACTGAGTCCCAAGATCGCTTGATTGAGGAGCTTCAGGACACACTGGGCATCGATAACCAGGAGCAGGAAGAATGGCAAAGCCAGGATGCTTGGCTGACAGAGGGGGTTATTGTCACTGCCAGGCCCCGGGGGGAAGAGCAGAGTGGTGAACAGCAAGTAGAGAAGGTAGAAAGCAGGGTCACTTGTGCTGGGAAATTCCAGCATGTCCCTCTGTCCAGATAGCATTGTGTGGAGGTGCAGATTGAGTTTCTGGGCATCCTAAACAACATGGAATGAAGAACTGACTCTTTCTATTCATCCTTGTCTGGCCTGAGAAGGAAAGCAGCACAGGGTCCTAGTTCTGGGTGTTTAAGAATTGGAATGGGATCTGAGGGAGCTGCTGATGGTGTTTGTTGATGCAGTCTGCTGCTATCCCATCTCAAATGTCCATGTGGGGATTATTTTTAAAAACACACTGGGAAGCCTGACATAGAGGCATGCTTTGTTTTGCCCAGTGCTGTACCAGTGCAGGGCTTTCTGGGGATGAGTAAGATTGTGCTCTTCCTTGAGCTCCACAGAGCAGCACCTTTTCTAGTTCCCTTCTCTTTCTTGCTGCTTTTTCCCCTTAGATAACATACTGGTAGCAGCCAGCCTTTCTGTCAAAGGAAGTGCTTGTTGATTCCTCTCTGGATTTATTCACCTTTCTTCTTCCTCTCTGTCTTTCTAGGTGGTTTTCCCTCCAGAATCCCCACTCCTCCCCAGGAGGACAATCTCTGTTCCAGCCTCTTCCCAGCTCCAGCCTTCCAAAGAAGCTGCAAAGATAGTCCCTGCTAATGCTGCTCCTTCTCCTGTCTCTGGCCCTGCACCTCTTCTCTCACTCCCACCTCAGCCTTCCCATGTGTCATCTACCCCAGCTCCTAGTCCAGTCTCTTCCTCTTCCTTCAGCTTGGCTCCCCAGCCTCTCTTCCAGTGGGAAGCTTCTGATAATGATTATCATGAGGTTTCTGTTGTGGGCACCCCTCCTAATGAAGATCCCAAACATTCCTGTTCTCCCCAGACCTGGACTCCTAGCAGCAAGACAGTTGTCTCTGTTGGCTGTCAGACTGAAGATGAAGCTTTCTTCCCAGAAATGCAGGCAGGCTTCTCTCTTCTGTTTTGTGTTTTTAGTAGTATTTTCCAATCCAGGTACTGCTTATAATTTGACAGCTCAGTAGATAACAGTGTTCAGGTAAAGCCTGGTATGAGCTGCTGGACGGGAGAGAGGACTCATGGACAATACCTAATCCCAGCTGTAGCCCTGCACAGTACATGTCTGTGCAATAACTTGCTGGGATATGTGGGTCCTGTGTCCTGACAGTCAGTTTGTGCAGCAGGGACTGTTACTGCCTTCTGAGATTAAGCAGGTAACTGAAACACAGCCTGCAGCTCTCCCTGCCACAATCTCTCTGAAGTGGGGGGAGTAAAAGATGGCAGAACATCCATACTGGAAGGAGCAGCTCAGCAGTCCTTCCTGTGTTTGTCCTTTTAGACAAGCGTCCACAAGTGGATTTGTGGGAGGAGATGGTCAAGACTTGGGTTCTGCATCTCCTGCCAGGGAAGGGCTGTAGCTCCAGGGTGGTGGGAAGTCTTAATGTATATGTGCAGTCCAGTGTTAGAGTACAGGCACCTCTTAAGCAGTGAGCAAGGAAACACCTCTGCATCTTGATCTGTTGTACTTTTCAGGTGACCTCTGCTCCTCCCCTCGTCCACAGTGCCAGTCTGTTGGCTGCTCCTGTACCCCTGGGCCCCCCAGCCCCTAACAAGGCAGGATCCCCTTTCTGTTCCCTCAGCATGGTGTGTGCTCTTCTGGTTGATATGTGTGCTGGGATCTGCTCCTGGAGCTCCCAGCAGCATTAATGTGGATGATACCCTGTATTGCATGGTTTGCTACTCATAGAGCTCTCTCTGAATTTGAGTGATGGCAAATCTCATGGGTGAAGGGTGGGAATTTGAAGGGCCTTTGCATGATGAGTTTATGTGGATGCTCTGCTGAGTGTCCCCTGCAAACAGCAGGCATTACCTGCAGGAGGTGGAAACAAACCTCTTTCAGGTGGGAGCTCATTTGTGAGCTCTCAAGAAGGCTGGGTGGCCAGGCCAGCTAGAAATTGAGGTGTGCACAGGTATTTGTGCCTGCTCTGGGGTCAGTCGTGACTGGCAGGAGCATGTAGTCCCTACAGGTCACTAGAAGGGTGAAGTTCTCTGCTACATGTTAAATTCATCTGATCTCCTTTCCCCCTGGATGGTATTTATCACTTGTGTGTGGCATGCCTGCCTGCCCTGTGTGGCCATAACCCCTGGCTAGAGCAAGAGAAGCTGTAGTTCTTTCCACACAGTGCAGCCCTTTTCCTCCTGCTGCGCCATGCAGGAAGCCTGGTTTTTATCCTGGGGCTCTGAACAGGCTTTGTCTCCAAAGACCCGTTGTCTTCCTCTGTGAGAGTCTCCTTGCAGTTATGTGTGTGCTTTGGAGACAGTCTCTGTAACAGTTTTTGGTACCAAATGTCTGCTGTGTGGTGAAAGGTTTGTTTTAGGCTGAGGACACTGGGGTGTGATGGGGTTGCTCTGTGCTGCTGGACTAGGAGAGGTTGCAAGTTACGGGAGGTGAGAGGAGGAGAAAAGCTGTGTGTTAGGCTCTGTTGGGAGTCATGCTGCATGTGATGCAAGGCTGGGGAGTGTGTGGATGTGTGTGTAAAAGCAGCTAAATTCAAAGGAGCAGAAACCAGGATTTGTCATTGAGCACACTGGTTGACTGCAAGGACAAGCAGCTGCAGGACAGGGAATCGAGCTCCTCCTGTGGCTGGAAGGGCAGGGTCTGCCAAGGCTTGGAGCACTTCAGTGTGTCCCTGCTCTGTTGGCTGTGCTGGCAGCAGGCTGGTGGGTTGTTCACAGGCATAGATTTTGTCTGTTTTAATTTACTCTCTTAGTAGAAGAATATGTGCTCCAAACCCGACTTCTTCATGTGTCCCTTAACCTGACAGTAGCTATGGCAGTGCCAAGTCAGCTAAAATAACCTTTTATTTCCTTGCTGGGGTTTGTCTGCAGAGGGGGCTGTGGTGGCCAAGGAGAGCATACACTTTGTTTGTAAGTTACAAACCTCAGTAAAACATTTCTCCACTCCTCTGGGAAGCCTTCCCAAGCCGTGTGTGCTGTGGTGGTGTGAGTTTCAGAAACGGCCTCTGAGCCAAGTATCCAAATCCCCTTCCCCCCACTGGTGCCTTTCCAGCTCTGACAATACGTGTGACAGCCCTGTCTGCTGGGGATGCACTGCCCTCTCTGAAGGTAAACAGCAGGCAACTGAGAGGGAGTTACTTTCTTCCTGCTTCCAGTTGCTTAGCTCAGGCATGGGATGAGAACCACCTGGGTGTGAGAGAGACTTGGCAAAAAGATGTGCAGAAGGTGGTGCAAAGGAAGATTTTCTAGCTGAAAGGGGAGGTGAGATGAGGGAGGGGAGCATCTCTATCAGAGAGGAGAGACAACTGAGAGCAAGAGCATAGGAATGGAGAGAGGTCAAGGAGAAGGGGCCCTCTGGATGGTGTCTGCTTTGTCAGCTGGCCAGGAACTGATGAGGTAAAGGGAGGTTTTTGGCAGAGGCTTAGAGAGCACTGTACTGAGTGCCTGGGATGTGCTGGTGACTTCTGCTGTGTGTGCAGTGAAGGAAAATCAAATTCTTAGTTCACAGCTCTGCTGTTACGTATCCCAGCTTCTCTGCATGTCCCTGCATGGGCAGAATACATGTGTGTAGTTGATTCTGGCTCTCACCAGCTTCTTCAGAGAGCATAGCTGACTCCTGTCTGTCTCTGCAGAGGAGCCATTGGCAGCAACAGCAGGAGATAATCTGATAAGCACAGCAGCATTCACCTTACAGTATTTGTTTTCTCTTACCTGCAGTTCATGGCACAGGGAAAAGCTGGGAGTAGCTCCCCTCCATCCACAGCCTCCAAGCCTGGCAGTCAGCTGGATACCATGCTGGGAAGTCTTCAGTCTGACCTGAATAAACTGGGTGTAGCTACAGTTGCCAAAGGTGTCTGTGGAGCGTGCAAGAAGCCTATTGCTGGGCAGGTGAGTTGAAGGTGCTGCCTCATTGCTGAACCTTGGGCTGCAGCTGGGAGTAACAGGGAGGGCTGTTTCGTGAGGCTGGAGAGACTGGAGATGCTGGAGAAACTGAAGTACTCTATTTATCCACTGGCTAGGTACGCTGTAAGCTCCTCCAGTGACCTCTACCCTGCCCCTGAGGGACTGCCCTCTCCTGAGATGATAGGTAATTCAGTTTTCATGCTACCCCAGTCCAGGGCTCACTTGAGTAGTAGAACTTGTCATTCTTGCTGACCTCCAGCTGGTGTCTTGTCACGTGGTCTAGGGGAGGGAGAGATAGAGTTGTTCTCCATAATTTGTCTTCCCAACAGGTAGTTACAGCCATGGGGAAAACCTGGCACCCTGAGCACTTCGTCTGCACCCACTGCCAGGAGGAGATCGGGTCTCGGAACTTCTTTGAGCGGGATGGGCAGCCCTACTGTGAGAAGGACTATCACAACCTCTTCTCTCCACGCTGCTACTACTGCAATGGGCCCATCCTTGATGTGAGTTCCTTGGGGGAGTCATGGTGCTGGCAAGTTGCTGCAGGCCTGGGTGTTAAAATTCCACTTTATCCATGTGTCCTGGGTGGAAGATTTTGTTCAGAAATTTCTGTATTTGTTTTGTCCTTGCTTTGAAAGGGAAGCAACTTGGCACAGTCAAATTCTTACACTAGTGAGTGGAGTTAGTCCCTCTTACCTTTGTTGAAGTTTCTTCAGAACCCCACATTGCTCCATCATTCTGGTAATGATTCCTCAGCTTTTGTTGTTGGTAGCCTATGGTAACAGGCACCCGTGCTGGTCCTGAGGACTGGATGGGGCCCTGTGTAAGGGAGGAAGCAGTGCCTAAGATCCTTTTAGGGTAAAAAAAGTGTGCAGTGGGAAAGTCTGAATGAGCAGGGGCGAATTGACTCTGCTCTCTAAAGGACAGTCTATTTTAATGCTTGCTCTTGTCAGCACCAACACACAAGTGTTCTCTCCCTCCAGCCCCCCCTTACTCACCTCCAAACTGAACCCATCATTTACATGACCTGCACTTTGTGTTTTCTTCGGAACAGAAAGTGGTGACGGCTTTGGACAGGACATGGCACCCTGAACACTTTTTCTGTGCCCAGTGTGGAGCTTTCTTTGGACCTGAAGGTACTGCTGGTTTATGCAAGGGGAAAGCAACCTCCCCTCTGAACTGCAGACAAGGGTGTAAGGCAGAGCTGCTGCTGGGGGACAGCCTGAGGCATCACAGGGGAACTACTGGAGTTCCAAGGGAGCTGTTTATGGGGGAAGTATGCTGCCAGTAACCACGGCTTCTCCCCAGGGAGGAAGAACATGCCTGTGCTGGGATGGGAAGGGAACAGAACAAGGAACAGCTATAGCTGCTGTGTGTGTTAGCAGGGGGAAGGATGATCTTACCCGCACGGGTTACCCTGCACAGTTTGTGTGGCTGCAGGTGAAGGTGGGGAGCTGATCCCTTTGCCTCTCCTCTCCTTTGGCAGGGTTTCATGAGAAGGATGGCAAAGCCTATTGCCGCAAGGACTACTTTGATATGTTTGCTCCCAAGTGTGGAGGCTGTGCCCGGGCTATCCTGGAAAACTACATCTCTGCCTTGAACACCCTGTGGCACCCTGAGTGCTTTGTCTGTCGGGTAAGAAACCCAAGGTCCTTTGCTGCTGCTGTATGACCCCTCTTGTTTCCACCCTGAGGCATCTGGTCCCGTATCAGGGAAAGGCGTCTGTGGGGTACTGAAGGGCAGCCAGCCCCACAACATAAAAACATGGCAGCAACCAAACACCTTCTTGTTCTCTGCCTGTTTATATTAAACTTTAGAGTTGCTTTGCTTTTTCTGTTCCCAGCTGCAATTAGGGGCTTCTGCAGCAGCTCACAGATAAACAGAGGTATCTTCTATGACCTTTAAAAAATTATAAGCTAAGCTTCTCTCTGAGCACTTGCCTCAGCAATCAGATTTTGAGGATCTTCCTCCCATGCTCCATCTGACAATGTAAACTAATGAGACTGACCTTGTTCAGACAAACGTAAGTCGATGAAATAGTGCCAGGCTCCATACAACAGGCATAATAAACAGGAATACTGCAGATTAAATGCTTGGCACTCTTTCAGAGAGCATTGCAAATATTAACTCTTACAGTCCCCAAGAGATGAGCCAAATCAGCCACTGTTTCCTAGAGTGGGAGAGAAGGGCAGAAACCCCATCAAGCAGCCAGAACCACAAGCTGCTGATTCCTGGTGTGATGCTCAGAGCAGACGGTCACCAGCCTGTTGGGACTGTCTGGTGCTCCTGCAGTGGTGTGCAGAGTGAAGCAGAAGCTGTGCCTGACTGGGGCTGGGGCAGGGGCTTATGCCTCTCTATGTAGAGATTGAGACTTTATCAAGCAGTTCTGTTTTCCTTTCCCCCTGCTGTGGCATGAATTGGTGGGGCCAGCACGGATTTCTTCCAGGCCACAAGATGTGATTCTCTTCCTGTTTCTGCTAAAGCAGAGCAAACTTTCCAGCTGTCCTGCTGACTGAGGGAAAAGACTGTTTACTGAAGTAACTGTCAGCATTAGTAAAGTCTTGGACTCGCTGCAGGCAAACTGCATTCCCCTGGCATTGCAAGTGTTCAGCTGCCCATGCTGTTTGTTGGACTACTGTCCACACGCTGGGATCCAGCTGTGTGTGATTCTCAGTGTCCTCCCTGGGGAAGAGGACAGCAAAACCAGGAGTCAGGAAACTGGCTTCTCCTCTGGGTCTTGCTGCTGATATATTTGGTAGATCTGGCAATGTCCTCAACTCTCTCCCTTATTCTGCTGCCTCAGTTTCCCACCCACAAGGAGAGGAGTCTCCCCAGGCTGGTGGGGATGGTGGGTATTTCTGTTGCAGGTTCTGCAGTGAAGTGTCCTCAGCTGCCTGACACTGAGTGGGAGGAGCAGCTCTGGACACTTACTAGCACATAGCTGGTGTATCCTCTTCCCCTATCTGTTCATCATCAGTAGCACTATAGAACAAACAGTTTCTCCCAGCAGTGACCCTTGTGTAACTGGTGGAAATGTTTCAGGCTGGACAATCCTTTGCAGACTGTACCTGCCTAATGCCAGCCATTCTGGAGAGGTCACTCATAAAGATTAATTGTGCCTGATTTTCTCAGCTGGAACCAGTCCCATGCTCATCAGGATTCTGCTGCATGAAAGTCTCTGTTGGTCCTTGCTTCTCCTTGCCCTTGTGGGGAAGCTGAAGTTAGGAAAAAAAACCGAGGCAAAGGTGCTGCAGTGTTTCCCATCTCAGGGGAGGAATGCTCTCTTTTTTCCTGGCTGGATACATCTGGTAGCTCATTCATAGTATTTTCTTTGTAGAAGTGAAGCCAGCTGGGCCAAGGAGCTGGTTAATTCCCTTGCTTGTGTCTGTATCTGTCCATTTCTCAGACGTTTTTGGGAAATTCTTCTTCCCTCTGGATAACAGGACAGTGCGGAAAGGCAGCAGTTCACCTGCCCCACAGCACAGCTGGGCTGTACCATAGAGCAGAGGATGCTCGTGGAGCTGCCCTCCCCACCACCCCAGCTTCTCATACAACCTGTCCCCTGTGCTTTGTCCTGCTGCAGGAATGTTTCACCCCGTTCATCAACGGCAGCTTCTTCGAGCATGATGGGCAGCCCTACTGTGAGGTGCACTACCACGAGCGCCGCGGCTCGCTCTGCTCCGGCTGCCAGAAGCCCATCACAGGACGCTGCATCACTGCTATGGGCAAGAAATTCCACCCTGAACACTTTGTCTGTGCCTTCTGCCTCAAGCAGCTCAACAAAGGAACCTTCAAAGAGCAGAACGACAAGCCCTACTGCCAGAACTGCTTCCTCAAGCTCTTCTGTTAGAGACACCATAGATGGGTGCTAAAGCATCTTTCTGCCACCCCCTTGGCAGTTCTGTCTCTCTGAACATTACTGTGATTTAGAAAAC